>VZDJ01000302.1:0-114314 GCA_008694505.1 Cyanoderma ruficeps
TCCTGTAGATAGCTGCCCCCATTGTGACACTGCTGCTGCTGTGATGTCACAGGTGCCAGACTGTATCCCGGCCTTGGAGAAATTATGGCTGGACTTTGTGATGTTAAATGTCTTTTACAAGATAAAATATTCTGTGATCCTCTTCCATAAATATCTCCTTTTCTACTGTACACTGAAGAAGAACTCCTGGCTACCCAGACATGCTTTGAGCCAAAACTTCTATAGTACAAGCCCCTTACTTCTGCATAAAAATATTTTTGCAAGTGTGTATGCATGGTACTACTTTCGGTGTATACGCAGGGAGATGTATATAAAGATTTTTGCATGTACAAGGCACTGTTATATGGCCTATTCTGATGAAAAACATCAGGAAATATAAAGGCTGAAGGAACCAAAAGGGGCCCTATTTGGTGCTTCATACCTTTTCTGATAACTTTAACCAGCCTTTGATCTTTTGCAGAAACTGAATGTCTAAGTCTTAATGTCACAGCAAATTTTCACATCATGTATTCCGGTTAAAACAAGCAGCATATCACTTTGGCTCCCTCATTCATATGACCATGCATTCTATAAGTCCCCACTTCTTACCGAAACTGTGGTTTTGAAAGCAATACTAGAAAGATACTCCCTTTTCAAATTTGAATGTCATCTTTGTTCTGTCAATTTGGAGAATCTGTTTTATCCATCATACTAGGTGCAGTTATTGTAACAGTTCCTATCCTGTTTGCCACGGCTATTTCTATGGTGCAGTGGAAATCAATAGCATTTTTTCTATGCATCAGGGATTTCCCATCAATATTTACGTATAACAATTATATGAGCACAGGTTCCACTCATCTGAATAAGCATGGTGGCTTTATCCCTTTTGGAATCTCTGGAAGTAGCAAACTGTGACATTATGACCTGATTTAGTGTTTGAAGGTTCCCACCCTCCCTTTCTGGAGCATCCCTCCCCTCAGTTAAGCTCCAAGGCTAAGGCTGTTCCTTCTGAGCCTTCTACTTCCCCCTCCAGTTCTTGAATTAAATACTCTGTTTTAAACGACCTTCCCAACCACGCAAGCAGTTAAGACATCAGACTTGCTTTACACAGACTGAAGAAAACTGCAAAACTTTATGTCTTGCTCAGGTGATTTATCTATTTATCCTGTCTAAGGGAATGTGAAATACAGCACCATCAATTATCTGCTGTGTCTCAACTGTTAGGTTGTTAGGACAATATCTAGAATACATGATTTGTAGTTTCTAGACTAACAAATTTCTATCAATTAATCCCTATGCCAACATTTCACAATATCTGAATTTATTCCAGCTCAGCAGCTGATTCAAGTCTGTTGGCATTATTCTGGATGGAGAAATCTGATGTCATTTGTTATGAACAAGAGGCCTATTTTTATTATGACTCAATACCTGTATTCCACATACACACTGCCTAAATTCAATACCTGTGTTACCCACATTCAGTAGGAAATTATTAGTTAGTCACTAACCAGGCCTCAAATTGTTAGCCATGGCAATTAGTCTATAAATTATCAACACAAAAGAAGTCTCTCCTACATATTTTAATGCTTTCTCATGTTTGTTTGTTTGTTTAATTGCTTTTTCTGCTTACAATTTTCCTGGCTACGGTGGGCATGGAGATAGATTATGAATCCCTTTCATCCTATTTACAGCAGCAACAGCATCTTAGATTCTGGCCTGGCTTGCTGCCAGATACAAGCAATACATTTCCTCCAGTTGCAAGCAATAAAATTATTCCGTCTTTGTCATTCCCTGGATCTTTTTGAAGGACATCAATGATTCTCTGCCAGCGTTGCTGTGATGAATTATATGCTTTCGCTGTTTAGCACAAGGGTGAGCTACACAAAGCCACAGAGGATGAATTTTAAAAAGATCCACATGAGTTTTTATTGTTTATTGAAACCAATTTCATAATAGCAATGCAAGTACAGCAAAAATATTAAGTGTAATTAGGGAGACAATCAAAATTAGGAAATTCACAGACCTACTGCTGGAGGTTTTGCATGCTTCATGCCTGTTTTCTTGGATATTAGGATCAAAAAATGAAAGAAAGCTCCATTCAGCTTGGGAGGCTCCATGTCAGGTTTATGCCACACAGCTACTTCTGTGCTTCTGCAATACCAGAATACACCTCCTCTGCTTTTACAGGAGTTTATGCTGGTGTGTTTCTGATTGTATTCCAGCCGACTCACTAAATTACATTTTTAAGTAATTTAATTAAACCTATTCAGAGTTCTTGTGTACAATACACATAGCTTTTGAGAATCTCTCAAGTCTTCCATAACCATGTTTGCTTTTTTTTTTTCTTTTTCCTCCTAAAATTTATAGTCAGGGAGGAGGAGATAGCAATATTTTAATTTCAAGTACATTAAAACTGTATTTTCTACACATATTTCCTTATTGTTATTGAGAAGTAACAGGTTGTGCCTGAAAATATTGCCTTAACAAACAACAACTGGTAATCCTGTTTCCTCCATTCTTATTATTTTCTTTTAATGGTCACTGAGCATTCATTTTTAACATTCAGAATTGTGGAGACACAGTTCTGCCAAAGGCAAATATGTCTCCTTCTTGAGAATGTCCCATTTATGCTTTCCCATACAGGCAGGTTATAACCTTCATCTGAAATGTTTCACTTTATCCTGCTCCACCCAAATTCTTGTGTCACTTTCATCACTGTGCTATCATAACGTACTCCATCAGCAAGTGAAGCAAGCAAGATCTCCTGTTTCCTTTTCCCTTCCTCTCTCCAGAAAGAAATTCGCTTAACTACATTTCTTAAGAAAGATTAGCATTAGGGAAGAAAAATAGCAGTAACTTGGAGTAATAAAAACCAAGGTTTAGAAATTCTCTTACTTCTTTGTGGAATAAACCACAGCAGCTTCATTACACTGGGCCTGCCTTCGAATTCAAGCTTTTTTGACAGCTTTAGGCAATACTTTCATCTTTTTGTCAGTACAATCCATTCCCCCCTTTTGCTCTCATCCCTGACCCATCATTATCCCCAGGTGCCACCCTGACCCAAAGCCCTGTGTTCAAACTGGCAATGCACGAATGTGCCCAAGGCTCCCCAAAGGCTTCCCTGGTCCCACTCTCCAGAGGGGTTGTGAGGGGACACGATGGGTCCCAGTACTGTGGCGGGCTGCTCTGCTACCCTTGTGCTCCCAGGAAGCTGTCTGAAGAGAATCAGAGAAATAATTAGGTTGGAAACAACCTCTGAGATCCTCAAGTCCAACCTATGACTGAACACCACCATGTCAATTAGACCATGGCACTAAGTGCCACATCCAGTCCTTCCTTAAACACTCCAGGGATGGTGACTCTACCGCATCCCTGGGCAGCCCATTCCAATGACTAATATCCCTTTCTGTGAAGGAATGTCTCCTAATGTGCAACCTAAACCTCCCCTGCAGCAGCTTGAAGGAAGCTACGTCCTCTAGTCCTGTCACCAGCTGCCTGGAAGAAAAGGCTGACGCCCTCTTGGCTACAATTTCCTTTCACGGAGTTGTAGAAAGCCAAAAAGCCTCCCCAGAGACGCCTCTTCTCCAGGCTAAACACCTTCAGCTCCCTCAACTGCTCTTCGCAGGACTTGTGCTCCAGACCCTTCTCCAGCTCTGTTGCCCTTCTCTGGACTCGCTCCAGCACCTCTATGTCCTTCTCATAGTGAGGGGCCCAGACCTGGACACAGCACTCATGGTGTGGCCTCAGGAGTGCTGAGTAAAGGGGCACAATCCCTGCCCTGGTCCTGCTGGCCACACTATTGCTGATACAGGCCAGGACGTCGTTGGCCTTCTTGGACACGTGGGCACAGCTGGGTCATGTTACTCGGCTGTCAACCAGCACGCCCGGTGCTTTTCCGTGGGCTGTTTTCCTTCGATTTCCTTCCTTTCCACGTGCCCAACAGAACCAAAATGGTAAGGGCAGGACCGGGCAGGGTCGCGGAGCCTGGCAATTTTAGAGCACAGCCCCAGCAGACCGCCGTGTCTCCCATCGGGGGCGGCGGCTCGACGGAGCTCACCCGGCCGCGGCCCCGCCCGCGGCGCCCCCTGCAGGTGCCGCCGGGGCACCGCAGCACGGAGAGGCGGCGCCGCAGGGTTCAGCCCCTCCGCACCACCCTTAGCAGTGTCTCAGCCAGTCAGCAGCCGGGGCTCAGCCTCCCACCAATGGGAAGACAGCTATCGCCGAGTTGGCAGGATGGACAGCCAATGGCTGACGAGGAGAGCCCGCCCCCGCCCCACCGCCCGTTGCCGGGCAGCCGCTGTCAATGGCCGCCGCGCGGCCCCTTTAAGCGTAACGCGGCAACCGCCGGCGCGTCCTCCGGGCGGGCCGAGAGGCCGGGCAGGTACCGCCGGGACGGGCCGGGGCCGGCGGGGACATCGCGGGGCGGAGGGAGCGGTACGGGGCGGGGGGGGGGGGACACAGGACCACCGCGAGGCCATGTTTTCCTGGGGGCTGTGGGGACTAGGAACGGGCCCGGGCCTAGGCCTGGGGTTGGTCTCCGAGAGGTCTCGGGCCTCTGGTGTTCAGTTCCTTTCCTCCGACGTAATTTAGTGTATGCAGCTTTCGGCGATTGCATTTAAAATGTGCCATCGTAAATGCCGCTTGAAAATAACATTCGGTATGTTCTTTAAGAACATCTCCGCTGAGTGAAGGAGAGCTGCCTGGTTGCGCTGCGGGAACCGGAGGGTTGCTCTGCTCTCGGGGGTGCCTGAGCTAAGCTCGGTAAGTCCGCACGCACCGGGGTGTGGGTGGGAATATGAGCGACCGCCCGGGCCTCCGTGATGCAGTCTGATTTAGAAACATAATCTCTTCTCCCGGTTGTAGGACTGGCCTGTATGTGCTCTGTTTGAAGTGCCATTTCCTCATTTCAGACCTGGGATTTATAGCAGTTTCTGCGTTTTGAGATCTGACACAAGTAACGTTGTGGTTTGCTGGGATAGAGTCAGGTAAATGTAATATTGGCTTTTAAAATTATACAGCGCTTTAATTCACCAAAATGCAGGACAAGGCAACAGTCTTAAGCTGTGCCAGGGGAGATTTATGTTGGACATTAGGAGCAATTTCTTCACAGAAAGGATGATCAAACATAGGAACGGGCTGCTCAGGATGGTGGAGTTGTCATCCCTGGAGGTGTTTAAGAAAAGACTGAACATGGCACTTTGTCCCCTGATTTAACTGATGTGCTGATGTCCAGTCATAGGTTGAACTTGATGATCTCAAAGGTCTTTTCCTACTTAATTGATTCTGTGATTTTGTAAAAAGCTAGTAAACCTGGAAAAACTCTGTGCAGGTAAGTCAGCAGCCGCAGTACCTAATGAAGTTATACTTAGTCCTCATTAAGGCTTGTCATTTGATATGTTTTGATGTCATAAAAGTAAATTATTTTGCTCTGCTCTTTTCTGGAAAACCTACAGTATTTGGATATGGAAAAGATGGATGCAGGGAGAGGAGGGGGACACATTTCTTTTGAAATTATTCTTTGCTCTTAAGTACAGCACTTCAATGACTTGGATTGATGGTTTTGTACTTGTCTGAAGCTGGCTGTCGTGCAGTGTCCCTGTCTCAGAGTAGGTGGAGGACCGGAGGAGGCCGTTAGAGGTCAGTGTTTGTGCGGGGGAAATGCCATTCGGTGACCAGCAAAAGCCCCGAGCTTCCCGTGCTCTGGGGAGGGTGTTAATACTGAAAAGGACATTAAAAGTTTTATGAGTCTTGCACTACAGGACTAAGCTCTGGGTGCACTGCATGAGAAGAATTGCTAAGTGATTTTCCTTTCTTTCTATTGCATAATACCTGTAATCCCTCGCTTCAATTTCGGTTTGTGTGGTTTGCTTAGGAGTAATAGGGAATCTCCTGTCACCGTTGCAGATGTTTTGTGTTCTCTGTTTTGTCTCTCATGTTCTTTGCGGTGACCTGGTGCTTGATTAGTTTTTGGGGTTTTGGGGTTTTTTTTCTGGTTTTGATACAAAATATGTGAATAATAGCAATAGATAGAAGTAGCAGAAGTGGAGGAGTATGAAATCCTGGAAACAGAACTCTTTCTAAAGTTCATGGAAGTCCCAGATTTCCTTCAGCCACTCTGTATTGATGTGATCTCAATTCATTAGGCTTCTTAAAGCATGCCTTGAGCTTTTGAGGGGAGAGGTTTGGGATTTTGGTGGTGGTGGTGGAGTTTAGTAGACCCACTGCTAATCCACAGTGTTTTACTCCTCACAACTTATTAAACATACAGAGGAAAATAGATATCTTTGTGGATCTTATTCACACGAGTTAAACTTACTTTATGATCAACTCTAATTAGTCTGTAACAATTGGAAAGTCAGGGAACCAAAACATTTCTTAATTAAACAGTCCTTAGGCTCACTGAAGTAAAACTCAAATATCCTAGTTATTCTTTTGTTCTCAAAATAAACTGTGCATTCTTTTGTTAACCAAATTGTATTATAAACTGTTGAAAAATAATTTGGCAAGACTTGACAGATTAAGGGCTTGTTTTTGTTTCGTATGGAAAATATGATATTTCCAGCGTATAAAACTGAAAACCATTTGAAGATCCAAAAGACGTTTTTGGGGATTTCTCAAAGGAGCTTTCTGTGTTTTACCTTTTTCAATTTGTTTTCATTCCATTGCTTTTCAAGTACTTCCAAAATGCATTGAAAATTCCTGTTCATTTATGTCGCTCTATGTCAAAATGATACTTAGCAAAATATTTTCAGGACTGGGGAATATCCAGTACAGGAGTAGTGGATAATTCTGATGCTTCAGTTCTTACAATTTGTTTGTTTTAAATACACTGAGTTATGAAAAGCATTCTTCAAAAAATTATTGCCTCTTCAGTGAACTCTTGTGAGGCTATAAAATAACTGATCAGCTTCAAGTCAGTACATGAAAGTAAGTGCTCTTGTTTTATATATATAATTAGACATGAACTGCAGGCATTTATGCTTTCCCTAAATGTAAGATTATGAGGCCTGTGCCCCCAGAGTACTATTTTTATATCTCATATTATTTTAGTACTTTTATATAAATATATTAGTTTCTATTTTTTTTTTTTGCATTCCCTGAAATTCTGTCCTGTGGAGGCAGACCTGATGCAGTCTTTCCTGTGCATCCTCCAGAGAACAGATTGTCCCTGAAACGCTTCCTGTTCAAACTTGTTTTACTCTTCAAGGAGTAAAATAACATCCATTCTGCACAGGCATTTGTGGGGCCAGGGGTTAGGGAAGGAAGTGTTTGGGAGTAGGGAAGCACCCTGATATGTTCTAATATTCTTACATGATCTTATTTACAATTACGATTAGGTACATCCTTTCAAAATAATTTTAATAACTCCATTGTCTTGTAAGGAAAAAGAACAATCATTCCTGATTATTGGAACGTTCACAATAATGATACCTTCCAGCATGTGTTTAGCAATCTCTAGAACAGGTGATCTCAAGCACAGCTTCTTTAGCTTTCTAGGCTTTGCAGTGAAATTTTAGTCTTCCTCAGAATCTTTTGACACAAGTTTTTGGCATCTAATTTTTTTGGATCACTTTGAAAATATTTAGGTGTTTAAAAAACATTATTTTGGAAAGTTACTTCCTAAGTAACGAAAATACTCTTTCCCAGGTAATTCAGTATTAATTTCCAAGCATCTTCCCAGTTTAGAAACCTGATGGGATATTTATTCCTCTAATTCCTTCTGTATAGATTATGAGGCCAAATGAATTCAAGTCACTGGAGACGGAGTTGTGCTAACAGTGAATTGAGCCAGAAAGCTTGAATTTGTAGTGAAAACTGTCTTGGCAGCTGACATTTCTGTTCTGCTTGGCTCTGCAATAATGCATGTATAGGCAGTGAAGGCTGAGAAGCAGGCCAAGTCTGTTTTATTGGGAAATAATATAATGAAAAATTCACAGCTCGTTTACAGGTATGTTGAATGTCATGCAGGGTAGAGCAGTTTTGACTGAAAGCAGCTCAGTTTTTTGGTGTGTAATTTGCTTTGCCATTTAGAAATCAGCTAGGAGGTTATGTCATTCAACAGGTGGAACTGATGGGCTCCAATTCAGATCCTGTTTATTTACCCACTAGAGGCTTGATACCTCAAAGTTGGATTGAAAAGAAAGAGATGGTGTAATTAAGCTTGAAATCTGCCAAGAGTGGTGAGAGAAGCAAAAGTCAAGGGAAGCTGAGCATATTCAGTAAAACACTTCCTAAACTGTTGAGAAAATTTTTTTGACTGAGAAGGTGAAGAAAATTTTGGATATATTTGCTCCATTACATTCCCAGGAAGCGTCTCCAAATACAAAATGGGATGATTTCACCTCGAGATTATGGGATTTTTCAGTTTGCATCAGGCTGCAGGAGTGGCCCTTCTTATTTTGTACCTGCTGCAGGCGTAATGTTTATCATGTACTGGTGGTGTGGTCTCTCTTATCAGATATAAAAAGGTATAAATATAGATATAAATACAGAAATACACATGATACAAACGTGTGCTCTGCCCAGTCCTTGAAGGCATGAAGCACCAGATGTTGTATGGGAGTTCTCTTCAGGGTGAAGATTGGGATAGATAGGTACATAGGGATACACAGTCTCATTAGGGATGAGGGACTGGATGTTTTCCAGACAAATGGGACAATTGATTCTCAAGCCCATTTTTTAACATCATTGCAATGTCAAAAGTTGAGAAATGGAAGATTTAGTCAAATTCTACAAATATCTCAATTTTAGTCACACAAATAAATTGTTAATTCATTCAGTTAAAAAGTCATAAAACACGTCTAAATTAGCTTCTTCAATATCAACAAACTTTCACTTGTGTTCTGTTCTGTTTTCTTAACAGAATTAACAGAACAGAAGAATTAACTAAATTCTTTTCCCTTCTCTAACATGGGAGTAGTTTCTTATTCTAGATTTAGCTGTGTTAATATTCTGATTTCCCTTTTGGGATTGAAATACCTCAGACTATTGAATGTAATTCCTAGAGTGAAGCCTGTCATATTTAATATAAAAAGTTAATATAAATGTAATTGCTAATATAAACAATTGGTAACACAGTATGTGGCATAAGGTTATAGGAATCATGAATAATTTTACAGCTTTTTTACCTTCCTTTCTTAAACAACTTCCTTTTTTAGCAAAACCATTCTCACTGGTTTTTTCTCTCTCTCTAAATTATTACAGAAAAATGCATTCTGAATGATGACTACTGCTTGCTGAACTGAACCGCAGAGATCTCGTGCTTGGAGATGAAGATGATAAACCAGAGGAAATGATCCAACTGCTGCCGTTGTGCAACTAAAAGATCCTTTGTGCCAAAATGAGCAGTCTTTAAGAAAAAACTGGGAAGCCGTTAAATCTGAAAAATGGGAGAAAGAGTCAAGAGTCCAGATTCTGAACAGGAGAGAAAATCAGATGAAGATGAAAATAATGATTCCTATTATTCAGATGAAGGTGATACATCTCGTTCATCGAGTCAGTCGCCAGCACTAAGCTCTCCGTCTACAAGCCAAGAAAAAAGACATCACAAAACACAGACTTCAAACAGCCTGTTGCACTACCAAGGTAGGTAGGTAGCAGAAATTGCTGCTTTGTAACTGCTCCAAAGAGTTCATTATCTTTGAAAACTCAAAAAAAGATAAACTAGCATAATGAGCATCTACAAATACAGTTCATGTGAATTATGCCACAGATGGCAAGTAGACAGTAGCTGCTTCATTGAAAACCGAAATTAACCTGCATGAGGAGTAGTTTTGGTGATTTTCAGAATTCTTAATAATTTAATAATGCTGATGCTTTCTTTTTGTCATTGACAAAAAGCTCAAGGCCAAAAACCCAAGGCAAGTTCTTGCTATGCAGTCTGTAAAAAGGAGAGAATTGTTAAAATTTCCCTGACCAAATAACCTACAGTCTTGTGGAAGTCTAGTGGATTAGCTTTACAGGATAATACTGTGACTTTAAATAAACAAAAGGCCACTAATGTGGCAAAAAAAAAAAAAAAAAGGACAAAACAACGACATTTTGATGAAAGTTAGGTTCAGTTGGAGAGTCAAATGAAAGTTTTTCCTGATTCTTCTCCAAGGGTAAAATATTTCCATTTTGAGATGACACAATTCCACTTTGAGCTCCCTCACAGACATAGGCTGCTTTTTTGATACAGTTTGTAGAAGAGTGGAATGGTTCTGCAGGCCCTGGGCTGAGGTAGAGCTGTGAGGACTTTCTGCCACACTTTGACAGCTTGTTCTAAATAATTGTATACATTTTTTGGTGAAATCATGGCATGTCCTACATTTCTTGGGCAGATGTTTTTGCTCATTGATGAATGCTTGATACTGTGTGAATAATTTGGTCTGTGTTACAATCTAGGCTGTGCCAGAAGATCTGGCCTTCAGTGTTTCATTTGCTCAGGGAATGTATCTCTTCAGATCCTTGACAGTGTGGGTATCTTGGTGCAACTGGTATTTTGCTGTTTTGAGAAGTGACATCTCTGGTAGTTATGGGTTATCTGTCTGGGAACCAAAAACTGCAGTTCCACCATGCTATTTAATTTGGAGGGGGCAAATGTGTGACCAGTTCTTTGTTTATATATCCAGAATTGAATATAATTATTACATGAAGGTATTGTGAATGTCACATTGCATTGTCTTGAAATACACTAATCCCCGATGTAACTATGTGATCAAAACTACAATATTGGTAGTGGAATTTTATGTGTGTCCCAAATAAGGAGAAATTCTTACAGGGGCTGCAAGTCTGGGGTTAATGGGAGCTCCCTTAGTTGGTGATAGGTGTGGCATCATTCCTACAGTGCATGTATTAAATAATCTTTTCACACTTGAATGTGACATAAGTGTTCTTTGTAAAGGAAAAAAACATACCGTCTTTTGTTTGCCCAAGCTGTGGAAAAAATGAGCACTGAGCAGAAAATGAATGAGCATTTTTGCAAAATGTCTAGAGGAAATTATAAGAAGGTATTTTTAAGCTGTTATTTTTGCTGAGAAGTATCCTCAGTAGAATAAAAACACGGTGAGTGGCAAAGGGGAGGAAGAATTTGCTGTCACACACACTGTCTGTGTGCACATAACTGGACTATTGCTGTATCCCAGCTTTCAATCCAGAATTACAAACTGCTGCTCCGTGTACTTCTTTTGACCGCTGATGTACCTTAAGGAATTATGCACTCTCTATTAATTCAGTTGTTTTAAGAGATATTTTTAGTGGATTATGTGATTTATTCTTTGAGCCTGGCATGAGAGGCACGTAAGATAGAAACAAAATGTTCAGCTTTTATGTGTGGGGATGACAATAATAATAATAGCAATAAATAGGAATGCAAGCAGTGCATGTGAGTAATCAAATGAGAATACTGTGTGGAAAATAACTTGTGATACAAGAATAAATTATTCAGGGAGAACTGTATTTTCATGGGATTTATAATTTTGCTTTGGAGGCTTTTTGCATTGAGCCTTTGAAATCTGCTGTTTTGTCTGTAAGCATGGCAGCTGGATTTGAAAATACTACTGCATTTGTCTGGGAGAATTACATCTTGCATAATACATAACTAGCTAATGCTCAGCTAATTGTTGCCATCTTAAAAGCATGTGATAATTTTGTATGCATTTTAGAGTATAGTATTTCTAAACTATTTTAATAAACAATATCAAATATTAACAAAATATTACTCTTATTTCTAATACCGTTTGTAGATGATTACTTTACAATGGTCCTGTATTAATGGCTGCAGATATTACCTCCTACAGTAGATCACAGACATAAATCTCCATTTTTTAGCTATCAAAAGGAGCATAACTCTATCATATATATGCCTTTTATTGTCTGGTTTGAAAGCTGCCTTCTCTGCTAGATATTGTATGATTGTTTCAGGCAGAGCTTGGTTCCAAGGATGTCTGAATAGACAAACTGCATTGTCTAATAGTAAACATGCTTTTTATTTTTCCTCTCTCAGCCACAAAGAAATTGGATTCCAAATATGCACCAAGCAAAAGAGGAACACGGTGGGGTTTCCGTTCTCAGAGCCTCACTAGGGATTCTCCTGCAAAAGATATAGATCTTGTTACAAAAAGAGTTCTTTCTGCTAGGCTGCTGAAAATCAATGAGCTCCGAAATGAACTGACTGAACTCCACATCAAACTGGATGAGCTGCAGAAGGAAAACAGGGCACTGAAGAGGCTTCAGCACAGGCAGGAGAAAGCCTTGAATAAGTTTGAAGATACAGAAAACGAAATCTCTCAGCTCCTTGCTCGGCACAACAATGAGATTAGAATATTAAGGGAGCGCCTACGAAAATCTCAGGAGAGAGAACGTGCAAGTGAGAGACGGCTGAAAGATACAGAAGATGAACTGTACAGGAAAAAAACTGTCTTGCAGAAACTGAAAAAGCTGTCTGCAGATAAGCACCTTGCTGAAAGAGATGACCTGGCAAAGAAACTAGCCTTAGCAGAGAGCAAACTGGAGGACAGGGAAAAAAGAATTAAGGTGGGATGACTTTCTTTTCGTAAGAAATTCTTGTGCAGACATTTCTTTCCACAATGAACTGTAATTTTACACAGATGTGGAACAAATAAAAAACCAGTATTTTTTGGTTTTACCCATAAGTAGAATCAAGTACATTATTTCTAAGGTGATTATATAGTTATATATGAGGTAGTTGTGCATTCAAATTTCTGTTTACAAATTAAGCTTATTTTGTCATAGTATATCCTGTGGATTTGTGCTTTTAAATGCCTTTATACCTAGCAGTAACGTTTCAGAAGTGCATGCAGATTTAACACAACTTTTTGCAATCTAGTTTCTCCTTTTGGAGGGAAACAGTTTGTAAAATTTTCTGGGTTTTTGGGGAACTTTACACTAAAATTCTAAAAAATATATATATATATAATAATTCTTTTCCAATTTTTGAAGAGCCTTCCTAGTATTTGATTGTCCACTATTCTGCACATCTAAGAGCTCAGCTGGACAAAATTGCATCATGTTTTTTAAATACTGAAATAATCTTTAGACTTTTTAATGGGTATCCATTATAAGAGATTTGTCCAATATATTTTGATTTTTATATTTTAATTTTAATTTCATCCAGAAAAAATGCTTATGTTTTTGTAAACATGTCTAAGCATGTCTACACTGTTGATATGTCTATAAACTCATCTTACTTAAAAATTGTGTTAACATTATTAAATCTGTTGGTAGTTGTACTATTTTGATAGTAGATATATTTTATATATAGTATATAAATTTTATACTATTCTTAGCTTAAATTATGTCATTGAGATGGCGTTAAGGTTTAGTGTCTATATTAGTAATTAAACCTAAATTACATTACAGAGATAATAGATCTGGAAATCTGAGGATTAAGCTGGAAACTAAGCTTTCATAAAATAAATCCCAAAGTACCAAGACATAAATGGCTGAGTTAGTCAAACCACCTCATCCTGTAGTGTCACCATCTGTCATCTGTACTTTTATGATTAGGTATTTCAGCATTTGTGATACTGGATCATGTTAAAATGAATCATGCTTTAAAAAGTAAGGGATTTTCTTCTAGCTTTTTTCCTGCTTTTATCAACACAGCTTCACTTAAAACAGCTATAACAAGATGAGGGCATGTAAATGAAATCATAGTCACAAGCTAATTTCTAGTAGAAAGGTTAAAAATTCCTTCTTGTTTTCTTCCTTCTAATGCTGCACTTTCAGGGAAGGATTCTCCCTCTTACCCATCACTAGATTTGATCTGGAGGTCGACTCTGGCAAGAGCCTTGCAGGAAGTAGTGTGAATTTCTATTACGTCCTCAAATCATTTCTCAATACTCAAAAGGATGAGCTGCAGCATCTGCAGGTGCTTTTCCCCCTCAAAGTTAGGATTAAAGGTTTAAATGTATTCAGTGTTGCAGCAATGGTTGAGCCCATATCTAAACCCAAGACACTGGTTTACTGTGATTTTATTTAAGTAATTGGACTATTTTCAGTTATTAAAAATAATACTTAAAATATTTAAAATAATATTACAAATATTTAAAACTAATTTTCAGTTATTAAAAAATACCATTTTGTTTTAATTGAAGGATCTGGAAAGAAATCTTGAATTAAGTGGTAGCAGTTTTCAACGAGAGTTACAATCAAAGAAAAAAAAGTTGTACGAGGCTCAAGAAGAAAACAGAGTTCTCCAAGAAGAGCTTAATCAGCTAAATCAGAAGCTGAAGGTAAAATGTGAAAGGAATAGAAGTTGCTAACCATGTTCTGGGATTTTATCTTTGGAAGTATCTGTAATCAGGTTTGAATAGTTTACCAGTGACTGCACTCTCTGATGTGTACTTATTATATACCACATGTGAGTTCTGTTCCTGCATTAAATTGAAATGTTCTGTGCTCTGACCCTACAGTGTTTATATCAGGAATGTCTCTGTGTTAATCATTATTGTTAGCACTAGTTAAGAAAAGCAAGATCAAATACATAGCCAAGCATTGAGAATAAACCACAAAATCTATGGAAAAAGAGGTTTTGAAGGCTTGAATTTGAAATTAAGTCTACAGGTGAAAATTGTGCTTTGTTGCTAGTATACTTGCATTACAGTAGGTTTTCATGAAGATTAATGTAATGTATTTGTGATACTCACATGTGTTGCTAAATTTGTGCAAATGTTTATTTGGACCCCACAACCTTCGTTGTCCAAATTCTCAATACATGTACTTAAAATATTGTTATATTCTACTTAGTTTATCTTTAGAAAAAAAAAGTAAGTAAGATTTGAGCTAAAGTACTTAGTTTCTGGGAGAATTTTCCTGAAACTCCAAGTCTCAATATGTTGGAGATGCACAAGTTCACGACGTTCCCAGCTATCCAGCAAGTAGCAGCAGTGTTAGTAGCTCTAAAATGTTCAGAGTAAGAGTTTTAAGGCTGATTTGTTAGTGGAGAGTTCACAGTTTGAAAACCTTTTCTTTGTCAGATGAATTCTGATAACTTACTGTTCATTTCTGTATTTTATTCAGTAAATGTGCTAAAAGAAAAGCATGCTTCTATCTCTGTGATGCAATTGGCCTCTGCTAACTGATACTGACATGCTCTGTGACAAATGTCATTGCTTGCTTTAAAATGTTTGACTCTTCACAACACTTAAAATTCAGTTGTGCAGTCTATACACATGGTGTAAGTTTTGTTCATGTTTATGAAAGCACTGGCATTCAATTTTATTTTCACTGCAGAGATGGGTCCTTTTCTTCCATGATATTTTGCTAAGGAGTTTTTTGAGGGGAGAAAGTTGTCTGCTTTCTCACAGCATAAACAGTGTTAGGAATGTGATTGTTATCCTTAAAACACTGGATGCAACAATTGTTTATTCTAAAACAAATGTATTACCATATCTATTTTTAATTTCATTTACAGCTTTTCTAGTGACTGGTAAATGAAATACTAGTGATTCTTTTTTATACCTACCTCTTTCATTCACAGGAAAAAGAAAGAGAACTTGAAGCAAAAAATATATATGCTAATCGTATGTTGAAGCCATCACCTAGAAAAGACACGGATATTCTACAAAGAAAAAGAGGTAACTTGTATAAAGCAATAAAGGCAGAAAAATTATTAGCATCTCTTTGAAAAGTCTCAGCTGGGTTATACCTTTCATGCCACTCAGTGCTCAAACCTGATGCTGCTTGTTCAAGCACATTTACCTTTTTGCACTTCTTTCAGCACAGCACTGGTTACAAAGCATTGGTTTTTTGACTGTTTTGTAACTGCAGCCGAGCCAAAACATAGAACCTCATCAAGCAGCAGTTTTAACTCCTTTCATACCAGAAGTTCCTGGATAAAGGAGGGGAATGTTGGTAGTAAAATATCCAATAGATGACAGATAATATTTACTTGACAATAAATTAGAGAGGCTTTAAAAATATGTATCTTCACTGCTAAAAATATTTTGGTGATCTGTTTTATTTCTTTTTTGCTAATTCAAATGTATTGTCTGCCAAATGATTTGCACTCATTTTTTCCTCAGAGTATATGTCTCCCAGAACATAATCTTCTAAAAGTATCAGTACTGTGATTTCTTCTGGTGTGACAAGACAGTCTCAAACCTTATCCTCCCCACATAAATGTGTGTCTGTGTGTGTGCTTAGACTATTTTCACTGGATCAGTAGAATCTACTTGTCAGAAGAAGCAGAAATTTATGAGACTGATTTAAATATTTAATGCCAGTATTTCAAACAGTTTGTCTGCTGCTCGTTTTATTATAGATGCTCTACAATTATTCCATGTTAGGTTCAGAATTTTTTAAATGTCATTCCATAGAGGTAAGTATATGTGTTTCAAAGATTTAAGTAAGTGAATTTTAATTTTATGATTTTAATTCTGTGACAGGCAGTAAGATGAATGAGATATTTTGTGAGGCTTTTTAACTAATGTTCAGTGCACTGTAATGACGCTATAAGTAGCATTAAGATGAGGTTTAAATTATTTTTTCAGTAGAATTTTTGCATGCATATATTTTATGATTAGGTTTTACAGATGCCGAAAGCAACTGTGTGAAACTCATCAATACTTTCCACTTCCACTGACTTCAATACAGTCTTTTGTTTGCTGCAAATCATGAAAAATGAGAGACAGGCGTACAGTGGGATATTTTCAAGTGGAAACACAATTTAATTAGTTTGTATTTCCTACAGCCAACAACCAAAATATTAAAAAGGGACCGCAGCTCACAAAAGGTGTACAAACCAGTGGATGCTTCTCACCAGCAGAACTTCGTCCAGAATCAGAACTTGTCTGTGGTGACACAGCAAACAAGAAAGAAGGAATTCTTCCTAAAATAGTGAGTTCTATAAAAATCACCTATCAGATTGTAGAATGCAGAGCTTATATTTTAGAAAATGTGTAAATATACATGTGTAAATATATAGAAAATACAATTTCAAAACCATTCTCCTTTTTAAGACAAGATCTACCTCTCCAGAAAAAAATCAATTTTTTTGAGAGTTTATCATAGTCTCTGTCTTACTGAGAGCCATCAGCTCAATTTTTTTTTTCTGCCACTGTTACTTCTTTGAAGTTTTTAAGGCTTCATTTTTGGTTTCACCCTTTTTCTAATGCTTATTTAAGCAATCTGTTAAACAGTGATGGCTGCCTTCTCTCTCTTTTCTCTTTGGTCTTAATTATGGTTTCTTTTATTTTCCAGAATGACTTCACAATGCATAAATCTAACACATCCTCTTATTGTCACAGTGCTGGTATTTCTTCTGGTTTTCTAGCTTTGTCAATATGCTTGGGTTTTTTTGTTTTTTTCATTTCTCTTTTTAGTACAAAATAGTACCAATTAGGAGTGTTGCTAACACTTTTGTGACCCCAGGCTAAAATCAGACATTTGTAGGGTATAAAGAATCAGAATGACACAGGTTCTGGTAAACATGGTACACATTCTGATTACATGAGGCTAGGACCTTTTTTTTTTCAGAAATAATGCTCTGAGGGTGGTGTTGGCTGGCTTCCTGTTAGGGCTGAAGCTTTTCTCATGGCAGTTTCAATTGTGTGTTCTCTCTTGCCAAATCCTTTCTTTAACTATGGATGTAGTTTAATGTATTCTTCCCGTATATACTTGAGTGTGTGAGTTACAGAACTACACAGCTGGTACAAGTGCAGCTCATGGAGTCCACTCTTTGTTCTCTATGTGGCTGTTGCTTTAAATAATGTAAATTAGATTTGAGTAGTCTATGCTTTCATTAGTTTTTAAAGTCAAGCGTTTTAAATTCTTGGCCACCATCTCCTTATGTAGTTTATATTTTTTAATATAACAGTGATAACCTTGTACATGAAGGAAAAATTCTTGAAGGTTTTTTGGCTAACAGTCATCTTTTCTTTGTTCTTTAAGTAGTAGTAGCTATTTCTCTTAGAAGGGTATTTTTAATCTAGAAGCTTATTTTATTCTAAAATAAGCACAACCTACAAAGTTAACTCCCATGTGTTGGATTATGCTGACTTTCTCTTCACTTCATTGCCACCACATTTCTGTGTTAGTGATTTTTACTGCTGATGTTAATATCTTTTCTGCAGGTTCTTGCCTTTTACATATGGATGTACAGTCACTTGCTAAAATTGTCATCCGAGATTAAACCTTTCCCTTTGATTGTTTGTTACTTAATACTCCATAAATTTAAGTACCAAAATGAAATTGTCTCAATCTACAACCCACTCGCTTGAGTGAAAAGGTCAGGTTGTGCAAGTAGAGGGCAACTAACAGCTTGCTTGTTAAGAGAATAGGCTGGTGAAATGTGGCCTTCTATTAAACTCCTTGAAGAAGACAACTTCTGCTTTCTAAGGACAACCACTATGCGAGTGATAATTTTGCTTTATGGCATTGGAGCTGCAACTTCCCTGAAATGTGCAATGCAAAATAGAGTTCATTGTCTATTCATTTCATTTTATTTCAGGTGTATAAAAGTATACTAGAAGTGATAATATTTTGGAGTCAAACCCCTGGGTCCTCAAGGCTGGTTTGGTTTAAGGTCACCTACTCATTTTATGTTTAGCAGTAAGAATGTGATTTCAGAACGACAAAGAAGTTCTTAGGATTTTGTTGGTTATTTGTTTTATTGATTGTTTTTCCCCATCAGGTTCAATTTTCTATTAATTTATTTCAGGAAAAAGAAACTCAAGACAAAGGATGGGAAGAACAAACAGAACTCCTAAGACAAGACCAAGACAGGGAGAGGGAAGAGAAACTAAAACATTTTCAGGAAATACAGTCCTTAGAGGAGAGGGTTCCAAAACTTCCTGACGGTAAGGAAATGGGCAGCTGAAGGCTGAAAAATGCACTGCAGAATACTAATCAAGTGAGGCTGCTGGTTTCTGGTGAGAAGAGCAAAATGATTTTCAGAGATCACTACAGTGGAAAATTATTTTCAGTTACATTATGCGAAGAAGAATCAGAAAGAAATACAGGATATGATATAGAATAATCTGTGCCCTGTACTCAGTTGTGATTAAGTATGCAGCAGCAAAAAATGCTGTCCACAAAAAAGTATTGGAGTTTGAGAGATTGTGCTTTACAAAACAAGAATGACATAGAAGGTAAATGCTGATGTTATCTCTGACTTGCTAAATGTTATTGAGGTAGAAAGTAGATTTTTACTATTGTAGAACAAATCTGTTTTCCTTAATATAGCCTTTTCTTTCAGTACTTTCTACTGCCTTATATAATTTGAAATTTTAGTTTCTCTTTTCAGGTCTGGTTATCTGAGTCATTTGGTGTGACTATTTGAGAAATGTCTGTCAGTTTCTATCATTATATATTAATATTGCTTTTTTATTCATTTGATTTTCACAGCATCTTAATGACTTAAATATGCAAGTCAATCTCAAGTATTTTAGATGGACTGCAATGCACCCTGTCATGTTAAAGAGTTCTTTCAGTGATTGCAGTTAATAAACAGTAGTACTTATTCTATATGACAAGAATTCTAAAACTCTATAGCTGCTTTCAGAAGTAAAATCTGTGAAAAATCTTCAATCACAACTTACATAAGCCAAGAATCTGATTTGATGTCTCTGAATAAAATGATTTAACCACCTTACCCATCATATGGTATAAGATGGTATTTCCCCCACCTTACAGATAGAAACATTTACTTAACTTATATAATGATCTGCTATTGAAAAAAAATCTGTGTTTAATATGTATTAACTGAACTATTGTAATTATTTCTGAAAGCCTGGGCTGAAGTACAGTAGATAACATGGAACTTTGTGAAAACCTAAGTCAGAAATTTGAGTGAAGTGTTCAAAGGAGAATGCCACTATGTTGGAGGGGCCAAGTGGTCATATTGCACTTTTGCCCAAATACACATCTGTTGTCTTGGGGAGAAAATATTTTGAAGAGACAAGTATTTGAGAAGCTTCCGCCTTCTTCTACGTATACGCATTTCCAGGTTCTGTCTGTAAGTTGCTGTTTTGTACCTTCGCTGTCCCTTCATAGCTGTGCACAGTCACTCCGAGTCCACACAGTGATGCACAGAACACTCATGTAAAGGTCTTTTCTGTATGCAGCTGATGCAGGGTATTTTAAATCGTTCACTGCTTGAAACAGGTGATGACTCCTATGACTTCTAGGTCCAATAGCTTCACAGAAATAGTTCCTTTTATGAAAAAAAAAAAAAAGAACCCACACATATATCCCAGGACTGTCCTGATGTCAGCGGTGATGACAAATAAAAATAAAGTACTGTGCAAGTAAGAGCTGTTAAAATCAGTAATGTTGTATTCATTTTTGTTCAAACTCAGGAAATAGGAAGGCAACTGACAGAAATCAAATTGCTTTGAAAATTGTAAAACATGGGTTATGTCCCAATGCCTTTGAAAGATGACAGTACTAACTTTTATATCTTCTCAGAGAACCAGGAGTGGATTTAGTTGCAATTTTTGACTAATTTTTTTTTGCAGCAGGAAAATGACATTGTGCACAGAAGAGCATATTAAAAGCTCAATGACTTTTGCTTGCATTATTTCAAAATCTTGTAAGGGTGTTTCAAAATTAAAACATTTTAAATATTGTTCAAACATTTTTTGCAGAGTGGCAAAAGAAAGAATATGACAAAATTAAAAAGGAAAGCAACTTTTTATTGGATAAAGAAGAGAAAATAAAGATGGAGACAGAAATCCACAAACCTGAAGTAGAGAGAGAAAGCACTGAAACATTGGAAGAGCGGCGGAAAAGAGAGTTCCTGCTTGCTAAAATGCAAGAAATTGATAGAGAAATTCAAAATACAACAAAAATGAAGCCAACTTCCCAAGCACCACTCATAAATACAGCAAGAAAATCTGATTCCCTGGAGAAAAAAGAGAAAGCTAATCCATTCTTTGAGATTCCTGGGAAGGTTACTAATGGATTTCCTGTAAGGGACAGCCAGGATGATGGCATAAGAGCACAAGGGCAGAAGCAACGAAACGTTAGGACTGTAGATTTAAGCAGTGAGTTAGCTTTTGGTAGTTATGTACCTTCCTTTGGGAAGGGATCAGGGAGACCAAGTTGGCTCACTCAAAAAAGTGACAAATTAGAAGAAAATGTTAAGGAAAATGCAGATTTTGATAGTAAGAAAGAAAAGAAGTCCAATTTAATGGAACAACTCTTTGGAAGCAGTGCCAGTACCCTTGTTCTTTCTAAAAATAACAATACACCACCCTTGGACATAGATTGGGACTCTAATAATAAGCCTTTTGTTGATAAAAACAGTAAAGTCAAAGTAAAAGAAGACAATGGGCTTTTTGGTGAAGGAAGAAGCCTAAACAGACCCCGTTTGCAGTACACTGCACACAAGCCAGGAGTTAATACCCTTGGTTCTTTAGAAGATGAAATTGAAGAAGTAGTCTTACAGTGATCGTGTTTTATATGTTTCATATGTAAATACTGAAAAACTATTTTCTTGTAATATTTATTAGATGTAGATTTGAAATATTTCAGATTTATTTTAAAGCCTTATGAAGGAATAATTTACATAAATGGGCATGTGTATAGAGGAGAGA
Source organism: Cyanoderma ruficeps (assembly GCA_008694505.1). Lineage (NCBI taxonomy): Eukaryota > Metazoa > Chordata > Aves > Passeriformes > Timaliidae > Cyanoderma > Cyanoderma ruficeps. The sequence goes on from VZDJ01000302.1 coordinate 21,522, forward strand.
TGCAGAAGACAGATGCTTGGGGTTTTTTTTTACCTGTAGGCTGCTCACAGTACACTATTTTTCATTTGGAATATTTCTTTTAGGCCTCAGATACTTTCTTTCTCAGGCATTTGGAGAACCTCTTAACTGTGCCAGGAGAAGGAATGTGTAATATCAGTCATGAAATGAGTAGAAGAGGCATTCTTAGCACTAATTCTCTTAGAAAGAGAATATTTTACGCTGCTGTTGAGTTATCTCAGAAGAATATCCAACAGAAGCACAATTAACTCAGGAACAGCTGCTCCCTCCTTTTGCATAGGTTTCTTGTGGACCTTACTACCAAATGTGTCTGACTCTTCTCATATATTCAGATTATATTTGTTATACAATGCCATCTTTTGTAATTTTTGAATTTTCTATGTAAAATTCCAATCATTACTAATGAATTTTTTAACAAAATTGTTTTATTAAATGAGTTGAGTAAATTTCTTGTGTGTAGATCATCTTTATCACAAAGTTCTGACTTTTTGTATCATATTATTGATATTGGGGGGGAGTTGGTTGCGACTTTGCTCCATGTTATTTACTGGTTGGTGCTGTGTACACGAATCAAAATGATAGGCAATGAATAATTTAGCAGAAGCATTCAGAAAATAAGGTGAAGGTCAGTCCTTAAGCTGAAGGTCATTCCCTACTAGAGCAAGAGATTTTGAAACACCTCTCTGACACGCTCCCTCTGAACCTGATTCAAAACACATTAAAATACCAAGAATTCTTACAATTTAAAGATGCTTTGAGTCAAGATTTTTCTGAACACAGTGGCTCTTCTGAAGAGAAAGGCTAGAGTCTTTATCGTGCAGTAACTCTCTTTGCTGCTCCCATTCAGAAAGAAAATTAGTGACAGATCCGGATCCAGGGTGTGGGACAGTTCTTACCACGTGCTTGGTAGTGAAGGGCAGCTCATGTTCACCTGCTTGCTTACAATCCCAGTTACATTCATTGTAATATCCCAGAACTTATCTGGCTCATTTTGCCTGCAGATGGTCAGAAAAAAACTAACCAACAACAGTGAATTTCAGTCTCTGTTATTTTCCTGCTATGACTTTTTGTTGTGAATCCTGTGGTGTAAGAGGTAGGAGGGGGCTGTGGGTAAACACTGTGGCTGTTTGTGACAGGGTGGTTACTTGTCCTGCCTGTGGGTGGTGCTGCCCTTCTGGAAGCAAGTGCTTTGCTCCTGAAGATGACATTGAGATGGATTGTTTATTTCCTGTGGTTGAGGATTCTAAGGCATAAAACAATAATGTATCTGCTGCAGTTTTTAAGGATCATGTAGTGTATGGAGGGCACTATTGGTTTTGTTTCTTTGCAAGTCAACTTATTAACATCAGGCAAATTCAGATCACGCTACTATTTAGTACAACTCTTGTGCTGAACTGATGTGCCCTGCTGTTTCAATTACAAATGTAGTTTCTAAGCTGTTTTTTATTATCAGCCCATTCTTAAGTTCACAAATATTCGCATCCTGTTACCAGCCTCTTCCTAAGGCAAATACTATGGTGATTCACACCAAAAATAAAAGGTGTATCTGCATTAGGAAGGTGAAAATAAATTGATCTGCTGGAAACAGTGTCACAGGTATAATTTCCCTTTTCTTCTCATGGCTGTCCGTCTCTACAGTTTATTCTTTTCTCTTGCTACACTTTCTAATTTTAGAGTTACTGGCGCAAATACCATTGCAGATAAAATGTGTAAAAGCAGAGGTAATCTTCTGATTGTGGGAGGAAACGTCTGCATCCTTGTGACATCTGTGAGTGGCATTTCTGCAGCGGAGTAACAGTTTTCTACTCACTGGAAGAAACTTTTGCAAGGTCTTAAAAGGCTCTGTAGACCTTACAAATGGGCACGTTGATCCCCTGTTGTCCTCTGGACCCCTGGTCTCAGCTGCTGTAGCTGGACAGTCTGCATGTTGCTTTTGGTGGTGGCAGTGTCTTAACAGACTTGATTGCAGTAAAAAGTAGGTCACAAGAGTTGTGATGATGATTTGTGTGTGATTTGATGTTTTTGTCCAGTTGTAGGTTCTGTTTGATGTTTAGACCATATGGCTATTACATCTATTCTTGCTTTTCTTCTGAACCACCAAAGGTAATGGAAGAAATTCCTCTATTCCAACAAGGAAGGATCATTAAAATTTGATTAAAAGTTTTAGTGGAATATTCAGGGACATTATTACTGCCCTGGAAAAAAGGGTCCTATAGTTCTGATCCCCAAGAGAGAGGTCATCACACAAAAATATCTGAGAGGAGCATCTGATGAGGGTGGTCAGGTGTCAGGGCTCACCTGACAGAGAAAACAGAATTTTAAGAGGAAATATTTTTCTCTTTGAAAGAGGAGATGGACTGTTGAGTGTGTCAGGGGGAGTATAAAAGATGTTTTGTAATCCAGAAGAAGCGTAAACTTCTGGAGGAGAACTTGGGAGACCCTTCACAACTCTGAACTGAAGCCTCTCAGCTGAGGGAAGAAAAGGGAAATGGGAAATGCTTAAACACCTTGAATATTTTTCTCAGATCTTTTGGGCTAACTAGAAAGGGAAAGGGTGGGGGGGAGGGAGTGATTTTCCATAACCTTATGGGCTCCTACGTTTGTGATTTGCTTTTTCTGTTGTACCCATGTGTAAAGAGGTGAATTGCAAATCTATGATGCTTCCAAAATGAGGACACTTAGAGAGGATGAGTTTAGGCTCAGGTTCATTGCTGGTCCTGAGAGAGAAGGTCTTATCCAGCCAGGCCTGAGCCTATTTGCACTGTCGGGAGATGGGGCAGAATATCTAATCTGGCATGTTAGCAGTACGAATTTGTTCTTGGGACAGGTGGCTACAAGAACATCAGCAGGGCTTTCACTGATACTTGTGCTCTAGAAAGTGCTTTGGGTGAGCTTTTGCTGTTCAAGAGAACAGTAATAAATTCTGCATAGTGGTCTGAAGCAGAGCCCAGCACAAGCCAGCAGGGCAGACACGAGTGCCTGCAGGGGAGTCGTGGTTGCAGGAAGGGAGGTTTTGTTCCCAGCATCGCACGGCTTCGCTAAGCCTGACCTACTCTTGTTCCAAGATGACAACTTTAAGCATAAGAGATGCCCCAGGTGACATTGCTCATTTATGAAATTCCCTTTTGTTGGATCAAATTTAACGTGGTCTCCTGTTTCGAATTATCTCTTTGATTAGCTGCAAAGTTTTGATGTCTGCAGGAGGAGAACAATTGCATCAGTGTGCGCTGTCAGCCGGGACTTGTGGCTGCTGGGGAGTTGCTAGGATACCTCTCTAAAAGGTACGATTCACTTGATTAACCACCAACCCAGTTTGCATGAGAAATATTTTTCCTATCTTTGTTTTGTGCTAGCATCAACTGTGCATTAGATGTGCATGTGTGTTTAGAGCAAGCTACAGGTTGATTTTCATGTGTGTCCGTTTCCTCCTTTTGATATTCAACAAAATCCTCTCTGCTTCACAGCAAAGAATCCAGAGCAGTTATAGTAGCAATTCCAGTAATCTGTAAAATGAGCTTTGCTTCCAGAGGGGAACATCAGCCTAGAGACCAAGGGAAGGTTTGACTTTGGATATGCGTTTTTGGCATTATAGCTAAAGCTTCACTTTATATCTGTGAAGATGCAAGGGGATTTTCCATCCCCTATGTATTATTTTGTTTCCCCACTCTGAGCAGGGGTTTGGACCAGATGACCTGCCAAGGTCCCAACCAAAACTATTCTATGATTCTGTCATCCCTGCCACATTCCTCTGGTATTAATGCTGCTTCGTTCTTCTTGCACAAAGTTGTCTTAGAACACCTCCTGTGTGTCCGTCTGTTCCTGAACATGGGAGCATTGTATTCAGGATGCAAACCCTAACTCAACTCACTCCCCAGTAGCTGCTTCCTACATACTTATCTAATGCCTTCTTTTTACCTCCATTTTCCTACTTCCTGAAACATTTTGTTCAAACATCAGAACATTTTGCCATCATTTCTGTGAATCCTCCTTTGTCCCACCACTCTCTTTCTGCACTTTCCCTCAGACTTCCATAAAATCCTTTTGCTGCTTTCACCATGTCTTTGCTCCAATGGACCATCATTACTTCCTTCTATCTGAACTGACTTCTGCTTTTCATCCCCTAGGCATGACAATTATCCTCTCCCTACCTTCCCTTTATCTCCTCTCTCACGGTTTCATTCCTCACTCTCAAGCTCCCTACCAGCTGTGTTGTGCTGTGTTCCTTCTCACCTGTGGGTGGAAGTAGTGTTGCAGGAGGGTAGGAAAGACACCAGAAAGGGATGTGACCTTGTTTTGGAGCTGAGTTGCCCACACATGAGCACTGAGGTGCAGGTGTGGGTGTGCTCTGTCCAGCGAGTAGGCACCAAGATATGTGTACCCAGCTGGCCTGGGTACCCAGAGCACAAGGCTTGCCTGCACATTTCTCCTTGATTTTCTGTTCACTCTTTTAACTGGGGAGAGTGGCTGGCTTTGGAAGTGCCATTTGTGTCCTTTAGGAGCTGCCCATCTTATCCCATGTCTGCAAACCATTACAATATCCTCACTGTCCTTTCTTGCCTTTTTGAAACCGCCAAGTGTTCCAGGCTGTTCTTCCCAACATCCTCCCTCGATGGCATGTCTGTTTTAGTCTGGGTATAGACCACCCCTGCTATTCCAAGTAACATAAAAAGCTGCACATTGCTGTGCAGGGATCTTGGTGACCTGCTAATCTGAGTGCCTCTGACAGCCCTTCTGCCGATCCTCCTGCTGCTCCTACATCCCAGCCTTCCCAGTCGTTTTCCCTGTATGGGAAGTCTGCTTTCCACTGCTGTTCCCTATGCTGTGATATATTGGGAGTCCTGGGACTTGGGCTGTGTGCTGCTGTGTTGTTCAGAGCTTCTAACGAGCTGTGAGCTTCACAGTTTGCTACTTAATAATTCTCATGGTAGCAAGGATGGATAACGCAGGTGCTGTAATTCACTAGAGATCACTTAATTACTGGTACTCAGCATGAAAAATCGTGTTCAGATTGGCAAAGGACACACACTGAACTCCCATACCTGACCTTCCTTTTGCTGTAAAGCTAACTCTGGCTTTGAATTCTCAGTTGAAGTCTCTTAAACTGCCAGTGTGAACCAAGCACCTGAACCTTGGGGAATGATCTTTGTTTAACAAGTAAGCATTAGTTTGACTGGTACATGGTTTTCCTTGTCTCATAACCCATCATGGACAGTAACAACAGCACCTGGATTGCAAAGACATTTTTGACTCAACATGCTCTCTAAACCTACAGGCCTCATGCCACCCATGTGAAAACCTTGAGGAAATGAGGGTTGAAAGTGGCCTTCTCCAAGTCACAGTGGCCAGTGGTGGAGGTTAGACTAGGAATTTCCACACTGTCGTGCATTACAAGGCACTGCCCCCAATTTCTTTTATAGGCATCCTCCATTCAAGTCTCAGGTATAATGCAGTTGTGGAATGAGTTGTGTGCAATTTTTTTTTTTATTGCAGAAAAGCATAAATCTAAGATTGAAACCTTCCCAGGATTATTCTAATGTCTTCTGAAAGTCATGGCTCTCTGATATTTTGTTTGTTTGTAGTGACTACACCACAAATGCTGGCACATGTAAGTAATATGTGTGAGCAAAGAATGTAGCTTCACCTCGTGGTAAATCACAGCATCCCCCTGATATTATATCTGCAATCCAGTGGGGGGAAAAAAGCATGGTTAAAGCTTGAGCAAAATTTACAAGATTCACTGGAAATACTTAATTTTAAGCAATATTAATATTTTTATCTTCTCATCAGTTATAAATTACACTCAGGGTCTAGAGTTTCTCCAAAATGTAATCAAGTAAATCATGATTTTAATGAGTGGCAATCACTAAACTCGGGAATAATTGTCCTGACTTTCTTAGCAGCAAAGCATTGCAGTGCCTCTTGAATTCAACATGAGATTAATCTTCCTGGTGAAGCAGACTCTTGTCCTGAAATAATGTATACCCATGTATAAGATCTGCACATCAGTACATTGGAGATCAATAGCTCTTTTCCTGATTTGGCCAAATGATGGTGCAATCAGCCAGAGCTCAACTGGAAGATTGAAACAAAGTGTGTGTTGCTGTTCAAGGCACTTCATACTTCTTGGAAGGGAGCACGTTGAATTTTATAAGTGAATCACAAAGTAATTGCAGGCTCCTGATGGCTAAGGCTGAGACAAAGCACTGCTTACCATGCTCTGGTGCTCTCTGGTGCTTGTTCACTCACATGCTTCATTCCTGAGTAGCCTTGTAATCTCTGTCTGTGTGCCTGCTGCTGTGCTGTGTTATCACACACTCACACTGTGGGCAAGGTTGGAAGGCACCACGGTGGGTCATCAGGTACAACCTCCCTGCTCAGGCTGAGTCATCAGACACCACATTGCACAGGATTGCATCCAGATGGCTCTTGAGGAAGGCTCCACAATCTCTGTAAAAGAATTATTTAGCTCATATTAAAGTTTTATGAAATATATCATGGCCCACTTTCCCTTGTGCAGAGTGTCCTGGTAGTTCGGTGTACCTTTCTTTCCTTAGCCATCTGAGGTCTTCGTCCCAACATTTATGTTGTTTGGGACAAGGATGTCTTCTCACCATAAGCAATAAATGTTTGAAAAAAGCTTTCCACAGGCTTCTTTCCCCAAATTCAGAAGAGATATTAATGACTCTGCATTTTATCATCTTATGGATTATTTAAGTTATTGCACTTAGACAGTTGCTGGGCTGTTCCATGGCTGCGTGGGCAGTGGGTCCCACAGCTGTGAAGCTTTCCTGCGTATCAGAGGAGTTCCCTTTAGAGGGCACCATTGACTTCCCTGCAGCCTATGTTGATGCCTGTGCTTGCTGTTAATGAGGCTTGTTACCCCTCTGAGGTACGTTTCAGTATTTTTTTGCTCTTAATATTTTGGGTGCTCTAGGCTACTGCACATTATCTACTATGTGAAAATAATTGGCATAAAATGCACCTTGTAAGAGGCTTCTGAGGCCTTGGATATGATAATTTTCTCAGCCACCAAGCAAAATGCTGGAACATACTCTCTAGGACGCTGAACTGTGTCTTCTCACGAAGGCTTTAAGAGGACTGGAAGGCTCAGCTTCAAAACATAGAGGCCAGCACAAAAGTGAGTCTTCATTTCTACTGTGTGGTCTAGGAGATGCAGGTTCTCCCATCTTGTGTGACTGGATCTGCAGAGATGTAGTGGATTCTTCTTCCCTACAAATGTAGCTGTTTTACAGCAGATGGGATGTTTCTGCAGTCAGATGTTTCATTTCATCTTCCTCTCTCCCACACTCAGTTTCTTTCTTTGTATGCTGTCCCTAAGGTGGGCAGAACACGGCTGCATGGTCATCTTACTTCATAAAGTGGTACCAAATGAGCACAGCTTTAGGAGGTTGGTTGTGTCATGAGTTACCTTCTAGAATAAAGGAAGTTGCTTTTAGATTATTTTAATCTATATTTCTGCTTCTTATCTTTAATGAAGAAGTACAGATATTAGAGAGGTATAGAAAGTGCCCACTGTAGTCTCACAGCTTCAGGCAATGCACGGTTCAAGGGAAGTCCACAGTGATGTAAGCAGGATAATTGTGAAAATAAATGTCTGTTTCTGCAACAAAAAATGAGATTTAATTTTAGAATTGAACACTCAAAAGGATGTAACTCATTTTTCCAGACAATTATTGTAATTTTATGAAGAACGTCCAACAAAATAGCCATTCAGATGCTTACCTGGTCTCTCACTCCTTATTATTGCTTATATCCTCTTCTGTGCAATTGCATCAACATGGTTCTCATACTGTGGGTTTATATTTTCTATTTATGCAGTTAATTAACTGCAGGGCTGCCTGAGCCTTTCTCTAGTATTGCAGACAACTGAGGACTGTTCAGCGTTTGCAGCATCTGAGCCAGATTTTTGATCATGCTCGTAACGTTGTCTTCTTCATTGGCTTGAGAGGTGCCCGTGGCCCACAGTGGGAGCAGCTGGCTGGTCCAGGCAAAGGGGCAGCACTGGGTTGGAGGGTGAAGAAAAGCCTGGGTGAGGGTGTAAAAGCCATCCTTTGGAGAACTGCAAGGGGGTATGGCAAGCACCATGGAGCTCTCCTAGGGCAGAAGCTGGAAGGCAGCCCAGATGATGTCCCTAGGTGTGTAATCCTGTGAATCTCACCAACCCATCACTTACCTCTTCTTCCATCCCTGTCACCGGTGGTTTTCGTAACACCCAGCGGATTAAACCTCTTATTCGGCAAACTCAACATAAATTTTAGTGGCACTTACTGTTACACTGTTGCACCTCTATCCCAAAAGTTTTTCAACCTTACTCTTGCAACACACTGAAAACATCAAATCTCTTCTGAAATGTTACAAAATGTCTTTTTTTTTTCCTAGTTAAATGAGCAGACCCAAGCTGGAAGAAAAACCTAGATCTACCAAACTTCTAGTTTATTTATGTAGTCATTGATGGCAGGCATGTTTACATCTCTGTGATCCTAAACCTTAGGGAATTGCATTTCATTTCAGGGCTGCTGGGTCTGCAAATCCCATGAGATTTTTAGCTTTGATTTAAAAATAAACAGGGTGGGTTTTTTTCCTATGGTTGTGGAGAAAACTTTGAAAATAGAAGTTGGAAGCTTCAAAAACAAAGAATAAAAGCACATTTAAGAGATAAAAATATATTATTAAATAATAAAAGTTTCCAAGCGTATATTTCATCTTGTGCCTTAAAAAAAAAAAAAAAAANAAAACAGTCACAACAGAAGGTGACAATTCGTAGGTTTGGATTTCTTTGGAAAAATGTTTCTTCAAGTCCCCATCAAGATGATCACAAGTTTCAGGCTGGAATACACCATTGCACTGAATGCTGTGCTCTTCCTACATAAGAGAGGATGTAGCCAATTAAATAAATACATAATATTGGCATCTGCACCCTAAATGAGGAGAACAAATACACAGAATCTGACTCTTCCACAGCTCCTGGCTCTCAGGTACCTTAAGGGAGCCGTGCCGAGAGTTACTACACCCAGAATGTCCAGTTTCAGACTTGAAGGGCCATATTTTAATCTTAGCTCACATGGGAGCCAGTGGGGTTGGTGACAACCTCTCTGAAATCACATTTTCTTTGTACATTTATTCATCCCTCCTCAAAAAGATGAGAACACTGGTGTGTCTTAAAGTATTATCAGTTAACTCAGACGTTATTGTAACCCTTTCTGAAATCTCCCTCCCCTCACAGTTCAGTGGTCTGAGATACCTCAGAGTTGAAAGCATTCCAGTTTGTACAATGCAAATTCAAATGCAATCACTTACCTGGTGATCTCAGATGTTTCACCTGCTCTGTTTCAGAACCATTTATAAAACACCTGACTCTCAAACCAAGTTCAAGAGCACTCAGGCACCTGATCTGCAGGGAAAGCAGTGGACAGTAGGTCCTGACACACTCCTGAGGCCACAAGTATGGAGCACCTCTGTGTGAGAAGGGCCCAGCAGGCTGCAGCAGTGTGTGGGTGGAACACGGATGCTATGTGTGATAACCTGTGATTATCTCATTACCTTGCTGCTCACAGTGATCCTTCATGGGATGAGCTGGTTCCCAGCTGTCAAAAAAAAGAACTAGCAAAGCAGAAAGTGGCCACAGACACAAACTAAACCTCAGCCTGGTGTTGGTTCTTGCCCTTTCTGAGCAGTTTTCTGCCACAGGCTCAGCTGTAGCAAAAAAAAAGAAAAAGACTTGGGACCCTGGATACATTATTCTCCAAATTCACCTTTCTACCACAAAATTGCATAGGTAATTCCAGTCCTCAAGTGAGTTCACATAGCAGCTGAGAGAGAGGCTTTCAGCAGCAGAGGAGGATGCTTCTCTTCTCACAAGTACACTCTTGGGTCTCATCTTTCTGGAGGTTTGTCCCAAACAGAGCTGCACTTCACCTGCCTCAGCCTGAGAGAGGTTTTCTACAAAAGGTGTGTTCTGCTGATCTTCCTCTTCTGAAGTTACTGTCAGTGCTGTCCCTAGATGGTCTGCAGCCATTGATGCAAAAATCATGAAATTGTTCCTTTGTCACTATCTCTATAATGGGTTCTGCTTGAATTTTAAGCTAGACATACCTTTCCAAAACACAATTTACTCACTCCCTGGAAAGTCCAAATTTAGCAGTAATTTCTTTATTTAAATGGAGACTGTAGTTAATATAGTAATAGAGTTACATCTTTCATGTTGTTCTAAAAGAATTCTTTTCACTCTATTTTATGGTTTTTTATAATTTTCATGCAATGTTTAGATGACCAACACCTAGACCTCTATTTCAGTGTAACAGCAGAGAAGCAGAAGGCACCTCTTCATCATATAACCCAGTCCTGCAGTCAAAGAACCATGTCATCTCGTCCTTAAATTAAGCTGAATTATCTCAGTCTTAAGACTGAGTTGTTTCTGTTGCTTGTTGCCTTCTAGAAAGCTGTTCTCACAACTTTAGTGACAAGAAAGCCTCTGATTATCAAAACTACTTAAATGGTACTCCCCTGTTTTCCCACTGATTCTAAGGTATTTCTGAAAGAAGTTACTCTTGCTTTGCTTTGTGATGCTAGGTAAGTCGGGTTCCCCTTATCTCCTCTGGAAACACTCTTTATCGCCTTTACTGTCCATATACCCTCCAAATTTGTATGAAGTTCTTTCCCTATAAGCTTCTCAGGCAGAGGTAAATTGTTGCAGGTGTCTGCTAGAATCATTATTAAATATTATTTTGAGTTGGATTTGAAACATGGATGTGACCAGCTTCAAAATTAAGGGAGCTAAAACCAAGGCATGTGAACTGTGCTTCATCTCTTAATAATGAATAATTATTACGTATTATTGATTTCCTATCAGTTATTGTAGTTTACAGTATTTTGCTCAAAACACTAATGAAAATGTGGCTGCAGCTATTTTAAAATTCTGTGACAGTTATTCAAATATAAGGAAATTTGTCATCCAATGTATTGCTGATAATTGATGGGACCTACACAATCCCTGTAATTTTCAGCTTTGTGGGCTAACTGCCTTTCACACCTAGCAAACATGAAGACAAAGGACAGTTATGATGATGGACGATTTCCCGTTGTTTCTGTTCAGGACAGGAATGTTGTTATTTAAGCAACTGGTGTTAAATACAAAAGGCATAGAAGTTCTTGCTCCTACTCAGTGTGGCATGCCTTACAAATTTAAAGGCAGTGTTAATCTTTTAAGCCATCACTTTGCACTGAAGTTTCAGGATTAGCTCACCATCTAGTGTGACCCTTCAGTTTCTTTTCCTTTCCCTAGGATGCAATCTCTACTCCCGTAAGCACAAATGTTCTTTTTCCAAATATGTAACTATTTGGCTTTATTTGGTAAATGAATTCCATTTGCTTGTTTGTGCTCAGTTTATTGCATCTGCTAGAGGGAACACCAGTCCTTTTTTGTTTGTTTGTTTAACAATCCTTATGGTTTTATGTACAAACTTACTGAACAATATTATATATGCTTCCCCTTCACTGATACAAGTTAAATAATGGGAAGATATAGGGCAATGCACTAAAAATGTGCTTCCTTAGTAAGGATTTTCCAGGAATGCTTATCTTTGAGATCAGGTAGTTGACTGGTTTTCTCATCTACTGCCTTAGTGATGATTCAGCAAGGATGGAATCTATAATAATCAGTATTTCTTATGTATATACATATATTTGATATATTGGATAGGCATTTAGATGTTTTTCAACCAAATATGTGACATGACTAAAAAGATAGTGAGTTACTTTGGAAAAAGACTTTGTTTTCTTATTTTCTTACTGGTGCTGATTGTACACCTCTCCTGTAATCTGTTTAATAATGAAATCCCATGTGTACCCTTCGGTTAAGTTTGCTAGAACTGATATTAGGCTGACAGAAGAATGGTTAATTTGGTAATCCTGTCAATGCCTTTGACATACAAAAACACACAGAGAGCAGCCCTGTGGAGAACGATTTAGTGGTTCCCATGAATGAAAAAGAGGACACAAGCCAATAGTGTGGACTTGCAGCCCAGATAGCCAACCACATCCTGGCTGCATCAAAAGAGGGGTGGCCAGCAGGTCGAGGGAGGTGATTCTCCCCATCTATTTTTGAAACTCTACCTGGAGTGCTGCATCCAGATCTGAAGTCTTCAGCACAAAACAGACACGGACCTGTTAGAGCAGGTTCATAGAAGGGCCACAAAGATGCTCAAAGGGCTGGAACTTCTGTGCAGACAGGGTGAGAGATCTGGGACTGTTTGGCCTTGAAAAGAGGTTTCGAGGGCACCTTAGAGCAGCCTTTCAGTACCTACGGGCTTATATAAAGACTGAGAGTGACTTTTTGCACAGGCAGTTAGCGATAGGACAAGTGGGAAAAGTTTTAGACTGAAAGAGAAGAGATTTAGTTTGGATGTTAGAAAGAAATTTTTCACTGTGAGGGTGGTGATGCCATGGCACAGGTTGCCTGGTGAAGCTGTGGATGCCCCATCCCTGGAAGTGTTCAAGACCAGGTTGGACAGGGTTTGGAACAACCTGGTCTAGTGGGAGGTGTCTCTGCCCATGGCAGGGGGATTGGAACCAGATGATCCTTGAGGTCCCTCCCAACCCAGACCATTATATTATTCTATGATAGATTCTTGTATGTAGCTACAGTTTTTTCCTACTTGCTTGTCTTACTTTTAAAGGCAAAAAATATATCTCAATATATAGTTGCTGTTGGCATAAATCAGCATATTTCCTATTGCCTTCTTTTCAGTTTGGAAGAGGATGAGACTATCAAAGCGTTTTTCTAAAATCAGATGCAAAAACATAAATGAATTATCCAGAACAGAAAGAGCAATATGTATTTGTATACTAAGTCCATCTATTTCCGGGGAGCATCCTTTAGTGATGAGAGAATTAATTCCTTTTGCTTCTCTTCATCTTGTGGGTACAATTGTTGCTGCTGTGCTTTTACACTGATGCTTCTCCACCATGACACACTCTTCTTTCTTCATTAATTTCAGGTGACTGCTGCTCTTGTCTCTGTTCTCAGCACCTTTTGTAGCAATTTACAGACTGGGAAGGTTGGTTAGCTCTCTTCAGACTTACTTTGGCTAGTCCTGGCAAGACCCCATATTTGTTTATCTGAGGAAGTAGTTGGAATCTCATTGCTTTTCTCATCAAACCGTAGTGAGGTTTCCCTTTCACATATAAATGTCTCATATACCTGAGAAGCTGAGAACTAGAGATGGGTAGAAGACAGTTTTCCCTTGCTGCAAAATTATTTCAGCTTTCAAAAGCTGTCTATCCTATTCTGGCACAAATATTTTTCCAGATACTTTATGTTTACAGACAGGTTGAAAGAGCTGGAGGTGGTTTGGAGTACAGCACACGCATGCAGACTCTGCCACCCTCATCCAGGGCAGGAATTTGGTATGTCCTCTTCAAGGCCCACAAGGCAGCTCTGAGGAGAAGAAGGTATAGGTTGATGAAACCTAAGTTTAGGAATCTGACTGTAGGTTGTAGAAGCATATCAGACATCTGAACTCCTTCAGCTGATGGGTATCAATGGAGCCAGTTCAACTCCCTCTGAAGCCGGTGCCCTGTGCCAAGTCAGACAAACTGTGTTGATCCACTGCTTGATTCAGTCACCTACACATGGGGCTTTGAAATGCTCTGTGTTGCCTTGCCTGGCTTTGCAAGGCAAGCAACCTCTCTACCTCCTGTGTCAGGTCTATGAGCTCTGTGTAACCCCTGCATTTAATAAACATCCCAAAGTGCCATTGGGCAGGAACTTTGACCTGAATCCATCACCTCAAGTAAAGAATAGATTTCTTTCTCTGGTTGGTAGATATGTCATTTATACGAAGTGGAACAGCCTGGATAGCTGAGGAGAATTTGTTAGAGTGGGAGAAGAAGAAGGATCAGAGTGAGCAATGCCTGCATCCCAAAAGCTATTGAATATTGCCAGAAGACCCATTGCCATAGTAATAAATAGTAGAATATTTGGGGGAGAAAATGTTTGATAGCAGACACATTCCAGAAAACAAAACAAACAACAACAACAACCACAACAACCACCAAACAACACAAACAAACAAACAAGCAGAAACAAAACCAAAAAAAAAAAGACCATGGAAAATTCGTGACCTGATGTTCCTGATCAACACACTTGGAGTACAGTTCACGCTCAGAGCACTGCTGAGAGTCTGGTTTCCTTTCAGCCACCTGGCTGTTCTCATGGCATGAGGTTGAAGAGCTGGGCTCACATTTATCTGCCTGCCTGGACTGCAGCTCTGCATTTGGGGGAATTGCTGAGCTGCATCCCTTCTTGCCTCTATCCACTGCAGCTGGCTCTGCAGCAGGGAGCTCTCCTGCAGAGGAGTCCCTCCAGGCAGGCAGCACTTAAACCTGCACAAGGGAAGAACACATACAGGCAGTGGAGGATGAGGAGGTGAGTCTGCTGTGGCATATAGGTGTTCTGTCAAGGAGATAAGAAGGCTCCTTTTGAAAGACAAAATTGAACTGGTCACCCCTGTGTCCCTTACAGCTCCATGGCTGGACCTTTGCAGAGACCATTTGAAGCTTTTCTTTGCTTTCTGTCTTCATTTTACTACTTAAGATGGAATTTTGCAGATAAGTCTTATACCTCTAAAATCCCACTTTATGAATTGTCATCCTTAGAAATATTGGTGTGTTTTCTCTGTCTTAATTACACTATGAAATGCACAAGACTGGTTCTCCTCACATCCTCTTACCAAGCATGATTTGTTTTAATGGACAGGAGAAAAAATGCAAGCATTTTGCTTGGATTGACAGGGTGTTGAAGTGATCCCAGATTTTCTCTGTTGTGATTCTTTAGTAATTAAGCAGTGATTTCTGTATGTAATTTCTCAAGTTCAACATGATTCTTCATCCCCTGTTGAAATTACTCTGCTTTTAAGGCTTCTGAGTCCAAAATGGTTTGGGTGCTGCAGGTTAAGACACATCTCTTTTTTTCTTCTTTTTTTTTTCCCTCTCCTTTCTTGTTGTCTGGGATGAAAAGCTGTGGCAAAAAAATGTCTAGGAAGTTATCAGCCCAAATACACTGCTGTTATATATCCACATACCCCAGTGCAAGTCCTTTCAATGTTACTACTTGGCTTCAGTTCTCTGTTAACCATGAGGACAGTTTTGGTTTTGTGTTTTTGAGGGTTGAATAAACTCATCATCTTCCTACATCTATCCCCCAGTGAATCTGGAATTTCCACTTTCAGAAATTCTTCTGAGATATCTTGGCTAACTAAACTGTCTAATTCCTGATTTTATTAACAGGGAATATTTACAGAATGCCAAATGGCTTCCAAGGTCCTTCATTGAAGTTCTTCATTAATATTGAGGCTTGGAAGACTGCATGTGCTCCAGGTCACTCAGTGTTCAGAGTAATTGATAGCCTTTGAAAGCTAGAAATTTAGGGGCTGTCAGTCAGTGTTTCTAACAGAAGTATGAGCATCATTTCATGCACAGACACTACTTGTTAAAATGACTCCTGGCTCCTGGGAGGTATTCTCTTTTGGGTTGTGGGTTGCTGACAAGAAGGTACTATGGTTTTGGCAACTGTTTTCTGCATGCCATTTTTTGCCCTCTCGTTTAAGAAGTATGCTATCTAGATACAGCCTAAGGGTATATCCTCTGTACTGAAGTGAGTTGAATTTTTCCACCTGCATTGTTCTCCCCTGACCCCATTCTATATACACTTTATCTTAAGGGCAGTAACCACCTGGACTGTCCCCTATTGGTGGAGCCAGTCCACAACGACAAGGACAAACCAGCATCCCTGCAGATCCATTGGGAAAAGGGAGAATCGTATATTTGAGTCATGCACAAATACCTGAAAGCTGATTCAGCAGCTGCAGGACCCAAACAACTCTCTTTGCAAACAAATACTTCCTTCTACAGAAAGAGAGAGATATACTTTTCTTGTTCTCTCTCACCTTCCAGACCTATCCCTAACTGCCTCTCCATCTCTTTCTCAAAAACCTTCACATAATTTCAGGCTGTCTTCTTCACCCACTTCTCTTTCTGGAATGCCCCAATGGATCTCCACTTCTGCTTCTTTTCTCTCCTTGTGTAACTGTTGGCTGATCCCTTATACAGCAAATATCTCTATGCAGGTGATAGAGGAGGTTTAACTTCTGTGCCTCTCTCCTGTGTTCAATCCTGTCCTGCTAGCAGCTCTTGAAGAGTTGTCAGCTCCCAGAGTGACTAACACAGATCTCAGCCAAGCCTTCTCCCAGGCTCCTTTCTTTGTGGGGGAAGGCTGTGCTGGTCATCCCATGCTGCTGGCATTAAGAGCCCCAGAACTAGGGATATGCTGTAAGTCACACCTCTCATCTTCAGACTCTTTCTGTGACTTTCATAAATATAGATGCGTACATGCCAAACATCATATGTATCAAATATATTTATTTGTGGCTTTACTCTTCTAGGAGATGCAGTTTGACAATCCACCAGCTGGTAGAGAAGTCACTGGCAGGTGCCAAATGTGACTGCCCTTTCTTCCTAAGGCCATTACAGACAACCAGATACCTTGGTGTTTTCCTACCACTTACAAACACTGTGCGAGGAACTGGCCATGGTGTGGACCAGGCAAGGCTGGGAGATGCTCATTGCTCTTCAGGGATAGGGAGGCTGTGAGATCATGGGCAGAGGAGCACCTGGGGACTGAAACTGCTGTGAGATGGGAGTGATAGGAGTCCCTCAGCCAGCTGAGTGGGAATAGCTGCTCCAACGGCACTGACTCCATACAGATGTTGCAAGGTCAGTTTGAACATTTATTGGGGAGCCCAGTGGAGTAGTCAAACAGCATTGCCCAAGTTTTGGAAAGGTGAAAATTCAAAGCCAGGCCCTACTCAAGCCATGCCACTAACAATCTCTGATTTGTAGCAATTAATGGCCTTTTTGTTCTGGCTTTGTGCATCATGCAATGAGGTCATGGTCCATGACTACAACTCCTACGCAATAAAATAATACAAATCAATCCATGTAGAAAAATGTTTTCCCTATATATTAGCAGATCTGTAAGAAATCATAGCCGTCCCTATTTTGTGAGACTAGGAGCTGAAAATACATTCCATATCTAAGAGACTATTTTCTACAGTATACTATTTCAGAAATTTATACATAGACCAAATCTTAACAAAAAAGACTCTGTTATTTCAAGGTCACTTTAAACCTCTATGGCAGAGGTATGAAGATTAGAATTGTCATCAGGCAGAAGCACAGTGCACTGTGGCATGCCAACGTGTTTGTCAAAATGGCTGTGGAAGCCCTTTTGCCATCCCCTGGCAGCAGAAGGGAATAACAGAGATGGCTGGAACTGGCCATTGCATTTTATTACCATGCAATAAGACAGACAAATATAATTCTCCATGCTAACATTTGGCACTGGTGTGATTTCACAGACCCCTAATGACTGCAGTGGAGCACAGTTCAAGCCACTCAGCTCCAGGTAACCAAAGTGTTCCCTGTTTTCCAAGTTATATGTAATATTTACTTTTCTTGTAACTTTTTTGCTATAAAACCTGGCAAACCAAGAATTAATTTCTTTTTTTCCTTTTTTCCTGTTCTTTACTAGTCTGTACAGCTTTGCAGAGCTTCAAGAATGTCTATACTGCTGCAAGCTTTAGCACAGCCATTTAGGTCATTCCACATTGCTATACTGCAGCTGTTTGCATTACGTCTTGTGGGTCACTTGTGAAGGGAAGAGTTGTTGTGATGTACTGTACTTGCCAACAGCAGGCACAAATCAGGAGAATTGTACTTGGAGGCATATAATTTAATTTCAACAAACAGGTTTACTGGAGAAGTCATTCTTCCTGTGAGATCACTAAAACTGCCATTGTCCATAAACTATTTAGAAGACCTGAATAAAGGGCTGCTTAAAGTCTTTGGCTGATAAGGCTTAATGCTGTTTTTTCTCATTCCTTTGCTTATGATTCTCCTACTTATCAGTGGTTTCTTCTCAGTGCCTGAATTATTTTGTGTTCATGGGCACCTACTTTCAGGATTTTTGGAAAGATGGGATATTCAAATATTAGCTAGTATCTACAGAGGGACCTAAAGGTCTGTAAGTTTTCTGATGCCACAACAAATGGATGGTTAGCTTGTGACAAAAGCATGCCACACAAGCCTCTAAGAAGGTGAGTTCAAGTGACAGTTTTTACCTCAGATACTGTTGGTTTATTTCTTTTCATAGCAGTTACATACACTGCTTCTAAAAATAATTTTTTTCATATACCATCAGCCTGCACTCTAGGTCTAACTCAGAGACTGTGAAGAAAATGGAGACTATTCTAAGCAAAGATAAAAAAAAATCTCTATAAAGAGGATAGAACTTGTGATATTTTGTTCTATTTTCCTTTAACTAAATGTGAAGATATAAAAACTATAACTTCTGTTTTCTGAAAATGTGATTAGTCTGCACCTTTCAGAGACATAGGAAGCAGTGCCCAGAATCTACAAACTCTTCTCCAAAATGGTAACCCTCCTGGAATAAGAAACAGCTTGTCAAAATCCTATCTTTCATAATGGAATTTGTTACTTCTTGATGGAGAAGGATGCTTTCTGCAGCAGTATTATACACTTACAAGGCATGAATCAATTTACATTTTAATCATGGGGGGCCCATACCATCAATTGGTGAAAGTGCTTTTAATTTACCTGAACTCAGTCATTGGGTTGATCCCAGCAGATTTGCCTCTACGGCAACACTGGCTTTTATCATGACATCTCTTGAGTATTCAGCCTCCATAAAAATAAATAAATTCTCCTGAAATGGTGCTAAATTCCTTAGCAATGAATCTTCTTTCACTATATGAAATTCTAAATAAAAAAAGACAGGTTTATTTTAAGCTTTTAACAGACTGTTGTAGTTAATCGTGTATATCAGGCAAGAGGCTTGGTTGCTAAGAAAATCTTTGGCATGTTTCCATGGGATTTTTGTGTTATTGACAGAAAAAGTACCAAATGATAGGAAATGCATCTGCTAATTTGAATAGTAAAACAAAAAAAAAGAATAGAACAATTTTCTGCCCAACTTTTGAGTTAATGCAAGCTCAGGCCAAAAATAACATACTTCCCATCAATTTACAGAGAAGAATTTTGGCTTCAAAGACTTGATTAAGATTATAAAAAAATAAAATCTCCATTTCTGTGGTGATAGAACATATGGATCTCTGGTTGTTAGTGGATGTCCTTACAGAGCTGCACAGAGGTTCCTAGGATGAGCTCGAAGCTAGAATATGTTCAGGAGGTAATCTGCAGAAACACCCAGTGTGTTTATTACTTCCAGAAGAAATATCAGTTGTATTTACATTGAATGTTCTCCCGTGTGCAGTTGTCTGCCATGTGATCAGGCAGATCTTTCTCCATAGTTTTTCCAGCTGTCCCAATTATCATGGTCCAGAAGAGAGGGAGAAAAACAGCCGGAGATGGGGAAGACAGAGTGGGGCCTCCTTTAAAAATCCTTGACAGTCCTTGCCTCAGGAAAGAACACAGCAGTAGGCATCCAGGGCTTTAGTTGAACAAAGCCTGCCTAGAGGAACAGATGCCTAGTACTGGGTCATAGCCTGGAGCTCAAGATGCTGCCAGAGAAGTTTTGCCAGGTACTGGAGCAGCCAGTGGCAGGGAAAGCCAGCAACCCCAGCATGGAGATGGAGTTCTGCACAGGCCAAGTTCTAAGGACTGGCTGACCATGAAAAACATACTTACTCCACTTGGAAACTTATTCTTCTTTGTATTTAAATATAGGCCGGAGTCATCTGAATCAGGCAATGGGATTATATTACATTGATATATTCTCAGAAACCATCATTTTAAGTGCTGTGTATTTAGACCCTTGGCTATGCTCCATAATCAGTGCATGATCCCATAATTTAGGATTTTGGAAAAGGAATGAGTCCCTCAGGTCTACAAACCAAACAAAACAGTGGATGTATATTGTGGTAGGATATATATTTTTAGGAGTATAACATAGTTCAACAAAGTAGTGTGGTGGCCAACGAACCTACCCAGAGAACAAAAAGTGCCTGAGAACATTGATACAGTGTAAAGTTCATAAAATCTTGTGGAAAGTTAGTTATTCTGTGGGATGATAATTTATCTTGACTTCTTGTATTCCTGTTGCTCTTAGGCATCATTTTTTATTTCTGGACAAGGAAAATCAACCATACAGCTGAAGCCTATAGCCACATAAGGCACGTGTGGGGCACAGTAGTTACCTCCTACAAGGTTCTTTTACCTCGTCAAAGAAACCTGGATTTGTTGTTCTCTCTCACTTGAATAATTATTTCTTATTTCAATTTAAACATGGGAGGATTTTAAAGGCCAAGGAACAGGGTTCCTGCCTCTCATTGCCATTGAGCTAATTAAGCAGCAAAGCAGTACTGGACAAGGAGGGAATCTCATGGAGGCAAGAAAATTTGGAATATAAGATTCTCTGTTACAATTCAGTACTAGCACTGGAGAGAATTATTCATTTGTTGTAGAAGATGAGCAGACAGGGATCTTTTCTGTTTTCCTTCTCCTTCTCTTTTTTTTTGTCCATTCTGTGACTTGGGACAAATCCTCCCGACTTCTTGGTCCCTCACTTTTCCCTTTCTGCAAAACAACAAATCAAACTACTTTTCTAGAATTTTGGGGGAATGGATGTAGTGCTTTATAAATATGTAACGAGTTCTATTTTTGCTATGAGGCAAAATGGATTAACATATATATAAATTTAATGTTTGCCACTGGGTTTGGAATTTTTTTCAAGACATGCCAATGAGAGAATAGACTTAGAAGCTACTCTGACGTATCTCATTGAGTGTCAAAGGTTTGCATCAAATATTTGATTTGAGCTTCTCTATGAGTCTGTTTTTAAAACAGCACAGAGGCAAGGCACATTTGCTTAGCCTGCAGATCCCTAGAAAGAAATGAGATATACATTTTTAAACCATTTTCATTTACTTATGAGAAGACTATCTATCTGCAATACTTCACAGAGTATATGCACAGAGCATATGTTTTAATTTTAGTTCAGTACAATATTTCAAATTTAAACAAATTAGCCGAAGGCATGAAGTACTACCAACCAATTTTTTTCTGCTTTGAATACAAGCCAGATTGTAGAGAAGCATTACTAATGAAAACAGCAATCATAAACTTGAACATATTTTACTTAGCCCTCATAAATAACACAATATATCTCTTTTTTAATTTAGATTTCCATATAGTGAAAGAAAATTAATTGGTAATGACCTTATCTTGCTATTTCTTCACAGATGCTTGTCATCACTGTTTTAAGGAATTTTGAGTTGATGGTACCATTAAAACATTGGTATTTAGGGCTATCTGCCTTCAACTTGTTCAGTTCCCATGCTCAGTAACCAGGGAACGTGTAGACCATGATCTCTGAACTAATTCTAAGATAACTGCTAATGATAACTAGGAAAAGCAAGTCAGAAGGTTTAAATTTACTGTTCATGAGTCCATACTTTTAATCTTGAGAAATGGTATCTATTATGTATATTGAACATGTACTCCAGTAAATCCTCTTTCTCCCACAGAAGGCTTAGCTTAACAAATTGGATGCTATTTTTCCAGTTACAAATATTCTATGGCAACACCATGGGTAGTTGCATTGATAGTTATATAAAATTTTATGATGTAGCCTCTTTAACTTCATTCAGAAGTCAGAAGTACCCTCTTGAGAATCCTCTCACTGAAGGGAAATTCAATAGTTAATATTATTGCATGTTATTGAATACTCAGCTATTGTAAACAATTGTGTTAAGTCATTTGAATAGAGATGATGAATAGAATATTTTTTTTTCTTTCCTGTGCAGCAAATGGGGTATTGTTACAAAAAAGACTAAAGACCAAGTTTAAAGTCTATGTAAAGCAATACATTTAAGTCTCATACCAAAATTTATTTGGAAGTTCCCTCCTTCTGTTCTCAAGAACTCTTTCATCAGACAGGGCTTCCTACAGGATCCTCATTTTTGGAATCTATCTGACTTGCTCATATGAGCCCTCCTCATTGGTTTTAAGTGAAGTTATCTGGGATGGCTTGTGCAGAATTCATGTGGGTCTTTGACACCTAGTCAAGAATGACTTACAGACAACTCAGCTGAGAGGCTGAGGAGGATGGAGACCTCTAGTGCAAAGAGGCAGAGAAAAGGAGAGAAAGGGAGGTGAATGACGGTAGGAGAAGGGGAGTGAAAACGCTCCCGTGGGCTCAGCTACAACTGGAGGAAGACATGCCCATGGCAGGGTGGGTCAGAAAGGGATCCAAAGGATGAATTTGGTGGAAATTGCTTTCAGGCACTCAGTTAAAGTTGTCACGCTCAGTGCAGCACCAGTTGTGCTAAGACCCAGGAGATGATGAGCACAGCACGTGCAGCTGTGATCCCACCCCGACTCTGCTTCCCATGCCACACACAGAGATGCACACACCACAGATGCAGGGACATTCAGACATCCCTGTCTGCAGGGACACTCCCACTCCCACACTCACAACTCTCTCCCTGTTTCTTGCCCAGAAAGCAGAAGGCTGAGGCACTCACTTTTTACAATTGTTAGAGTGAGAAACCTAAAGTCTGGTTCCAGATCTCTCTCCAGCTTGAGAGAATTTAAACTTCAGTCACTGTTCTGAGGAATTTCCAGCCCTGTATGGATAAAGAAATATTTTAACTTCATGTGCCATTTTCAGGAAATCTTCTATTTTTTTTTTATTTATAGCAGCACCTAAGTACCACCCTGACGGGTTTATGTTTCCACAGTGAGTACAGTGGGGCTCTGTAGGGATCCCAGTCTCATCAGCATGCATTCCCTGTGTGCTGACAATGCCGGCCAGACATACCTCCCTTGCAGACAAACTGCCTCTTTCCTGGACAATCCTATAGTTGTGCAGACACCAGACCACTCAGCCTGGTTTGAAGTAGGGCTGCCCTAAAACAGGAGTGTGGTTTAGGTGTGTAAGGAATGGAAAAGCATTCCCAGGATTAGACAGAACAGATCCAGATTCTAATTTCTGTATTAATCTTGTTTTAATTTCCTTTTCTTTTCTCTCTCTGAGATCTGATCCTAAAAGTCTTGCCTGGCATCATATAAAGATGTTGCAATGGAGCAAGAAGTGGAATTCTATGTCCAGCTCTCAGATTACCTGAATACCTAACTTGTGTTTCAGCACAGCCACAAGTATTCATTTATTTATTGAGAGATGCATCAGTGCAACAAAACAAACTTTTCACTTGAGCTCCCACAGACCTATTCTTGATTTATGGCATTATACTAGAAGCTCAGTCAAGCTAATTTTGTTCACCAGATATCAAGGGAACAAATTTAAAGTGCTCTGTTGGAGCGCTTTTCTAGTTTGAATTTTATGTGAAAACCAGCAGAGTCTACTTCAACTTATTCCAGCACAGATGAGAAGAACTCTACTGCAACTATGGTACATGAAAAGCAGCTTGTTTTTCAAATAGTCATTTCTTAACATGGTAGTCACCTTCTCATTTCTCTTTGTTTCTTGATCACCATAAATCTTTAAAAGAAGAAAGGTTCAAAATTTAAATTAACTATCAAATCTATAAAAATACAAAATGAAGTATCTGAACCCAGGCCTTTGACAATTTCATTTATTACTGCGCACTGACTGAACAAGATTCTGCCTTAGATACAGAAGGGCAAATTGACATCAAAGAGGCAGTCAACACAAAGTGCAACAATATCTATTAGAGAGAAAAGGCATTTGTGGGGCATTTGATTAATGTACTTTTAATTGGACTTTCCTGCCTCATTGGTTTTATTCTTTCAATTTAGTTCAAGCTGCTCAAATACATAAATAGGCAAAGCACCTACCGTAATTAACACACTACACTGTTTGAAAATTACCATATTTCTCAGATTGTGTATGCACAAATAGGATATTGTGCAAATATTGCTGAGCTCCTACAGAAATATAAACAGGCAAGGAAAGTCCATTATTGACCAGAAAAATATCCAACCAACCGAAGAAAAATACACCCTCCTCTTCGAAAGCTATTTGGGTTACTTAATCTTTGTGATTTGTTTTCAACAGCAATTTTAACTTCAGTTCTATATTTCAGTAAAAATTCAAAGGATGTTCTGTCGATACCATTGAAGCTCGATTTTGAGTGTACTAATACCAGGTTTTGTTCCCCATGTGATGCCCTTCAATCATATAGAGAATGTGTAAGACCATACTTGTATAACCAAATTCAAGAAACAACACTGAAAAGCAAGCATATACTGCATAAAGGATGTTTAGAGCATATAAACCCAGCGGAAAATGCTAAGTCCTATTGCTATTTATAATGCTGAAAATATTCCAGGATTTTTAAGATCACATTGTAGGTGCTATTAATCTAGGATGTAATTTAAAAAGAATATTTAAATTGCACAATTGCCAATAAAACACATTAAACATTAAACAACTGAAAATCATATAGGCAATTTGGATTTGATACTTACACTCTCAGAAAATGTGAATGGCATCTGGGCAATAACACACATGGACAGAAATTTCATAGCCAGGATATAAGTTGAATGAACCATTTGTTGTGTGAATATCTGGAAGAAAAAGAACAGACTGAAAACTGCGCACCTTCCATGTTTGTTTGAGTGGTCATCTGGTTTCACATGATTTAAAAATTAGAGTTAGTATAATATTTGATATATTTAGGGGCTTTACACTTTAAATACTCTTCAGTTGCCATATTAAAAACCCCAGGGTTGTCCTTCCTCAATAAACACTAATTTTCAATTATAAAATTTGAAAATACAACAATAAATAAACAGTACAAATAAATACAGCAATAATACAACCTAATTTTCATTTTGGACTATGATTTACCTTGGGAGCACCACCTACTGTTGATCACCTACATGTTCAGTGTGCAGGGAGAACACCTGTGGTGTTCTTGTCAAATATACCCTAGAAAAATACAGAGTGTCTCATTTAAAATAAACATAGACAATTAAAGACACAAGTTCTGAAGGTTACCTGTGTATTATATGAGCCAATAGGGAAAGATACGATTTTTTTCCTCACACACATTAGGTAAACGTTGATCAGCAGAAATCAAATATTGGATTTATTTTATATTTACTACTCTCCATCCCCTCTTCCCTAAACTTTGCCATATAAAATTCTTATTTTTTTTCTTTATAATTTTTTTACCATTTCACCCCCAAACTTAATCAAGTAGGCTTGACTAATCATTAAAATTTATATACTTCCCCTCAATAAGTACTCACAAATTACTTTACACATATTATTGGAGTCCATATATGTTCTTTACTTACAGTTATGAAAAGCTAAAAGTGTTACTTTTAAGTAACACTATTAGATGTGTTAGAAGCTAAGATGTTACTATTTTCTCGTTGGGAAGGAGGATTTTTGAACTCACACTCCATTTGTGCTGCACCTAGGTATTTCTGGGGAGTAGCTAGGTGTCTTGCAGACTGACAGGGCACTGGGTGCTCATTATTGCCCCAAAACAAAAGGTTCTGTAATGTGCACACTTAGCTAAAGAGTTCATTTTATGGGGGAAGAAATTTAAATTGAATGTCCCTATCTGCGTTGCAATCTGTTGTGCTGAGCAGAACAGCAGCAAAGCAAAGTAAATGTCCATTAGGAGGTAATAGCTGGAGTATGCTCCACTACTGCTGTTTCTGCACTGATTATGTAAAACAGCTGTCAGTCAGGAAATTCCTTTGGGAAAACTGCACTTCCTTCTTTTCAAATTAATTACATTAAATGTGGTGAATTACATTAGGGAATGGCAGCATGCAGGAATGGTTATAGGAAGTTTGCTTCCATGCTATCAGAAAGTTTCAATCAGCTGTTTTCATGGAGGCGCACACTGTAACTGAACTGTCCATATTAGTTTCTTCTCCAGCTGGGATAAATATAGAACAGGCTTGGAGTCATTTTAAATGCATGCACTGTTGCTGTGAAGAGAAATTTTTGAAGAGTTTTGAAGAATTTTGAAGAGAAAAATTCTCACCTGCTTCCTTCTCATAAGCTATGTAATGATACATATTTCTGAATAATTGCCTGTAATATGCTTCCAACCCACTTATCAGAATTGGTGTTCCTCTTATTTGTATTTAAAACTTCTTCAGACTCACAGTCTTTTAACAGAATTGCTTCCGTACTGCTAAGAAATATCCTTCTCAACGGCCCAGCATCCTTTTAACTGAGGACAACAATAAATTGATACAACTGTTGACAAAATACTTCAAAATCTAAATGCTGATTAATGGTTCTCTTATCTCTACATTTAGCTGTCTACAGGATAACTTCCTTTAGTATTCTCTGTCCTCTTTATTTTCACATTTTATGTCCAAGACACAAGGAAGATATTAGAGGCTAGTTTTACTTTTGTCTACAAAATTTTCCAAACATTCTCAAAATCTTCTAAAAACCACATCATTCTGATTTCTTAGATGTGGGGTTTTTTTTAATGTACACATTTGTTTTGAATTCAGGTTGCCATAGCTATTTTCTATTATCAATAATTGTTTTTATCACTAAGGCTTCTCATTAATTTACTTGCTGCTTCACTTTATGGTACAAGTAGTTCAATAACTACTGAATAATAATAACTGAATAACTCTGATTGTATATTTATATTTTTTTTAAAGTTAGCCATAATTTTCTGATCCCTGAATGGCAAGAGGCTGGATATATAAAGATGTAATTGAAACGTGTGTCACTGTAGTTATTAAATAATATCATTGTAGTCTAGTCTCCACATGTGGGTTGAATTAACTCAGTCAAGTCTGAGGACAAAGTGAGTAGAATTTCACAATGTTTATCACTGTAAAGCTTCATCATTCTCCCAGTCAGTCATTCTAACCTATAGATTTCCTAAAGTTGTGGCCTAAATCTAATGTCATGAGTTTTTCTTCTGAAGTTGGTGAATATTCAAGAGCAAGAAATGGAATTAAATATTTCAAATATACTTTCAGTACATTTAGAACTGTCTGAAATCAGACTCTTCCTGCTAAAGGAATTTTTAATGTGTTCTAACACTAACAGTTTTCTTGACAACCCTGAACAAGCTCTGCAAATATTCCCTTATTAGAGATCTCCAGTTTCTCCACTTACAGGTTCCATCTTGCAAGCACAAGCATTACTACTGTGTTCAGTGTCATTATCCAAAATTCATAGAATTCAGAAATAGTGTAGTGAATGAAAATTCACCTTCACTGAAGATAATGTATTGACATCATCAAGACAGGATTTCACTCAAAATGCAAGAAATAGAGGGTTTTCACTTCTTCACTACATGGTTTATGCACCTGCAGTATCCTTGAGGAAAAGCAACACTCTAACCTTAGAGCTAATTTAAGTAATCAGAAATATTTAAACAAAATTACTGTTTCAGCTAGTGGAGTGTAATAACTATACACAGCTGTTAAAATTGCTTATGCTGCACCACCACCAAACTCACAAAGCATCTGTGATGAGAGATCAATCATTTCCTGGTATTTATCAAGACATAGCCAATTAGAACAATAAATAGGATCACACACATTTTCGTGTTGCATCATCAATTCATCTTATACAATATATAGCTTTGATTGTAACCAACATTTGTTTTGCTGAATTCTGTCTAAATGCTCTCTTGGCTTCTCAATTCAAAACTCTTTCAATGCATTTCTTCTAAAAAAGTTTGAGTTTTCCTTTTTCTTCTGCTAAACTCACTCAAGCCCTTGGAAGTAAATTTCAGCATATTAGCTTCTGTAATACATTAGATTTGTCCTCCACATCATATGGTGTGTGCTTTTGGTACAAAGTGTATTAATTTCAATATTGCAAGTTCTTTTGGTCTGAAGGGCCACAGATAGCTTCAGGGAACACGGATGACCACTGCAAACCATTTTAATGAGTATTGTCACTTTGTCTTGACTAGAAAGAAATCTTAGTCAATTTCAGTGCCAGATAGTCCAATCACCATAAATACTCAAAAGGATTTGTGATCTCTAAGTATATCTAAAATTCTGGCTATCAATGAGGCTTAATTTTATTCAGTTTTAGCTCTCTAATAGAAGGAGGAGGCATAGTCTGTGCTGGTTCCCAGATTTCATCTTCTCTTGGTGAAAAGAGATGGGCTCATCCAGAAGGTGTTTAATCCCCTCTGTCTCAGAAACTTGTTCTGTGTCCATGCAGAAAGAGTCCAGCACTACTGAGGTTGCAAAGGGTAAAAGAGTTTCACCCCACAAAGAGCAAGCAGAGGAAGTCACATTATAGAAACACTAATTCTACAGAAGTAAAATCAAGAAATCGAATGGGACTACACAGTGCAGCAATGCTACTTGATCTTTCTCAGTAGTTTGCACCGCCTGTTACAACAGGCCACAGCCAGACTTGGCAGCTACATCTTTCCAGCAAACTTCTATTCACAGCCACTGCCCAACATGACAGATTCCTCCATTTTCAAGAATAACCTGCATTTCTTTTGTCCCACAGCTGTGCAGTTTCCCTCAGACTGTCCTGAAGAGCATGTTCAGCACACTCAAAGAGCAATCCATGCTTCTGTCTGTCTCATGCTCTCTGTTACTTATTGTTTTCACACCCTCTTGTGTCTTCTTCAAATAATATTAACATCAGAATTTTGTTGCAAGTCTGGGCCCCTCAGCTGAACCCTTTGGGGCCAGTTAGAGCCACCAGGCCATTGGTGATTCCAAATTTATGACTACATTTGGAGACACTGTCAGTGAAACAGTTTATCCTTCTTTTACTCCATATCAAACACGTATCAGTTAACTTTATATTTTGTATATATATTTTGTATTTTGTTAACTTTATATTTTGTGTGTATATTTTGGTTGTGGTATACCAGGTCATGCAATTTTTTTTCTTACTCTATTATCGTTACAGATTAAATATAAAATGTCATTTTAAAAAAATCAACACAGCAGGATTAAATCTATTTTCAGTAAAGTCCTGTTAGCTGGTATTAATTATATTCCCGGCTTTTAATTCTTGATGAATCAAGTCCCATATCAGTCATTTCACTAATTTGTCCAGAATTGATATCAGGATGTCAGAACTATAATTAGCTGGGTCATCCTGTTTGGATATAGTGTAAAAACTGGTCACACACTTCTCAAGTTGTCGTAAGTAGATTATGCTCACTCTCTTCAATTGAAAAAAAATTCATTAGCTATGTGATTATTGCTGTAAATCAGAATTTCTTCAAAGTAATCTTCCAAAGCAGAGCTGTACAGCATTAAAATATCACATTAATTCACAATTTTCTTGTGTCCAAAGGAAGCATTCAGGAAGGATGTTCTCCATGCTTAGACTGACAAGGACTTGGCTCTAGCTTCCCTTCACAGCCTTTCTAAACATAATCACATGTGGCTGTTTGTGAAGCTGTTAAGGCAATCCCATCAAGCACAGAGACTTGTCTCCTCAGCCTACTGAGAGAAGGGACAACCTCCAACGGTGCTTTTCCAAACTGCAATCCAGCTGCTGCCCCAGCTATCCTTGGCTGCCAAGCAGAAATCAGGAGTTATCTCATACTCGTGGTCTTGAATGGACAATCCTTACAACATCATAGATTCACTGAACCATTTAGGTTTGAAAGACCTCTAAGGTCATCAAGTCCAACTGCTAACCCAGCACTGCCAAGTCCAACACTAAACCATGTCTCTGAGTTTCTTTTAAATACCTCCAGGGACAGAGGGAATCTGCATAATCCACACTGATTATGTCACAGGGTACATGCCTGCTCATTTTCTTTACTATCTGAATCATGGAGTCATAGAATCATGATCTGGCTGTCAGATCTTTGGCCTTAATTTGTCCAGCCTTATTTGAATCTGCTGACACCATCTGTCCCCACAGCCCCCTGTGGCAACAGAAGTTCACTACCCAAATGTGAGTGTAAAGATGTACTTTTTTATATATAGGCTTCAAGATGCTCTATCACTTGTTTCAGTGGATTTCCCTAGGTCTGGTATTACATGTTTCAGTGATTAGCAGTTCAGTTTAACTAACACTAACAAGATTTTTAAAATCCACCTTAGTTTTCTCCTCTCCAGACAGAAGAGTCCTGTATTTTCACAGTATATTTAGCCTCTGGAAAGGGAAAAATTACAGGTTTTAAGCATGTCACTCTTTATTTTGTGCCATTTCCCACTCCAGAATGGTCATCCTTTCCTCTCCTTCCATGTGTGACAGAAAACCAGATAGCACTGAAGCTAATGGGGGAAGTGGGAGACAGGGGTTGATAAAAGAGGTTTGACTTTGCCTGTGGTTGTGGGACAGCTCACAGCCTTGTTATGCACAAGAACCTTGTTGTTGACAAGGCTCCTGTGTATATCCCAAGCTCTGTACCTAATGCCTGCAGAAAAGTATCCCCCCAGGACTGCTGTTCTCACAGGATTTGTGAAGAGGTGGTTCATTAAACCCAGGATGTTGACATAGGTATGAATGAGAGCCTCAGTGCACTCGTTCCCCAACCCCACCCTGACTGCTGGGACTGGAAGCTACTCATGATGGTGCTGGTGTAAAGCAGTTTCTTCAAGGGTGACAGGTGGGACTCCTCACAATAGCTCGTTCTTTAAAGTCCATCAGCTGAAGATGAATATGCCTCTTTGTCTTTACTTTTTCTTTTAAACTGCCAGTTCTTAATGCTGTCTAGCCTGTGCTTCATAATATATTTTTCGCCAATTTTCCGCTTGCCAGTCTGGAAAATCAGCATACAGTCATCTTTCAATATTGAGCTTTGTACACAGCTAATGTTAATGGAAAACAGGGGACTGTTAACAAAGACAAAGAGCATGAGCTGACATTATTTCCTTCAAGCTTCATTCAGCAGGAATGCCCTGTCAAGTGGAGCACATTATTCCCAAAAGCATTTTGAGAATGAGTGGGTGCACATCCTCTATCATTCTGTAAGTCTTGTCAAATATCAACTGTGCTGCTGGGAGGGATATACAGCATTCAGTGTGTGGCTGGAGGACTGACACTCCTGAGCAAAGAGCAGCACAATACCTGTAATTTTTTTGTTAGCTCTTTGTAAAATAAATAATAATTTGTGTGAGTGCAAAGCTGGACAGAGTGTGGCTCAAGTTTACAGCTGAAAAGTATGCACAGGGAAAATAGAGGAGAGAGTCCTCTGTAAGAAAAATGATCTGCCTGTATTTGTCATTGGATCTACAATACATCATTTACAAAACCAAGGGTCTTACAAATGTTTCCTTAATGGTTTCCTAATTATTCTAATTAACGAGTTTCTAGGAGGTTCCATCAGTCATTGGTGAACTCATGTGATGTGTTTCTACTGCTGCCTCGTCTTCAGAAATTCCGTAAAACAAGAAGTCAAGAATATAAAAGAGTGATGAGGAAGAATCCAGTGACTAGAACTTGACAGAAAATAATAAATAAAAAGGATTATCGTGATTCAAAATGTAGGTACAGTGCTGGAAAAAAGGCAAAACCTGAGGGGAAACGGTGTACTGTCTTACCGACTGGCACAATTAGTTGTGCTGTGCTGTGCTGTGGATTTCTTCCCTTTTTTGATGGTCATAGTGACAATAGAACAAAGACTTAACAGAGCCTTTTCATTCTGTATATATTAAGCTATAATCTCACATTTTGAAAACAGCAGAGAATAACATATTACTTGGCAATCTAATATCAAATGATGAGCAAACAATTCAGGAATAAATTAAAGCCCCACTGAACTCAAATTGCTGCTCTAAGCTGAACTAGCTATGAAAATATAATTATGTTTTGGGAGTTCATCTTGTCTTTCTGAGTAACTCTAAATACATATTTCACAAATAAGTCCATAGATTGTTTTATTTTTCTTGATTTTTTAAACTTTCCTAAGTCAATTGACACAACAGAACATGACAATATGGACAAGTATAACAGTACCACGACACAGATATGCAAGTTCATGGGTTTTTTCTTAATGTCACTCTAGAAAGAATACTCTAACATGTTACAAATTACTAGGGCACCATTGCTTTGTTGTCTGAATCTGTTAGGTGACATCAAGGACTTTCAGCTAAATGCAAATCAATACAAAAGGAGAAGATGATAGTGGAAGAAGCAGGTTTTTAGGGGAGAAGTTTGGGTCACAGGCTTTCAGATACTGAGCTTCTATTGCATAATTAATCTTCATCTTCCCAATGCAAAGCAAGAATCTGCTCTAAAATAATACTACCCATTTTTTCTTTAGGAAGAAAATTATTCATGATAGGAGCCAAAAGAAGCAGGGGAGTCATTAGGAGATGCTAACAAGGTGGTTCAATGGGATCTATTCAGAACAAACCAGCAACAACAATCTATTCAGAGCAAACTCTTTTCTTTTTGCTTGAAAAAAGAAATGCATTTTTCCTACTGACAACATCTAAGTCTCTGAAAATCATAGAACCTAATTCTGATCCATATTAACATTCTAAATCTGATCCATATTAACAGTGTTACATGAATGAAATATGCCCCTAAAATACATTCTGTTAACAAGGGTCCGATATGCTGATCACCTTAGAGAGCCTGATCACTAAGGTTAATTTCCAATGGATCAGCTTGGGCATGAAAAAAAGGCATGATTACATCTGCAGTCAGCCCAAAACATTAGAAGCACCAATATCATTGATTCAAAATGAAGTTATTTGTAAACAAAAGTAGAGTCTTTATGATGTGATCACTGGTGTCAAGAGGACACAGTAAGCATAGCTGAAATTTTAGAGCAGGCAATAGCTCTGTACAGCTCACTAGCTGAATTATTTCCCTCTTAATGTCAAACCTAATGTGCTACTAGAAGATGTTCAACACGGCAACACTTAGCATTGCATTAAGGCTTTGCTTAGCAAAGGCTGAGCTTCCCAAGAAAGGTGGGTAGCAATAACCAAGAGGTAGAATTTCAGCCCAGTGAAATCTTTCTCTCTGTTTCTCTCCACTTCAGCAAGAGCTTTTGAATTTTAATCACTTGGTCTGAATTTCACACACTTCTTTTTTAGGTTTAGTGCAGGACATTCAGTGTGCAGGCTGCACATGGTTCATTCTGGACCCTAGGTATAATCCATGGTCTTAGAGACCCATGTCAGTTTTCATTTCTCTCTTTTCCTTCCATAATTACCAGTGAAACAATACAGTGATCCTAGGAGTAAACAGAATAAAGCACTTCATTTCTGCAAGAGCACAGAAGGAAACACTCAACAATCTCTTATTCTCTTCTCAGGCATATATGTACCCATTGCCAAACCTGAAGAATTTCTGTGAGGCATCAGCTTCTAGTACTGTACTGAGATGCTAAAGTTTGTCTTTTTTCCTTTTCTTATTTTTTTGGTTTTTTTTGTGCTTGCTTGGGTTTTTTGTTCTTGTAATGTACATTTCTCATATTTGTACAATTTCTACTCTTGAGAACTAGACCTGATTATATCTAGCCATTCTAGAAGCCATAAATGGTTTTGTAAATTATTCTCTGAATGCCTCAGAGTGGGAAACTTTTACATGTATTTGTTTAGATTTAATTACAGCTTAAATGTATTATTCTTGTTCCAAATAATGACTTCCTTAAATCCTCAGACTTCTCCTGTCCACACTGGTGAGGTCACTGCAGACAGAAATTTATTAAGATAATACTAGAAAATTTTCTCCTAGCCAAAAATGCTAAAACTAATTCTACAAAAATCAAAACCGAGGAGGGAAAGGGACATCCTGTACCTCCAAGTTCAACAGAGAGGACAGGCTGATATATATGGGTTTGTTAAGCAGAAGGAAGACTGCAGACATGACCAGGGGCTTACGAAAAGACAGTTTTCTTCTACATAGTCAGAAATAAAGATTAGAGACAACAGGTACAAAGAGTTACAGAGAAAATCTGACTGAATAAAAGGAGAAAAAAACCCCAAACAATTCAACAGGAGGATGGTCAAGTGCCAAACAAAGTTGCCCAAAGTGGCTGTGGAATCTCATTTCCTGGAGATAATTTCAATTCAAGTGAACAAAAACCTGAGCAACTTAATCTAACTTTGAATTTAGGTCTGCCTTTGAGAAGGAGGTTGAACTGAGTGACCTCCAGAGATTTATTCCAATCTGAATTATGGTACATCTCTTCTTATTTTGCTAAGCTACCAAGCCAAAATTTTTTGTCCCCTCTCATAAAAAAGCCCCCTCAAACTCATTATTATCTACCATCAAAATGGTAGATTATTTTCCTGTGTCAGTCAATAATTTGTAAAGAATGGGGTGCATTAAACTAATACAAATGCTTGTAAAAAGTACATTATCCTATTTGCAGGTTGATAGAAGCTCAGTAGATGGAGACACTTCACACTGAAATGTATGTAATAGAGTCATGACAAAGGAAGATGTTTTACTACATGTGAAGTCAAAGTTAGCCTAGTATGGATGACACCTGCTCTGGCAGTGTGACATTTCCAATCTTGAAAAGGTGAATCTCTTCCTAAATTGTCAGGATGAAGATCATCTCTTGTATAACTAAGAAATTTTTGGTCAGGATTTCTGAATCTGAATGGATTCCCTGGAGACTTTTAAAGAAACACTGGCTGCAGGAGCAAGGATGGTGTACTAGCAGGTGGTTCCCACTGTGGAACACGATTTGTGAGAAGAGCAAAGAGAAAGAATCAGTCAAGAGAAGGGTACATCTTTGCTAGTAAAAAAGGGAAGACTGTGACCAATGTTTGTCCTTGAGGATAGATATTATGAATTAGCAAAAGAGAAGAAGTCCCCAGTGCTTAGGTTCAGTCCCCTCTAGAGGAATTGATCATGTACAAAATACAGACTGCTTGGCATTGAGTCTCTTCTGTATCTTACACATCACCCACAATATCCTATGACATAATTATTTTCTTTTGTCTGTTTAAAATTTTAATCACAAAGTCTCTGAAATAACTTCAGGACTATATGCCAGCCTGTCACTTTCATGTCATTGGAGTGTGAAACTGGAGGGTTTGTATCATATTCTCTAGGAAGCAAAAGGGTACAAAGCCTATTGGAGGACTTTCTGGAAGTTAAACCTGATAGTCTCATCCTAAGTGACTGCTAGATTGATTTCTGCATTGAGCCACTCCCAAAACTGTGTCTGGGTTTTTATCTTACACAGAATGAGATAGAGTGGCCAAATGCAGAGCCAGGCGTAAGCTGACAATTACATATCCACATAGGCACCTTCCCTTTAGTTTCCCTAAAACTTTTAACAGGACAGCCATGGGGTTTAGTGTTAAAGCACACTGGCCCTGTGTGTTTGCCAGTAGAATTGTGTCTACGAGACCCAGTGTGTCGGCAAAGCAGACTGTAGACAAAAGATTTTTTTTTCTTAGATGTTGATTTGGTACCAGTAGATTAGACAGTGGTTTTTTGTTTCTATACCCTCTTGCAATTGTGACATCTACTTTACAACTGGAAGTAATAATTTATCTCTTTCTTTTGACTTAGGTATGATATCGAAATAACTGGCTAAAAGTCA
This sequence comes from Cyanoderma ruficeps, assembly GCA_008694505.1. NCBI lineage: Eukaryota > Metazoa > Chordata > Aves > Passeriformes > Timaliidae > Cyanoderma > Cyanoderma ruficeps. Next base: position 57,041 of record VZDJ01000302.1, read on the forward strand.
GTGGTCCCATACCTCTTTTATTTAGTAAGACCTTCCTTTAGATTGGTAATGGGGAAACTGTTGGGGTAAATAGTTTACTTATGATATCAGCAACTGTCCAACTTTCCTAAGATAGCCAAAGGAAGAAGGACTGTATGCCCACAGTAGCTGCAAGAGCTGCTTTGAGAGTTTGCATTACTGTGCTGGTACTGTGCAGGCGTGGAGGAAGCCTGTAGCAGCTCCTCACAGATAATCACTTCCCTGGCCTTTTCCCTCTCCATCAAAAATCAGTTAAAGCAAAACAGGCACATTTACAAAGATCAGGAAAGGAATTCCTGTGTTCCAGTCACAGCTAGAAAAGTTGTCTAGATCATAGCAGAGTAGTAGATGCTGGTCCTGAATGTCGATGGGCATCTTGTGTCCATGCTTGTGTCTGCAGGCACCCCCCAGAAAACCTTCAGATCAGCAGAGCATCCACACTGCCCAGTGAAAGCTCCTCAAGCACAGGCTGTTTGTACACACACTGCACAGGACTTGAGCTGGGTCTCCATGGGAACAGCACAGTGACACTGTGAGTCTAAAACATCACCTCTGTGTGCATGGGTCTGTGGTGGGATGAGGTTTTAGCTCCAAGTGTAAGAATTATGCTGAATAGAGCCCACCAGAGGGTTGGTTTTATAACAGGATTGTGAAAGTACCTATTGCCTGTTGTGGGGCTTGGTGCAGCCCAGTGGAGCCTAGGGATGTCTTGAGCCTCCTGGGATACTGTTGGGAAAATGTGAAGGCTCAAGGAAGGGAAGCCTGGCAACTGTCTGCAGGGAACAACTTCTGGGACAAATGATCACCAGAATCACCCCAAAGAATGGTAGTCCATCCAAAATAATCCAGGAGCAACTTTGCTGTATGGTGCTCACACTTCCTGGAATCAAGTTTGCCTCTTCCATGGTCATATCATTTATGTACCAGGTAGTCCTGTGGTCATCTGATGAACACTTCTGTAACAACAGAGATTCCTGCTCTCTGTTCCCAAGCCTATTGCTTTGCATGTCATATTGCTACATGCCATTCCATCCTCAAACTCTTCTCCAGTTCTCTTTATGTCCTCAGATTTTGTTTTATACTGTCAAATATCCAAAACCTTTTCTACATCAATGTTGCCTCTCATTTTTGCACCATCATCATCATCTTTAATTATGATATGCACATTTTCCCATGACAATACATACTACATGAAAATATTAAACTAGAGATTGATATGGACCAACACTGCTCCTGTAGGAAATTTGCCACATACTTCCCTCTAGTATTATGACTGTTTTCAGCACAAACTCCTATGATCTGTGTTCTAACTACCCTCTTTTCACTTCTTATACATAGCCCCCTCTTCATAAACTGATGATTCTCTGCGTGAATAGAAAGTGAGTAAACAACATCCAAGTGGATTAAAGCTATTGCATTTCAAGAGAAAGATAACACAGAGAAAATATTTTTGTCCTCAAAAAATTGTGTTGCCATCATATAATCTACTTCTGGTGAACACAAGCCATATTTTGTTCCATTTATCCCAGACACACTGGCAAAAGAGCAAAATCAGCTTTGCTACATGAGATCTACTGCTTTCTTTACTGTTTCTCTTTTTGTTTATAAGGATATATGTTAAATCTACTATTTTAATTGCTTTTACAAGATGTTATTCATCTGAACATCCAGCAATTTTTAATTTAGTCTATATTTTTTGGTCTCCAGGAAACTGTTCACTCTGTTTTCGTGTTTCACTAAGGGTGTCTACTTTTTTTTCTGATATACTTCTGATGTGGTTAATTGTCCACTTTGATTCTGGACAATTTCATACCAGTTTCTGGTAAAAAAATTCGTGCTATTTTTTCGCAACTTTGACTTCAGAAAAACCTAGTTCAAGCCTTCCCTTCTCTTAAGCACTTCAGTCCATCCTGCCTCGCTATATGGTTTTCTCAGCTTATGAAACTTTACTCATTCGAAATCCTCACTGCATGTACAGATCACTTTTGTTAATCCTTCCAGCTCATCATCAGTCTTTGCCAGAAAACAATGAGCTCCTTGGTGAATTCTCTTTGCCTAAAAGATTATGAGCTTTGTTAGTTCTGGCTATAGTTTACATGTCCAGATGAATGAGTCTGAATGAAGTAGTTTCACCTGAGGCACCTGCCCTGCATTTGTTTACAGAGAAGATGAATGCAGAGCCCCTGGCTTTCTTGTCCTACCTGCATGTATAGACATTTGTTTTAAAATACAAGGTCCTGTGAAGGGAATCGTGTAAATGTCTCTGAGACAGTCACTGCAGGTTGCTCTTTGAGGTCCTGAAGAGAAGCAGACATTTTAAGGCTGCAAACCAGAAATAAATATTTCTAGTCCTTCCAACGACTAATTTTGCATAGAGAGGCTGGACAGTTACCTCAGAAGTAGCTTCTACATGGCACATAACTGCTGTTAAAGGAAATTAATCAAAATGCTGCCCTGCTTTAACCAGTTGCTTCTGAAACAAACTATTGCACCCATTTTTGTGCTAATGAGGTTGTGGATTCTCTCTGCTACCTATTAACACTGCTGGAGACAGGATACTGGTTACTGGGGCCTTTGATATGATACAGTGTGGCTTGTTCTTACTGCAGACATTTTTCAAGATAATTATGTCACTTAGATTTTGGTTCACTGATAATTAATAGTAGTGAGATTCACTTGCTAGATAATAATTATTATTATCCCTCAATAGTCTCTTATAAATTAAGCACAAAAGACAATGCTTGCTCAAAATAAAGTGCTGCTCTGAATACCTGCCTTAAATTATATATTAGATTTTGTACAGAATGTGATAGTTTCTGGCTACCTCTATAAAAGGCAGTGGATATAAGGTGGTGTATATTTATAGGTTATCTACTAAAGGTAAGTTTATGTGCTAATTAACATACACATATTTGTCTAAAACTTTACATTCACTTAAATTTGCATGGCCATATGAAAAGGTCCCAATTGCTTTCTTCACTCAGTCATTCTGATTAATCCTGTTTTCTTATATTCTCAGTTAAGCAGTCAATAAAGATTGGAAATTTAACAGGCCTCTCTTCGAGCCAGGAATGGCTTTTCCTCTGATCATTCATACAAAAACTTACTACTGAAAATATTATTCTAAGAGGAAACAATGCAATTAGATATTGGCTTTTGTTTGGTTATTTTATCGTTAGGTCCAACGTATCTTTCCTGTTAATGTATGTCCTGATTTGTCATTAATCAGATATGTAAAGTAATAAATTATTTCTGAAGAAATATGTCAATTTTTACTGTAAGGATAAGGAGAGCAGAGGAAACTTCACTGAAGTATTAGATAGTAATGAAACACCTTGACATCTGAACCACTTTATGATACTCTTATATCTTCAGGCTGACATATAGAAGAACAATAATACCAATATTAAGCAGTATAAAAGTACCAAGTGCTACTGACATTTTGACACAAGAAAGCTTAAGGTGATATACAAACACTCAGTGCCAAAGATTACCCGATTTCCACAAGCTCAGCTGAAGCAAAACTCTGGTGGAGGTGCAGGTGAATTTCCCCAGCAGGTGATGTGCAGTGATGAAAGGAAGGAGGATCACTTCCATTTCAGAAACAAGAATTTCTGCAGAAGGAAAGTTGCTCACAGACTACTGAGCTGTACAGTCATGATGCTTTTCAGGTAATAATTTTTCATCAGTTTAAGCCCTTCTTATACTTGTGGATATTTTAGCAATATTCAGGACAGCATATAGGTTGCAAAATTTGCAAAAGTGACTATTTTAAAATACTGATTGATTTTTTTTTTCACCAAACCTGTGTCTCTGTTTTTCCACACTATTATAAGCTCACTATTCTCTGGTTTTCACTTGTGATGGGTAAGTCTTCACACCCTTCCTAATTATCTATTAGAGAGAAAGCTCATAAAACATCTAGGTAGGAAATAATGGATAGTAAGTACTATTTGGAAAAAAACAGGCACTCTTTTTATAAACACAAAGCTACATCCATGAGGAGTACTCTAATGATTGTGATGAGCATTTCAAACCCCATTCCTTCAAAAAACATTTGGATTACAAGCACAATTGTACAAGGCAATTCATTGGAATTTGAAGGCTCATAGATGTCCCTTTCTGTAGCTTTTGATATAAAACTGGCATGAACTTGAACATTACATGGAAGGAAGTAGTCAAAACAGATTAGATTTTATATTTGGTTATAGCAAAAAAGAGTTTAACCTGAATTACCTGGCATTAACAAACAAGACTCAGCGCTATTTAACATAAACGTGCAGCAACTCTATTACACACATTACATTGCATTTGTCAGTAAGTGATCTTTGAAGATTAGCAGCCAGGAAACTTAACAATCAGATGCATTGAATTCTGCTGTCAAGTAATGGAGTGACTCACAAAAACTTAGAACAAAATTTAGGAGAATAAAAATCTCAAGTCATTCCAGTTCAGTGCATGTGTAAGAAAGAGCAGACTTCTGCCCATTGTGGGTATGGTCTCAAGTACTCATCTGAAAGACAAGTAAAAGTGTTTTACAAGGCTCCTGGATAAGAACACAGGAGGCTGAGAGGAAGGAAAATTATTAAAGTATTCTATTATTTTTTTTTCCTCTTCGGCTTTCCTCTGTCTTAAAACATAGTAGTAGTGCCCCAGGCCTTTGAACATCCTGTGAATTATCTTGAAATTTAACTAAACCAAACAGTACAATCAGTTCATGCTTTACTACCAGGTAGCTCTATGCACCTGCCTGCATGTTATTCCTCCTACCACTCTTCAAAGGGCAGCTAACAAAACCGGGTGCTGACTGGGGGGAAGGAGGCAGCATCCCAAACTCTGCACAAAGAATACACTCCCCACCCACCTCTTTCAGTTCTGCTGCACTCGAGCTAACACAGCATGTCTTCATGTTGCAACCTAGGCTCTCTTAGGTATTGCACATAAAGATATCCTAGGTCATACTTGGCTCATGCTACTTTTAATTTATCTCACTACACTAGCTTAGGAGAGTTTTACTGAAGCAGACTCATGTGGATTTACCCCTAGCTGCTTGAAGACAGAAAATAATAATGGAATTCATAATTAGACAAATGCCAGTTTCATTACTTCTGACCTCCATATCTCAGTTCCAGATAAAAGAACAACTGCTCCATACTCTTAGATGAAAAACCATTTAGATCAAGGCTCGGCAAGAAGCCCTGGACAAACCTGATATATCTATTTAGAGCCATGACAGAGAAGAGCAATTTATCAACATCAGTAAATCCTGATGAATGCCAAGACACCGAGGCCTCCTAAATCAAATGAGAGCTTCAACCAGGTTTTGTCTAATAATTGGTTGCTGAAAGCTGAATGCGAGGTAGGACATAATTAATTGGATTCTCCCTCCTCACAGCATAGCAAAGCCCTAAAGTGCAGGCTGTGAAAGTTTAGGATGTCAAGCAGGAACAGGAAATTAACTTGCAGAAGATATAGGAAAGGAATTCTCACCTTCTTCAGCAGGTAAGATCCTGTGAGGTGTGATTTTTTTGGATTGACTTTTCCAATCCCCAAAACTTGTTTTGAAAGTGAGGAATTCTGCAGTCCATCCACTAATCCTCATTGTCCATTTTAGCCCAAACACTGTGAAGTTTTTATATCTACTTGGCGGACATGAGAAATCCATATTTGGTTTAGGTATTATATGATAATTAATTCCACCATAAGAACGTACTGATCTAGAGATTAAAGGGCCAAGGGACAATTTGGGGCTTATAATATGAATTTGTGCACTATTTTAGCTTGTGAAACAAATCAAACCTTGCTCTGCCAGGGAACAAATGTCATTTTCCATGACCATGGATATATGTAATGTTGGGCAAGTCATTTACACTTTGTTAAGAAAGTTCCCTTTCCTTAAATGGGAATATCACTGCCTGACTGCAATGAATTTATGGACAATATATTTGTTAAAAACTATGACTATGCTGTAAGAATGGACCTATGAAAGTATCTTCTAAATAGAACGGTGACACTTTTATTTCACTCACATTTAACCAATGTTAGAGCATGTGGGTGAACCTCCAGGACCTGTGGCATCCAGCAGGTAGCAGGAATAAGTGAATAAGGGAGAGTCATCTTTATGTCCCTGACGTTTCCTTGGGACATAGATAGTATGAGAAAAGAAAATGCTGTGGTCTGCACCTGATGTGTTTGGGTTTTGTCACAAAAATATTACACAGAAATACACACACATATCTAGAGGAAGAATTCAGAGAAGTAAGTGAGCTTGCTTTCTCTTATATCACTTTCTCCTCTGCAGAGGGAAATGGAATCCTAAGAAACTCATTTTCCTTTAGTTTGCCAGAAGACAGCTTTGCTGAGAAACAAGCTTTCAAGCTAGAAGGCAGACCAGCTCTAATATTCACCCACCAGTAATCCCCTGTAAGGATTATACATTTTAAAGGACAAAGGTGTGTATTCTGTGATGATCCTTTTACTTCTCAGCATTTTTCATAGTTTTCTGTCAAAAAACACTGCTTCTTTGAGAACACAGTCCTCCTGTAAATGTGTAGGTGACCAAGATTGTTGATGCTTTTCAAAACCCACTGGTAAAAATCCCCAAATCTCAGAAAAACTAAATCCCAGGCATCCAAGACAATGATAGCCAAGATGAAGCTTATGTAGTTCTGCTGTCTAAAATGGACGACTTCCTGTTGTAAGATTGTTAGTAAGATAGTTACTCTCATTCTTCAAAGCAGTCATCTTAGAGAAAAAAATAAAAAGAGAGGGAGGTGATGCACATGCAATACTGTCAAACCTTAATGAATGTTGAATTTCCAGTGACTTGTGCCAGCATGCTGCTTATGCCAGAAAAATGGCAGAAGATGATGTACAACACAATTAGTGCCTAGCTAGTGGAAGAAAAGAGGGATTAAAATAAAATTTAGGGAAAGAGTAATCTGCTTCTTATTTTGCACATGACAAAAGCATGGAACCTGGGTCTTGTAGCCACACATAAAGTCACTCAAAATTCATGTATCATTGGCTGCTACTGTCAATAATAAGCTGGGCTGCTGCTGATATTTCTGCGGCCAGTCTGTGCTGTGAGAGGACACTGACATCCTGCCATCATGGCCTAAGTGAAACCTAGGAAGAGTCTGTCCCCTCTGAGTGGGGAACTCCCCAAAAAGTGTTTGGAGCTCAGCATTGTGGCTTCCCCTCCATGATTTACATTGCCCTTTTTTGGGTTCAGTCAGCAGTACAAGGCAGAAATGAACACTTCATAGGTGGAGTAAAACCCTCTTGAAAGGGATGAATGTTACAGCTGCTCTGTGTTCAAGTTCATAGTAAGGAATTGCACAAGGGGCCTGTCCTGGNTACCAAAACACTGCCACACGTTACCACTCTAAACAAACGTGTGCCCTGTGAGATCCCACTCAGGAATCTGAGCTATCTGGGTGGAGGGCTTACACAGACAGAGTTTCTGTGAGTATTCTTGTGGATGTGTGTGGGTGGGACAGAGAGAAAAAAAAAAAGGGAGGTAGAAAGAGAAAGGCAGGGGGAGGAAGCAGGAAAAGAACTGAGAGAATATCTTAACTTATTTTTTTTTCTTTTTTTTTAAGCAGATGTGAGCTTGCTTTGGTTGTGCTCCAAGCAGGCACAACTTCTTGTGCCCACGCTATCAGCAAAAGCTTAGTAGCTCAGTCTTACTAACCATGGCTACACTGTTTATGGTTTGGAGCTGACTCATACCCATCCAGAGTAAAGGCTGACAACAGTGCAGTTAAAACCATAAGAGACCTGAAAAACAATTCCAGACACAGGCAGAATAAGCTAGTTGTGTCTACTCAGAAAAGCATAAAGGTCTTAGACTTTTAGCATGGCACTGTCCATGAAAGTTTAAATTAATCTTAGCACTGAGCTCCAAGAATTCATCTTGCAGTTCTTGTCCTTCAATCCAGTGACTTACCTGCATTTACCTTCTGGCAAAACTTCTCTTCTTAGTTTTGAAACTGGAGCACACTCTTCAGTTATCTGCTCCATAAGTGATCTAATCCTTATTATTAACTGGTTTTGTTGACTTTCAGCCGTGAGATTACGTTAGTCTCATTTTTCTGTTCTCTGACATTTCATCCATATTGCGTGACATTGGCTAAATCCAGCTGATGTGCATCAAATAAAATACTAATATACCCACATAAAAACGAAAAAAAAAATCAATTATTTCAGGCCTCAAACTTGGATATGTCCAAGGCTAAAATGAAAATCTGAAACAAATCTTTCAGCTTTCTTCTGAAAGTGTATGTGAATCTCAGCACCTATGTCACGCCTGCACCAGCTGAATTAGTAAAATCATGATGTGTCTTAATCTCTCCAAGACAAAAGAGGGAACATAGTCAGGAAGCCTAGCTGACCTTAGAGAAACCTCAGGGATCTGAGCTCTGCTTTGACAATTTCTGCATTTTATAAGAAATGTTCAGTGAAAAAAATTAATGAAAAGTTCTTGGCGCAGAAACTAAAAACCTAGATCTCCCCCCTCCTGGGTAAAGGACCTAAGGCTCTGAAGCCTAGGATCACATCTTCTTTTCCACTGGGTGAAACTCAAAGACTTTTTTCATTTCTCTGGTGCTGATAAATTAGCTGGCAGCTGCAACTCCAACAGGTAGCAGATATTCAGAAAACACAGCTAAAAGACCATTGATACCAAGTTTGTCAATCAGCTCCTGTTCTTAAGAAGACATTTCTGCTACATGGCCTGAAGACAGAAGACATTCCTCTTAAAATGTTGAGTGCCTAAGTGCCAGAGCAGAGCTGGAATTACCATCAGCACTGGTTAAGTGTAAGCAAGCCAAAACCGTAGAGCAAGCTGACTGTAACTTCTAGTGCTGCCTTCCTCTGACCACACACAGCACAAAAACCTGACATGACCCCCACACAAAAATTTCATAAGTCCTGCACAAGATAAAGGGATTGCAACTTCAATGCTGTGATGTTCACTCACAGATATCAAGATGTTCACTCAAGATATCACAGATGTTTCCTCACAGCAAGCTCTCAAGAAAAATACTGATTTCTCAGCTACGGCGGTTGTATTGCATTTGTCATGACAATATGTGTCATTTCAAGGGCAAACACTACAGGTCTTTCCATGTCTTGACATGTCTTATGAATGTCTCTGAACCCTACACTGCAACAACGTTCTCCAAGGACAAAAGGATAATAATTCTCTATCTTGTGCTTTGAAAATTTGAGCCTAAATAATTCAATGAGAGGTGTGTCTTTTCCCCTTAGTTTTAATAAGGGTAAGATTTCATTCTTCATATGCATCTCTTCTCCATGTCTCACAGTGTAATGGCCAAACCTGGCAATGTTTTTAGTCAGTGATGGAGAGCCTATGTGCTCCCCACATAATGAGGAGTGCTACATCGGGCTAACGAGCAGAGCTGACTGAAAGCTGGTTGCTTCCTGCTGAAGCATGGAGGATATACTGCATGTTACACCATTGTTCAGACACACTCATTCCACAACAGAGGTATTACCTCTGCATTGCAAGGTAACAGTGATAATAGCGATTTTTTTTTTTTTCACAATCTAGCTGCATATATAGCTGTAGATAAAGTATTTAAAGGGAAACAAAGAAGCAGACAAAGCTGCAGAGGTGGGCTTGAAGCTGTGGGCTTGAAGCTTGACCCCATTAATTTCCTTTCCAAGACAAACTTTCAGTTAAGAAGCCAGAGAAGCCTTAAATCAACAATGTAACTTTTTAGTATGTATCTTATTTTGTATCTAAAATACAATATTGTCATATGCAACATGTATTACAATAACATACTACAATATATGTGAGGCAATGTATATTACTTTAAATTTGCCATTACATGTTGTACATTTTGTACAGATGTGAATTTATAAATAATTGTATGTTTAAATATAAAATCAAGTTTACATCCTAACTGAAGGAAAGTTCTAAAGATAAAGGGCACTCAGTATAGCTGAACAATCTCACCTCCTCTCCTCTTCAAATACATGTCTCTGGCCTAGAGAAGTACTACAGCAAAACACTGAGGCAGTTTGACTTTACAAAGTGCTATGTCGAAGTGCTTTCAGAATCCATTAGCATACTGCACTCCAGCAGCTTTGATTTCGTCTCACAAGAGTTAAGAAGAAATTCCCTTAATCAGTACGGCTAGGCTGTACTCAGTATACCAACTTCTTTTAATACCTCAACAACTATTGTTGGAAGCTGCACTGTGAACCCTCAAAATCAATCATCACAACTTCTGCCAGCAATTAAGATTAAGGAAATTAAACCCAGGAGACACTCTAGTTGTACATACAAGGCTGATCCCCATGGGGGAGATTGCTTCACCTACTAGAGCATGCCAGAAACATCTCTTAAGGATTTACATCATCACCACAGTGGGAAACACCCCAGTTCTACAAAGTGGCAGAATGATCTATGTTGATATATGTTGTAGGCCTCTGTAATTTTCAGAGAGCTCTGACTTTAGCATTGCTATATCAGTAGAGCCCATACCAGGTACATTGCCTCACCTGTGGTACCTGTCTGTTAAAAAAAAATGAACAAACAACAAGAGATCATCAGTCAACTCCAGATAACTCTCTTCTCACTAGAGTTCTTCAGAGTTTAAATTCCAGTTGTCTAAATTAGCAAATACAGGTTCCCTTCAGCTCCTCACTGGAAACACTTGTTACTGTATTTGGTGACTTTCACTCTTCACCCAGCTGCACAGGTTCCCCTAGGATAACAATGCCTGTGATGGATAATAGCTTAGCATTTGAGGAACAGGAGAAGCAATATGAATTTTCAAGAAGGCTGGGTTCTTTTTAGTTTAGTTAGTTTCAAGGCCTTTACAGAATGAGTCAGGCAGGTTTGAAAACATTTTAAGGATCATTCATATTTTCAAATGGTTTACGTTTTTGCAGTTATCAGGGAAAAGATTCATTGAAGGGCTCAGCTTTGGCCTTACTTTGCTTCTATCAAAGGTAATGATTTCAATGTTTTTGGTGGTAGCAGACGGTTGACACGAAATCTTTGGGAAATCCCACCAATGATGTCTCCTGGGTCTGAAGAGAATGCGTGATGCAAAGCTTTGTGGGTTTGGGGGATGGTGATGCTTGTTTCACTTTTGTTTGGTTTTACTTATCTCAGGGTGTTAGGAGGAACGTTGCAGAAAAAGGATGGACTAATTATATTCTCATATATGTTTTTACTAGAAGGGATAATTATAAGACTAATTCAGGAAATAAAAAGATCTGTACATAACTAAAAAACTAAAGAATGTGTGCAAGCATGATATAAAGAAAAAAGGTTTGTAAAGACAGCCTTATCTAAAATGCCAACATTGTTATAAATACATTTTATTAAACTTTACCATGCCTGCATGCAGGTTTTTGTTTGGGGTTTTTTAATAGTGACAAAATTTCACCAATAAATGCTTTTTCAGTGCAATGACTGTGTACTGCTTACTATACATAGCCATGCATTCCTGCAGTAGTGGTTTTCAATGATGATTCTAAAGCATCATATATATTTTTTTTTAAATAAATGTTTAGAACCTGCAATTTATAAACTCCATAAAATTATCCATTATCTTTACTTCCTGGGTTTCCTTAACTGTTCCTTGAGTGCTACGACTAGACTTTGATATATCAACAAACATAATTTATGACACAATTTGTGCCTGGTTGATATGTTTACTTACAGGTTAATATGTTTACTTACTACATTATATAGCAGTTGATATAGGATTTCCCATTTAAATTACACTGTCTGATTAGAGGCCTTATTTGACGTTTCCCACTGCATTGTCTTTTTCTTCCTGTCAGGTGAATCAATAATTTATTGATAAATTTTTCATTAAATAAACATAAAAACTGATAAGCACAGTTAGCCCAGGAAAACACATGCAAGAAAAATGTAAATACTTACTATATATTTAAACTACTTCCTTGCTATAAAATAGCCAGTAAACTCACCTCTACATCCCTAGTGCAGCCTTACAAAAGACTGATTCATATTTAGCATCTAACAGCAGATTCTTACTCAGGAGCAGATACAGCTTCAATATAAAGGAAAGAAAAGAGAAATTTCATTGCTGCAAACTCAGGAGCTCTGAGCCAGACCAGTGCAGCTACAGTTTGTGTTCTTTTGCATTCTCTCCACTTTTTTAGTTTGAGGTATATGAACTGACTGCAGAGAAACTCTAAGCAAAGACTGAAGAGAGCTAGTAATAGGAGGTGCAGAGAAACTGCTTCTTGTGTTTAGCTGGTCCAGAATTTCAACAAAACTTTAGGAGCATTGACTTGGGCTGTTCAAAGTGTCATTAAATGACAAACTTAGAAAATATTGTTCCTGTGTTGTAGCAGCATTTTGTCTTTAGTTGAGGTGGACTCTTCACATTTTCAATTAAGATGAGCTTTATACAGTGTCTGTACCAAAAAAACCCCCAAAAAACTACCAACCCAAACAACAAACCCCCCCCCCACAAAAACAAACCAAAAAAACAAACCACAAACAACCCACCCCCACCAACTCCTTACATTTTAGGAACATAAATAAATATATACATACCACACTTAGAAAAAAAAAATTAACTATTAAATGTTAGCTGATCTAATTTGGCTTTTTCTAGTAGCAGTCCCTACATTTAAATTCTTACAGATTATTGACAGCAGGGTTTAATGCTGTGGGACAGAAACAACTCACTAGTTTGATTTTTTTCTCATTGTGTGTTAAGAGAGGACCTACCATTAACCTAAAATTGTCGTAAAATTGCTAAAAGTTTAAAAAACCCATTTTCCCTATTTTTGTCAATCAGATATAGTATTTCAGAGAACTGTGATGGAAATGCTTCTCTATACCATCAGAAAAATAATAATCTAGATTTATGAATCACTTTATTCTATTTATGTGGGTTTGACAACTTCAGAGGGTGATTCAGAACCTTAGAAGGATTAAGTATGTCTCACAGCCACACAACTCTCTCCATGAATGAAAGAGGATGCTGGGGATGCTGGTTTTCTGTGTACACACAGCTGGTTCTGGCTGTAGCTAGGCTACCAGAAGTAGGGAACCCTTAGCTGCTCATTACCACCCCCACCACAGGTTTCCACCTCCCAGGTTCTGCCAGTGTAACTTGTCTGGTTGCTCCCCAGCCTGTGTGGAAATGAGCTAGGCCCACTCACTTTCAGTGGCAGGTCTTTGCAGGTCCATTTTGGTTTGCCCAAACTGAAACAGAGAGCGACTTTTTGAAAGACTGGGCCAGCAGAACTGGGGGCAGCACTTTTCAGAGGATTTTTATGGTCAAGGGGGTGGAGGAGTCCCTCGACCTAGCAAAGCTGCCACTGAAATGGGGCAGCACTGCAGGTGCCTTCTTATCTGACAGCGAGAAGGCAGGACAAGTGCTGTACGCCAACCGCAGCCAGTTCCAGCAGAAGCTAAATGAGGTCTACTGCTTCAGCTACAGGTTATTGCCCTGCCTCATTAACTGGAGCTCAGCATTTCCCCAAACTCCACACTCTATCTGTGATTGCTCTTAGCCTCAGTTTTTAAAGTGGTTTGATTAATTAAATACCTCCAAATACTTGTGTTTCTAACCTAACCCACTTTCATAAGTAGTGAACTAGGGTGTGGCCACATTAATTGATACATTGGTAAATCTGACAGGGATCTCTAGTTTCACCTGGTTTAGTGGTAGGTGAAGCAACACCTGAGAGCTTTGTTAAAGCCTTCTGAAGAGCAGTCATGTTTTCTTCTGCCTGCTTGATATAAACCCCCATGTAAAAATCACTTCAGGGTGTTTCTCTCTTCTAATTTTGTCAGCTACTTCATTCTAGAAGTGCTTGGACATGCTAGGAATAAATGTGGAAAGCAGTGTATTCCAGGTAAGTTTCCTGCATTCATAAACCAAATACTAACATCACACTGGAAACATGAGCATATATTCTAAGAAAGAGCTGACACAGAACTGAAGACAAGGCTACTGCAAGTAGAATTCCTCAACAGAAGGTTTAGGAGGATAGAATCACTTCTCTGGATTTTTTGTGTAACGGAAATGAGACTCTTTCCCTGTCCATATAGATGAATTCGAGGTTTACTACTTTTAATACTAGTTCATCTCAAAAGGTGAAATCTTTCTTGGACCAGCTTTTGTACGCAAGGAAAACAGAAGGTAAGATTTTAAATCAGGGAGAGAAAAAAACACTGTGATAATGGTATTTGTCTCAACTTAGTGTTCATATTAGTACTTAGAATGCCTCAGCTGGTGGTGCTGCTGAAGCTGACACAGATGAAGGCCTTTGCTATTGCTTCAGCAAATCACGCAAACCAAAGAGATTGTATATAATAGGCAATAAGTTGCCTCATGTAATTATGTAATAGAGTAAGAGAGCTTGAACGCTGCTGCTTCAAGGCCTAACAGACTTGTTAACCACTGAACTCTGATTCTCTGATGAAATTCCACCTGAATGTAAAAAATCCACTTATTGTGAGGGTGGTCAGACACTGGGACAGGTTGAAAAGGGAGGCTGTGGAGTCTCCATCCTTGAAGATATCCCAAATCCAATTGGACAAAGCTCTAAACAACCTGCAATATCTGACCCTGCTTTCAACAGAGGGTTGGACTAGACAATCTGCAGAGGTCCCTTCCCATTTCAATCATTCTGTGGCCTCATTCTGTGAGTCTGTGGTCTTGAATGTTAACTCATCAGCTGATCATAGCATGAAAGTGTCCAAAGTAGTCCAAGTTGTATGGTGTGTGTGGTGTTAGGCAACTTCTACTCCAGACTTCATTGATCTGATTCCTCTTGACTTGTATGGAAACTGTGTATGCCAGATGCTCTGTTTCTGCTAATAATCAAGAGAAATTAATGGCCAAACAAACCCACTTAGATTTCTAAATTTAACTGCCTTTCTGATACATGTGTGAAACTGATTGCACTTTTATTGATTAGTACAGGAGAAAAGTTGGGTTTGTTTTCTGTTTTGTAGTAACTAGCTACTAAATATCTGGTTTCTGCTATTCCCTGCAGTATCTGTGCAGAGGACTAGTGAATGAAAGTTCAAGAGGTTTAAAGTGTGCTTGAAGTGCTTTGAGGTGGTAGAGGTGTCCCCTAAACTGTGGTAGAAGCAGCTTTGCTGAATCCTATGACATGTTCCAAAAGCTTGATAGCTTGAAAAACATCATGATAGTAATGTGGAGTGCTTGAACATTTCTCTTATTTGAAGATAAAACGTAAGGCTGTTCTGAAATTAATTTTAAATGGTTCTTGTGCGTTTCTTCCTACCAACTGAACTGCATTACAGGTTTCTTTTCAAAGGTTACTGTCATAGATTATTTTTGCATACAAATAACAATTCTGAAGTAACAGAAATTTCTACACAGCACCAGACATTGATAATGATAATAAAATAGTTACCACACTGCAGAGTGCCTACGTTTGAAAGAGTGGAACAAGAAGTGTATTGGGAGTGCTAAGTTTGTATATCTGTACCCCCTTACCATCAGCATTTGGAATTATTTGCCTACAGCCACATACTCATCCATAAGGAACTGGTGACATAATGTCTCTTTTGACAGTTCCAAGGCTATATTTCAGGGTGGCTCTGTAGAGCAACCAACATACTTTGGACACAAAATGTGATGTAGGGCTACATTACTTTGACCTGTGTCCTTCCTAAAGGTTGTTATAGAAAAGTGCTAGTGTGTTATAGTTGCATCCCCTAATTAGTTAAAAATAGAAACAGTTGTGAAGTTAAGTTATAAACTAATTTCTATGACAACCAAAAATATGATCAAAACATGGCTTTTCTAGCACAGCCTACATCTGTGGCACAGAAGTTTTCACCACATATTGGAAAGGAGCATTTTTGCCTTTTCCCTCTGAAATCCTACAGATCAGTGTTTCTCTTGTTAGTAGTGTCAGAGCTTTTCAGACAAGAGGCATCTTTCAACACCAGCGGGTCAGGTATGATGGAAAAAGACAACAGCTGCAGAAAGATAAAGCTACCAGATAATTCCTGTGCTTTTTAACTGAAAGCTGTAGCAGCAGGCCAGCCAGCCTTAACATAAATTCTGCTACAGAGAAAGTGTCACACAGACATGAAGGGATGAGTATATGGGTAGTAGAAAAACAACTTGCTGCTATTCTTAGGTTTCCAGGAATTTCACCTACAACCGGCCACTGCCCAGAGATCCGATAGGACTTGCAAGTGACAGAAAGTGAAAAGAAAAAATTTGTATTGACACAGAAAATACTGAGGGAGTGAAGAAAGAGACCAACTAGACTCTTCTACCCATCAGCAACTTTCCTGAATGATTTCACCCTGCGGTACAATGTTTCCACTGAACCTGAATTTGGTTCATTTGAGGAAAAAAGGGCATCTGCAAATAAGTTATTGGCTCTACCAGTTCTTTCTCTTGCTGTCTCACTGCTAAAATTTTGCTTTTCCTTCGTACTGCTCATTAGTTGTAGATAACTATAAATTAAGTGTCAACAGGATTGCTTTCTCCACTTCCCATAAATCCAGGGAAAATTAGCTCTTCGAGTCTCCTGGACTTCCTCTCTGCCTGTTACCAGGCTCCTACTGCTCTCATGAAATTGTTGTTGCTGTCTCCTAGCTGCAAATTTAAAGAAACTGGAGTGACTGTGGAATTAGGGTGGGGACAGTTTTAGAACTGAGCTTATGCATATGCAGGAAAAGAACCAGCAAAGAGTGCCTGGGAAGATGATGGAATATGTGTTTGCAGAGACATTCCAAAATTGACAAAGTCTTCAGCTGCCTGCTTTAATGGAGCAGAGGATTTTATTTGATGACCTCCTGAGATTCCTTTCAACCTGAATTATCCTGCAAGTCTAAAAGTAGGGACAAAAAATGGAAAAGGAATATAATCATATGGGGAAGGTAGCAATAGAACTAATCAAAAATTCGAATCCCCCCCCAAGTTATTTTAGTTTGGAATGAGATGTAGGACTAACCCAAACTTTTTGGATGATGTAGGAATAAATCACTGCACATGTGTGTAATTCTCCTGTGGATGACATTTCATCTGTATTAATGGAAAGCTAACTCTGTTTTCTCCCTCTGAATGGATGGTACACAGTGAAACTGTAGTGGGTTGCTCCCATCATCCATTAATGATTAAAGACACCTGGGAAAAATGCTGGAGAACAGGTGAGAAAAAAAAGAACCCAGGGAAAAGTTAAGTAATTCTAACCCGGTTCTTTCCTATGTTACTCAGTACCCAGGCAATATACTATGTAAGGTGGGCCTGAATTTCTGATTATCAGAGGCATCTCCTGTTAAAGGCCATATTTCCAGTCTTTCCATGTAGAGCTATACCACTTTGTACAAACTATTTAAATATACATGAATAGCATGTGAACAAGTGGGTGTGACTCCCTAATTTGGTGGTTTACACATGTAACTGGGAGCAAAACCAGCTGAGTTCTTGCCCTGGTGAATTATTAGTATAAATTGTTTAATTAGTACAAATTGTTTAAGCTCAACAAAGCTCTTGAAACTGTATCGAGAGTAGAATCTAACCTCTCCTGCTCCAGAGATAATGTAGTTTGTTGTCAAAATAATGTTGTGGGAGAATAAGAGGCATGAGTTCAAATGCCCCCAGGTAAAGAGGGAAAATGAGGCCTATGGCTGCCATAAGATGCTCCATGCACATCCTAACCACAGCTCTTGGCTAAAAGGCAGGAGGCCAACCCCTTAGAAAACATTTGGTTTTCATTCTGCTTCTTCTGGAGGTACTTGAGAGGGACCGCTTAGTTTCAAGCTCTTAACAAGTCAATTACTTTTATTTTTCTCATTAAAACTAAAAGAAAAAAAAAAGTAGGTGGCATTTGAATCTCAAATGAAGAATTGATTACCCCACCTTGTAATGGAGTGTTTCTCTCAGCGGCACTGGTTTGTCTCTCTAGTGATTTATCAGGGCAATGTAATGAGGAGACCTGATATAACAGCATGCTTGCATCTGGAGGATGAATGGACTTACACGGCAAATCAAGCCCCTGGGTCGCAAAAGGCACAACAGGAGGGATGGAGAAAGACTGCGGTTGATTTCAGGCGAGGATGAGAAACCGGAACATAGGAGGAAACGCAGGTACATTCAAACAGGCTGAAATAATGCACCTGCACGGGGACCACTGCAGAGGTTTGCCAGCGGATGCTGTTCGCCGCTCACCGCACGCAACTTGCCCGACGCGCCCAGACGCTCGCCTGGTTCGCCTTCCCGACGGCTGATGGAGAATCTCGGGCCCGCGATTAGCGGCCGCCGCCGGGGCGGGGGGCGCGGCGCCGCCGGGGGAGCCAATCGGGAGCCGCGGCCGCCCCGCTCCGCCCGCCCCGTCGGCGAGGCGGGCGCTGGCGGCGGGGGCTGCCGGGGCGCCGGGGGCGGCGGGGCGGCGCGGCGGGCACCGGGCGCGGGCACAGCTGCGGGCACCAGCCACGCCGGTGTCGCCGCCGCTGCTGCCGCCGCCACCGCCACCACCGGGCGGATCCCGCGCTTCTGCCGGTGCTTCTTTCGGTCGCTTTACTTTGGCGGCCCGGAGCAGGGACATTATGCCGAAGAGAAAGGTGAGGCGCCCCGGGCGTGCGGCGGGTCCTGCCTCCCCGGGCGGGGTCGGGGGGGCCGAGCGGAGGCCGGCGGGTGAAACGCGCATCGGGGGCCGGGGCCGCCCGCTGCTCTCCTGGCTCTCTCCCGCCGCCGCTCCGTGCTGGGGTTCGCGGATGGCTTCCAAGCCCGGGCATTTTGCTGCCTGTTGCAAGCCTCTTCCACCCCGCCCCGCCGCTCCCCGCCGCCTGTTTACTTTCCCGATGCCGCGCGGGGCGGTGTCACCCCCGTCCCCGGGGGGTGAAGTCGCTATCACAACTCCAGCCCCCACCTTCCTCCTCCTCCTCCCCCGCCGCCGCCGGGGAGAAGCGCTGCAGCAGCTGCGGCTTCGCCCCTGGCCCCCGCGGGAGGAGTTTCCTGCTCGCAAACTCCGGCGCCGCGGCGGGGAGGAGGCAGCCCCCACCCGGGGCGGCCGGATCCCGCCGCCGCCGCTTCCCGCCGCGCCGGAGCGATGGCTCCGAGGTAAAAGGGAGGAGGGGAGAGGCAAGCCATGTTTAAAACAAACTACACCCTTCTGCTCGCCTCCCGCGGTAGACCCGTATGTACCAACTCCGGTGCCCATCCGGGCAGGGCCCCCGGGGGCGAGGGGCGGCGCCTCCCGAGGGAGCGCCCTTGGCGCCGGGGGACCCGTGCGGGGCTGAGGGGCCCCCGCCGCCGTCCGATCCCCGCTCTGCGGGCACCTCGGGGCGGGCAGCCTTCTCCTCGGGAGGGAGCCGGCGGTGTGACCGCCTTCCCCCACAGAGAGAAACTTGGGCGGCCGGGCTCGGCGGTGTGCGGGTTTCTCCGTGCCTCCCGTGCCCGCTGGAAGCGGAGCCGTGGCGGCACGGCCGCCGGGAGCGCTCCGGCGCTGGCAGAAGGCGAGCCGAGCCGAGCCGGGAGGGTGGCAGCCGGCCCCCTGCAGGGCCCCGGCGGTGGGCGGCCCTGGGAGGCCCTGCTGCTGGAGATCCTCGTCGAGAACTTGGCTGCTGCCTTCCTAGGCGCTGACAGAGTGCAGCGAGAGACTTGACACTAATACATGCAATGACAAAAAAATGGTAGCTGCAGTCCTTTAATTTTAACTAGGTCAACCGAGGCAAGGCAATTTGTGTTTTTCCCAAATGTCACCTGTGACCTCCTAATACACATTTTCTGGGCTGAGGCTGAAATCTGTTTTAATAAAGTTACAGGTAGATGATGCCTTCCAGGTGACTTGGTGTTTACTTGTCCTTTGCTTATTCCTTATGGGAGGTATCAAAATGTCAAATTGTCAAGTATGCTACTGAATTATTTAATTCGTAGTTGAGGGCCTGATTCTGGTTCTGGAAATGAATACAGCTGTGGGGTTGCTTGGACTAACTGGTCTTGAAGTCAGTGAATGATGCGCCTTTTCTTCTCTTGCTCTTCTGTCATTGCACCCTCACGTGCTTCTGTGCTTTTAGTGCTCTTGGTTGTAGCCAGGAGAAACTTGGAAGTTATCTTGTGTCCATAGGCCCCCCCCAACTTTTGAAACCTTGTGAACTTCCTACCCTGTTTACTTTGCTCTTCTGCATTCTTACACTACGGATGTTTCAGGCTGTCCTTCCTGATTGAGGGTAGAGTTAAAGATACTCTTGTAGGTTTTTGTGTGCTGTTTTGAAATGTTTATTAAGGGAAACTGCCTTTGAGTAGTAGGTTCATAAGAACAAGTCTCATTTCTAGAGGATTATTTTTTAAAAGTAATAAAAGCATTGCATATGGGATGAGAGCAACAGAAATGAATTTTAACAGCATAGTGAATTTTATTTTGGTTACCATTGTTTGGGTAAAGATTTACATTTAAAGATTATATACAAAGTGTGGGTTTTGGGAAACACTGGTTCCAGGAAAAGTGTATGATTAATGGCTTTGCTTTTTAAGAAAAGTGTAATTGTAGTATTTTACAATAGTCAGTTTTATTCCAGAATACCATCCTCAGAGTGAGAAGTTGGTGATGCAGCAGTAACTGAATAATTACACCAGCCAGTTTCGACATGGAGACAAAGCCATCATATGCAACTAATAGTCAATTCTTCTCTTAAAATTTCTAACTTGTAAAAAGGCTTCTAACAGGGAAAATTTTGTAAGGAAATAAACATCAAGAGTCAAAATGAGTTACTTTCACTGTTACAAGGGTAGGTAAATAAATAATATTGCAGAAAGGGCTTAAATCCACCTGTATCTGTTTTGGTGTATCTATAGTTATCTAAGCTGGCTGGTTCTTTTTTGTTTGCTTTTCTTTTCATCTCTGATGTTTCTCATCTCTGTGTAAACACAAGTCACTTGCTAAGTCCCTTGCCCTATGTTCATTATGAATATTATGAACAAAAAAGTGTAAGCTGCCTCCCCTGCTCTAGAGGACTGTGGCATAGGATATCAGGATATTGTTACTCATTGCTTGAGGGTCACAGAGGAAAGGAAGAACTTACTCTGTGATGAGATGGTGTTAAATACTTGCTAAAGCTAAAAGGGATTGAAGTCTGGACTGCTCCTGTCAGATTTCTGTACCCTTCATCTGTTTGTAATGACATGTTGTGGTGTGAGCATGGCCTTTCTCAAGAGGAATGGTATGCCAGTGTGGGATAAACCAGAGTGCTTGTTGTGGTGTTGATAGAAAGAACACCTTGAAATGGGTTGGGGTGTTTTGCTTTTCATTTGTCTTTGTGGAATTAGCTCTTGGGTCGTATTGACAAGCTCCTTGACCTTGAAACAGTCCCAATAAAAATATCTCAGTGTTATTCATAAAAGGATGAAGAACCATTCTGTACCTGATGACAAGGAGAATCGTGGTATGGTCACATTCAAGTGCATAAGCATACATGAAGATGAATGACACTTGCATTGTGAATCATGCCTGAGGGACATTAATGGGTCAAATGGTGACTTGTCCAGTACTGGATGGGAACCCTGTCACTTAGGTGGGATTGCACTCCAAAATGACCCAACTTGTTCTTTAATCTGAATATCTGAATCTATGCAATACCACCTGCATCTCACTACTTGTTTGGAAAACACTTGGAGTTGAATCAGATGTGAGGACTAAGTGCAACTTAAGTAGTCTCTTCTTTTTTATCATCTATATACATTGCCATCTTTGAATATTGTTATTGTTTCAGAGCAAATAAAAAATACTGTGGTCTAATTAGCCATTTCAGTTGGTTGTTTGCTGGGTCCTTGTAGTCAGGAATGTAGTTTCTGCAGTACAGTTGATGCTGTGAAGATATACTAGAGACCTTCTGGAACAAGTTCCTGTTCTGCTGTGCAAGTTCACTTTCTTTAAAGTCAAAGGTACTTGGTTATATTTACTGCTGAAAAACAAACCCGCTGAGTATTTTGCTTGTAATGCTGCTTCTTTAGTAGAAGTCAGAAGGGACCACATTTTTGTCCTATCACAGTGCATTTTGTTACATGATCACACGATTTTTTGTGAGACCCTTACTGATTGTTTTACCAACAAGGTATGTAATCAATGTATTTTCTAACCTTCGGGGTTAGTGCATGTTCTTGCAGGTGTCTGGACCTAAACCAAGTTCTCTTTGTGAAATTCTTCTGTGTGATTAAGTTTTTATTTCTGAAGTGTCATGAATATTCTAAGAGAATATCCACCGCGTTGATCCACCAATAGGGGAAATGAGGCACAGAAGTAAATTGCTTAGTTGTTGGAATGGTCCCTTTATCTTGAATTCTCAGGTTAATGTCTGTCCTGATGTTTTGTTCCCACTAAATAGGCACGTCCTACACTTTCAAGTGGCGCATTTGTTACTTTGCCAAATTTCTCTTCTTGCTTTGTGCTGTGTACATAGAAACTGAGGAACTTGCAGTAGTAACCAGTTCTCTAAAATTTTGTTGGAGCAACTTGTATGTGATCAGACAATTAACTAACGAAGCTGAGGTCCTGCAGGGGACAGCTCTGTTTTGGTGTATCTGAGTGATCTTCCTGTTGCTCTTTGGTCTGTGGAATGAAGTCTAGGTTTGTGCAAAGTGTAGTAGCAGGTGAGTTTGTGTTCATGGTGCAGCAGTGTGAACTATACTCAAGTTCTGTTCAGCTCCATTTCACATCCCTTTCCATGTCTTGATACTTCAGCTGTGATTCAGTCTGCATCAATGTGATATACTATATCTAACATAGTGGGGTTTTTTCAAAGGCTCTCTTCATTTTGAAGCTATTTGGCAGGAAAGAAGCTCCAGTGATGTTGTGGGGACCTGCGTCTTCCCAGTTGTTTCAACGCTGGGGTTGGAAGCCCTTTCTCTGCAGCAAAGCCGCTCTTTAGTTTATCCTAGAACACAAGGGACTCTGTTAAAAATGAGACATAGAAATGGGGGAGGTTCTGTATTTCATTTCACAGTCTGTAGGTGGTTATAGACTAGATAGGAAAATTGAGTCAATACTAGATCCAGATGTCTTGGCTGCTGCCCTCTCCCCACTCCTATTCTGTCCACTTCTTTCTCCAGATTTTTACTTGGATTCACTCTGCCTTCATGCTGACTGCTTTCTTCTTTCTCTTGGTCCATGAGAATTAAAAGCAGAAGTCAGAGCTCTGAAAAAGGTGGTGTCTCTTTTCACATTTTCTGGTAGGTCACTCCTAGACCGTTCAGTAGCTACTGGAAAACAGTCTAAGCAGCAGCAGCAGAAGATGCCATTCTATGAATCTGTCACTGACATACCCCTGACTTTGACAAGTTTTTGTCTAATGTCTCAGTAGAGTCCTCAGGTGGACTTCCAGCTTCAGCATGCCTTGCAGGGACAGGTTAAATGATTGCTATGCAGAGATGCACTTTAAATTCAGGCAAGACAAACAGAACAGATGTGCCAGAGCATCTTAAAAGAGTGCAGGAGCCTTCTAGTAGAAGGGAGAAGGATGTTTTGCCACTAACAATTTTAGAAATTGTGCTGGGTTTGTAACTCTTGCAGAATTTTAAACCTTGAGGTGTTTAAAAGCAATTGAAAACTGCCTACTTGGCCTACTCCAAGAAGGCCAACAAAATCAGGTTACCAGACTGACTCAAAGGATCTACATCTTTCGTAGAAAAAATAAGCAGAAAAGGTCCAAAACTTTGGATATAAAGCAATGTAGCAGTGGCATTAAGGAAAAAAACATGCTTGAGCAATGCTGCTATGCCCTGTTGCAGTAAATGAAGTTTACAGGGCTATTAAACATACACCAAATATTTGTTGATGCTTTATATTAGGGACTCTTTAACTTAGAGCTAATTATGTAATTTTAGCTATTATTATTATTAGTGTTGTTGTTATTGAGTTACGGAGATTAAAAGGTCGTTGACCAAGGATTTAATGATTTAAAACATTTCTGATAATTTTATACCAGCCTGTAAAGATCTGACTCATTTATTAGCAGTTGATGGCAATGTATATAAATTTTCTTCTTAGACTACACTAAAATACAATTTGACTTAATGAATGGGCAACCTAAAATTTCCAAGTTTTTCATTGAATTGTCAATTAAAAATCATTCTTCATGCTTCTTGGGCACATTAAAGCATAGTAGTACAACCTTTGTAAGTCATCAACTCTGACTTCAAAATTGACTAGGTGCGTGCAATTTTTCTACATATGGTGGTTCAGCACTCAAATGTGGGCAGTGTTCTTTTGTGTGCTGGAGTATTGGTATTCTTAAGTTTAAAAAATAAAAACCCCCGTGGGTAAATGGAATGTAGTTATATACGTAAGTAGGATCTACCTATGTGTTATTTAGTTTAAGGTTGCTTTTCTTCTGTGCTACTTGGAAAACTTCACTTTCTTTGCTGTTTTATACCCAAACAGTAGCTGTGTGTAAGAATGGCGTGTTACAAGGTGTATCATTCCTTTAGAGAAGCTGTATGAAGTTGAATTTTGCTTGACAGGATTGTAACATTGCCGTTTGCTGACAGTGTAAGTAAACCAGATCCAGAGATTTTTCTTGGAAGTTAGGACTTGGTATGATTGGCCACCATCTACTTCCTATTCTTTACCTGCACTAAGCTAGCACTGTGATTTATCCCGTGGTCCAGTAGCCAGAAAGCTGCTTCAAATGCTGGAATTACCTTTCAGGCCTTGACTCTTAGAGCTTGCCCGCTGAACAGGTTTGAACATGACTTGGATTTTTTTTTAATTTTGGGTCATTTTACGGATCCAAGTTAGAGATGCTGCACGGTGGCAGAGTGAATATACATATTCCTATTAGAATAACAGGTAGCCTGTTAGAAAGGAGTAGTCTGGGAATGAGCAGCTGGCTGCATGCAAGAAAGAAGTAAGGTGTTCTTATACCAATTTTATCATCAGCAAAATTGGCAGTGTGGGACTTCACAGTTTGGACAGCAGTTCAACAGGTACTTCAAGCTGGCATATACAGGCTGGAAGCAGAAATTCCAGATGCCCATTCATGTCCTTGCTCTGATTTAACCTGTGGGATATCATATTTGTTTAAGGTAGTTTTTGAGCAGACCCGACTGCTGATCTAGTTTCCCATACCTTGACACAAAGAGTTAAGCTGGAGTTGGCAGGAATGATTAGGTAGGAAAGGGCAGAATGCTTCTTAGCAGCAGCCAGGCATTCGTCTTTGATTTGATTGTCCCTAACTCACAGATTCTAGAGGAATATTCTTTAATTCATTAAAATAATCAGAACAACTCTGTGCTCAAATTGTATCCTTACAACACTGGAAGGAGGAGGCATCGGGCTTGTTTTTTATTTTGTGGGGTTTTACCCCCTTGGTGTCTTTGGAAGTTACCAGTTTTTGGCGATACAGCTCCTGTCTTCCCATAGTAAAGAGTGGGTGTTCTTGGTAACGGTGCAAGCTGCAAATGAAAAATGCTGTGTTCCCTAAGAATGCTGGAATGTCTGCAGAAAAGAATTGTGCATGTTCCCATCACTGCTGGCTTTGTTGGGACTGTTGGTACGTTTGCTCATCCCACATAGCTTTCTCCATTGACCTAATGCTACCTGAGTTAGTAGTAGCTCCTGTTATTGAAAACCAAAATCTAAGGACATTTTTACCTCTGCAGTGTTCTACTCCTCTCAAGCAGAGTTGAGATGTGTCAGTGGTCTATTTGTAGAAGGAAATCATCCTTTACCTCTGCTGCGTCATTTCTTCCTTATCCCACCTGTGCCCACTTGGAGACATTTTAATTTATTCTTCTCTTGAAGCTGCATTTTGGTTGCCTGTGAAGCTCTTCATTCTGGTTGTAGAGCAATACTCCTTTTATCCACATCTGTAATTATTATTGGGATGTGAGAGATGGGTGTATCTAAAGCTTTGTACCAGTAGTGGTTTTGGTACCTGCTGTCATCAACTCAGAGGTTTGATTCTTTCTAGTACCAGTTAGTTGAAACAACAACAAAAAAGGTCCTTTTTCTAGATTATTGTAGTTTTTGTTTCTGTACTGTCCTCTGGCAGAAAAGAAATTAAAGACCTCTTTTCAGTCCTTCACAGTATTTTTGTTTGTCAGGAGTGGCTATTTTAGGGAATCAGTTGTTATTGAAAGTAGTTATCTAAATGTAATTTCTATTTTTAGATAATTTTTTTTTTCAGAAGTACTGTGTGCTAGTTTTACTTTGCAAATCTGATCAGTTCTATTTAAATACAGATTTTGGAACATAATCTTGAAGGTTTTAAAAATTGCCTCTATATGTAGACTTGGATGAGTTTAGTAGCTTCATCTCACTTGCAGAACTGTCATCAGCTTTGAAAGTTAGAGAAGTAATATCAGGGACTGGATTTCATCCATTATATTTTTTAAATCTGCCTTTTTATTTTATGGTGGCAGTAAAATGGTTAAGCAGATACAGAGACAAGAAATTTTTTTTACTCAATACCTAGCTGAATTTTCACATCTAGTGTTCAGGGGAAGGTGAGTGATTTCAAATGCTTGGTGCTCTCTGCTCCCGTGGCTGATCTGTATTTTTCAAAATGCAGCTGATTACTTCACTGTCTGAAAAGGGAGCTGTCTGTCTAATTTTAAATTACAATGCTATATTTTTTTTTAATTTGAGCCTCTAAAAGCTGCTCTTATTTTTTCACTTTGCTATAGGTAGATATCGTGTTCAAAAACTGACTACAGGGAAGAGAAACCTGGAAGGAAAAATAAAAGCCAAACCAGTTGTGAGATTTTTTTAAAATGTCCTATCAAATATAAGTGCATTTCAATAATATTTGTCAATCTTTGACCCTCTTTTCAGTGGGAATAACAAAACCTCAATCTACAATGAAGGAATTTCCTCTTCTGGAAAAGCAATTATTCTGTCTGGTTTTGGTTATCTGGAAATACCCCGGCTCTAACTTGATTTGCTGTCTTGTCTGGAAGAGCGTAAAGCTCACGGAAGTCACCTGTCTTAAGAATTAAGAAATTTAATAAAATGTATTTTCTGCGCCTGCTGATTCTATTTATGGCCAGGCTTTTTTGTATTCTTATTTTCTTGTATATTCTTTGAAAATGTGTTGCATGTCAACAGTCACTCTGCTTGGCTTGAATCTTTAAATGAATGGAAACCTTGATCAGGAGATGTTTTCCCTGATTTTTCCCTATTAATATGTAAAGAGCATATTAATACAAGGGATATTAATGCTTGTCTTGAAATTTAAACCTTTAAGTACCATTCATCTTTTCAGAACTTTATGATCTTGACATTTTCCCCCAAAGAATTAGAAAATCAGGTATTCTGCTCTTAATAGATGTAAGATGGAGGGATTTAAATTCTAAAAATGACATTTTATAGTATTGTAATAATTATTAACAAAAATATTAAAATATTTTGTACTTAAAGATTAAATACTGAGGCAGCATGGGGTTTTGTGTAATTGGTTTTGTTTGTTTTGGGGTTTTTTTGGTGAAGGATGTATTTACATATATATACACAAGAAAACCCAACCTCATTTCTTGGAAGAGAGTAAGACAGATATAATTTTGGATAAGTATTTAAAAAATCCAGCCTGCCACTAAACAGTTTTAATCTGTACTTCCCTTGTGGTTCTGGCAGAATTTTTTTTTTTAAAGCCTTTATTAGGGGGAATTAATTTTATTTGCAAAGCTAATTCACATTGGCTTGGCAGTGAGCACTATTCTGTCCGCTGAAAACAGATCAAAGAACTAGTTGTAAACAAAGGTTAATGATAAGATGCTGGAGGAGCTAAATGAGGAAACAATAGTTAGGAAGGGTATTGCAGGAGTTGGTGTTAAATTAGTCAACGTGTAGTCTTCAATAATCTAAACCAAGAAATAAATAGCATTTTAATTGCATTTATGAACAAGCTCAAAATTCAGAGCTGCTCTGAGAATAAATAATTAGAAGATGTAGCATGTATGGGGAAACCATTCATGGCATTAAATTTAGTCTAATGCATATTTCTACTCGAAAGGAAATGAGGGGTAGAAAAATTTTAGGGAAAGAGTGCAATAAACCCCAAAAAAGACTTGGGACTTGAGACATCTGCTCCTCTCTTGCAATGTGCTTTTTTTTTTTCACCAGCTTTTACCTTATTTTGGTTGGTGAAAAAAATTGTAGGAGGAATGACCAAAAGCATTACATCATGGAAATTGCAGCTGCAAGAGTGAGCCAGGAAATCTATGGGCAAATCCCCTTGCAGGCAGTGTATCAAGATGTGGCTGAACCAAACAGCTTGCAAAGAAGGGAGGAAATGTTGTTCAGAATGCTCATGTGCTAGGACAGTTAAGGCTTTCTGCCTTTCTAATTTCTAACTTCTTAGTGTGGTAGTTAGGATGAAATTTACATCTGCTTTTTTTGTTTGTTTTATTTTCATGTGAGTATGAAAGGACTAATTTCTCTCCCATCAGAGCCAAGGTGTTGAGTTTCGGCTTGTAATAAAATCCTTCAGAGAACAAACCATCTATTTAATTTTATACCAACCTTCTACTGATTGTTGCTTCTCGCATACTTGTATTCTCATTTTTCAGACTTTTTAATGTACTTCTTTATAATAAATCTATTCATAATAGTGCAAACAAAATATTTATCCAGGAGCTGGACATTGCAAGTTCAAATGTGTATCTCTGGATCTCTCAAAAGACTTTACTACTTTGGGTTACTGTAGTCTCATTATATACTGCTTATATTTCAGGGTTTTGGTTTAAAAAAATGAAGCTTTATGTTTCTTTTGTGGTGCATCTCTACCAAGTGGGCTTGTCTTAAGAACAGTAAAAACATGAAATTGACCAGTATTTTCTATTAAATGTTTACTTAAAACAGTTGTCTAGTTTTCTGTTTTCAACCTAACAGTTCTGTAATGATGTTGGCATTGCAAGATACTGCACTATCACTTTGGTGTGTGGAAACACTGGTTCTTATGTATACTTCACAGCTGGTGAAAGCTGTGTATACAAATAAGCTCAATGCTAATATTCTTTCAGGGTTTTTTTAACATTCTCTACTATCTATTAATATTTCTGTGTTTTTTCCAATCCACTCAAAGTAAATTTCTAGGTTGCTCTTAAAAATAGCTGGGGGTAAAAGCAAGTGGGGAAAAAAAAAGGCGATTGCTGATAGACAGTCCTATGGCTTGAAAGTTATGCAGCTGTGGCAGATCTTGCAAAGCTTAGCTACAGCTTAAGTTGCAATCTTATTGCTGATATTTAGTGCTAATTGAGATGTGACACAATGTGTGGTCATCTGAACCTAAAACTTGCTAGTAGTTCAAATGTCAAGAGCCTATTTAGCGATAGCCAGTCATCTTCTTTCCTTGTGTGTACCTCTGAGGAAAAAATAAATTACTGTTGTCTGTGTCCTTATTTGCCTTTTTTTTCCCCCAATGTTTGTCTCTTGCAGGCATCCATACAGTGTAACACACAGCAGGCCTATAGGGACTACTTTATAAATGTAACACAGGCAAATGATGGAGTACAGCTGAAGGATTTCTGAGGCTGGAGTGCTGCCCTTGTCAAGTGATTCAGGGCTTGTGTTGGTCTCTGGTTTTGCAGCACAGAAGTTGCAGTGTGGGTATCCCTGCTCCTGACTGGTTTACGATATGGTATTCAGGGTGCATTTTAATGTGGCTAGGGTGTCATGTGAGATATGGTGAGCCATGGCATTACGTCATGGGGAAAGATGTGCCAAGGGGAGGGGTTACTTAGTACATTTGGTTACTTTGAGACCAGAGGTTCTTCAGTAGTTTGTCACTAGGACAAAAAATGGGGGAAGAGTTCCTGTGGAGGAGTTAAGAGCAAAGGCTTTAAGGTTTTCGTGGTATCTACATGAAAGTCCTGTGACTCCAGATAGTGGTGCAGACAGTCTCTCCTTGTGGCATGCCAAGTTCTTTGGGAACTATGCTTGGCGTAAATCATTTGTGTATAAATCTCTCTTTTCCCCAGGGAGAGGAGAAAGTATTGCAAAAACTGGTATGAAGAACCACATCAGCTGGGACTCATCAGAACTCATAGAGGGGAAAACAAGTTTTGGTTCCTCTTTTAACAAATGCATTGTAGCCGTATCTGACAGCTAATTTTTTTTTTTTTGGTGTGTCTATCAGCTGCAATAGATAGACAGAGTAGATTGAGTCCCAGGCTGCCTGCAGCTGCCCTGTGCCACTGCATTCTTGTCTGTTGCACTGACTCAATTGTTTGGGCAGCTGTGCAGTAAAATGATTCTGCTGGACCAGGGAAGACTATATAGCTGTAATTTGCCTATATATTATAGTATTTATGCATTTGTTCAAGCCGGAGGCTATTTTTGAGGTGGATCAGTTGCCTTACTCATGACATGGCCTCCCACACAGCTCTGCCAGTGTACTGGTGAGCCAAGGCTGGGAGGATGAGCCCAGCTGCCAAATACCTGGACTTGAAGTGATTGCAGAGAGGAGGGAGTGGGTCAGAAATGGAAATGAGAGCATGTCAGAACCCCTTGCTGCTTACTCACACCTCTGAAATTACTGTTATTCTCCATATCCCCCCCATGGAGAAAGATTATGTGGCCTTCAGAATTGCTGTTGGATTTTCTAACTTGAGAGGGAATGCTGGGCTAATTAATTATCTAACTTAATTGAAGTATGTTGTGTAATATATCACAGTAGTTAGTATACAGAGGTTGTGGTTGCATTAAGAGTATTTTAATATGATTTTCCCCCCTTGTGGTTAGCCTCATGAGCAGTTTTTTTAATGTGTTGTCTAGCAGTAGTGTCGGCATCTAAAATCAGACTGCCCTGTTTGACAGAGATGTGGGAGACTTCTCTTTCATAAGTCCTAAAGAGAATAGGGTAAATTACTGTGTGCTAACTGTGCAGTATTGCAGGTGGAGAGTTCACTCTTTTGCAATTCCTGCAAGGCTATTGGCATGTGGCAGTGCCATCTTGGGATAATTTAGCCATCTCTCAGAGCTCTATGATTTCTAAAAGTGAAGCAGGATAAAACAGCCTGATTGTGGAGTGTCGGTCAACTTTGTTTAGCTTATGATGAGTTTTTTAGCTTGGCTTCCAAAGAAAATGGATCATGCCATCTTTCTGTCCCTACCCCTGTAAATCTAAAGTCTCTTGAACTCTGTGAGGAAAAGATTATAAAATCTCAGAGAACTTCCATATAAACAGGTCCTGCCCAGGACAGGAAGGATGCTGTTTGAGTTCCCTCTTGGGGAAAGGGTGCAGCACAAGTTTGCTAGAATTGAGAAAATTCATATGGGAGAAACAGATGTTATGAACTCATGGACATCAGAAAAACTGTACCCAAAGCATATCCTGTATTGTGAGTCAAAGAGGAAAGTTGTAGGACGCGGGACTTTGTTACTGACAGGGATAATGGAATAGCTTGTTTTTGTTTCATTTCTGACTTCTGATGCTCCCAGCATCACAACATCCAGCTGTAGTAACTCCTTGGTAACCAAACTGAAAGACTTTTAGAAATGCAAACCTGAAACGAATCCTGCAGGTGACTGGTGAGGCTGCAATTGCATAGGGAAGAGTCGGGCTCCATTTTGGATGCCTGCCTGTTGCTATTCTGAGTTGCTCTGCACTGTTCGATGCTGCTTAACTTCCTGCTGTTTTCAAGCTACTTACATGATCAGTCCTCGGCTTTTTTTTTTTTTTTAAAGCAGCTGTTCTTGTGGCATGCTTCCTTTCTGTCGGGAGAGTAACAAAGCCACGTTTTATTCCTGGTGGGGGGATGTCTTTCTGTAAGTATGTTAGAGCCCAGCGCCAGGATAAGGCACTGGTCAATTGCTGCAAGCGAGCCGGTCATTTTCTCTGCTCCAAACCAAAGCTCTCCAACTCCGAGACATTTTGTGTCAAAATCTGCAAGGAAGTTTGAATTAAGATTGAAATGGAAAGAAAAGGGAAAAGATAACCAGCCTGCTTCCTTACTGATTGTAAAACAAAACAACAACCAAATTGCCTTCTCTGCTGCCTGTAAAATGCCTCTTTGAAATATGCCATTCTTGTAGTTCTCCTCTACTTGCTGGTGCTCACTCTTTATCCAGGAATTGCTTGCTCCTACCTGGGAAACACAAATGTTTGCAAAATGTGAAGTAACACATCTTGAGTTGTAAACAAACGAGAAGCTTGATTTTACGTGCCCCACCTTCATTAATCTAACCAACCTTTTTCTAGTACCTTTGCAAGATAAGTTTTACAATGTTCAAGTTGAAACTTTGTTCTTGAGGAGATACATGTTTGTCTCAAGCTTTCCTGTCAATGTCACAGTGTTCTACTGATTTATGCTCTTCTGATGGAGGAGGTGAGATAGGATGTAAGGATACTTTTAAAACTTCCAGCTGAGTGAGGCTGAGAGAAGAAAGGAGTAAAGGAGGTAAAGAAATTCATTTCAGTAATGCTCTAGGTTTTTAGTTCATCTCACCGCATCTCATAGCAGGTTTGGTTCATGTTTGGGAAAAAATGTGTTAAATTCCTTGGGGATTTCAAAAGCCATCATAGAGCAAACCTTAGATTTCCAGTTCCTTACTGTTGTGCTACCAACAGCCGATTAGATGGGGCTTCCACTGGAGCCTGGGGGTGCTTTAGTTAATTTGCTGGAGGGACTCTGAGGGGTGGTGTGTGATGTGATATGATATGTATGTATCTGGTGCTCAGTCCTGGGTTCTTGCTTGGTTTTGGTGAAGAGATTGGTTTGAATATAATGCTGCTTGTACATACTAATGCAGATTTGTCAGGCTGCTTTAAGTTGTTGCAAATGAAAGAGCAGTCAGTCTTCATCATAATCTTTGTTTTGCTGTTGTCTGCATGCTTTTAAGTCTGTAATAAAAACAGTGATTTAATATTTTCTTTCAGTCTCCAGAGGGTGCTGAAGGCAAGGATGCAGCAAAAGTAACTAAACAAGAGGCAAGTATATGTGTATATATATGTATTTAATTTGTTTTGGCATGTAATTCTTTAATTGGAGATTTGCAGTCATGTGTATCAGAAAACTATGCATTTCTCTGGCGTTTCTGGTGAGCTGTTTTCAGTGGGAATAATGACAGAACCACATTTGTACTCTATCTGGCTTGATTTCATCTTGATGTGCTGAGGATTTATATGACTTATTAGTATACCAGTAAATTTGAGAAAGTTTTAGGGCTTTCATGGACAATCTCTGGTGGATCTTGTGGTGAAAGTGTAGTATGTTACTGCCTGGAACTGTTGCTCTGTCTCTAGTGGGTTGGCAGAAGAGGGTTAATGCACACACCTCAGCCAATCTACTTCAAAACTATTCTTAGCTTAAGTGACTGATGGGATGGTGTCTTGAATTAAGATACCAGATTCTAAACTGGAGCAGCTGACACATTTGTGTGTTTTCTTTGACTGGATTTGTTTAAAGGACACAGTACATTCTGTTAGAGAAGGCAAGAAGACAGCTAGTAATATCCTGGTATCTACAATAAAGTTGGTTAGTTTGTTTTTCACAGCCCTCAACGTGAATTATGAGGATTTGTTTTCTTAGGTTGCCTTCCTTTGTGGCAGACAAATTTAAATCAGGACCTTGAGAAGAATGGGGGAATATTTAATTGCTCTCTTTGTAAGTCTTGGAGCATATTTGATCAAGAAAATAGCAAGTAAACTATTGGCATGTGCTATAGTTTACTTGCATGTAAAAAGCACTTTTTCATAAGGTTCCCCAGGCAGGCTCTTAAAGAAACTAACTAGCATTGAAGATCTTTCTAAGAATTTTGAACATATAAAATTATGAGAAAAAAATGGAGGAGTGAAAGTTAATTTTCATAAAAGAGGAGATCATCAGTGTAGTACCAATTTTTGGGGCTTTTGCGGCTGAATATATTTGTTAATGATCTCTAGGAGAAAAGGTACTAAAGAAACTACAAAGTTTGCTGAAGTTTACAAAAATTGTCAGGATAGTCAGAAGTGAGAGGGGCTGAGAAGGCTGTTATGTCACTGATAAATAACCAAGTGATAAAATATCAAAAGAAATACAGTATGGAGAAATGCAAATTAATACACAGGGGGAGGGGAAGACCCAGTGGTGGTCACCAAGCTGTTAATCAGGGGAGAGATCATAAAATCACAGTGAATAGTTACTAGAAAATGTCAGTGGTTCTAAACAGAAAGTAACTAGAATATAGGAAAAAAAAAAGCTAGAGGACAGAGTAAGCATCAGTGTATCACAGGATTAATTTGTTGTGCTCTCAGATGTGGGAGTAATAAATTAAGCTCTCCTGATAGAGGCCATGATAGAATTAAAAGGATAGCAAGTACAGTGGGACAAATAGAGGATGTAGAGCAGCTTTAAAAAAAAACAACCCGAACTGGAAAACCAAACAACACACTTTTTCTGGGATTCTTCATCTTCTTATATAATGGAGTTGTGATAAAATAATTAGTAAGACAAAGAAGGCACTTAGGGAATTACTCTTCATGAAAGCTGTAAACAAGAGGAATCTAATGAAAGTGAGAGGCAAGAAGTTAAAAGGAGAGACAGCAGAGGGGGGAGGTTTTGCTTTCTATTTTCCACACGGTGCAAAATCCCATTATGGAACTCATTGATGTAGGATGTTAGGAAAACTGAAACTTTGAATCAGTGCTATGTTATTAAACAGATTTGTCTGGAAAATAACCCTTGGGGACTCCTTAAACGCATGATGTGTATATGATACGCAGGTTGGAAAGTTGGCAACTTCAGACTGCCAGAAGCTGGTGCAGTAGGAGAGTGCACAGAGTTGTTCCCTCTGCTCCTTTTCATGGACTCTTTCCATAGATGTTTGCTAGTAGTATCAAATACACTCTTGGGTGAGCTGCTGATTTCTGGGTTAGTACAGCTAGGTGGAGGGGACAAAGGTTCCTAAAGCACATGAAAATGTGACCATTGCTGACTTGGCTGTAGTTCGCTCCTTATAATCAGATAACACAAAACCACATGCAAACTCCAAATGAGAATTAAAATTACTTAGCTGTCAAGCATTTTTGAAGAACTTACGGTTCATGCTTTCTTATGGCAAACAAGTAGTGGAACAGGAGGTAGGGGAGAGAACTATAACTTATCTAAATTAACATATTATCCTTTTAAAAGTAGATGCTAGCAAAACATTTCAGTTCCTAAATGTTAAAGGGATAGAAAGAATTGATTAAGAAAGCAGATTTGTAAAAGATGATACCTTGTGTTAGATGTTTTTGTGGTTACCTGACCAACTGAAATGCTTTGTTTATCGTGTTGTAAAATAATGCTAGGCTGCTTCTTAAGCGGTTGATATGCTAAATTGCTAAGAAAAGAGAGGTTTACCTTTTTGCTGTTAATGATGCATAAATATTTCATAGCTGAAAATATCTTTAGGTATTTTTTGACCTCTATTTTTCTGGATGCAGGTTCAAACTATTCACTACTGCTTTCCACTAAGAATTCTTGACTGGCTCAAATGAACACAAATTACAGCATTCTTCAGATATTAACAAGAGCTTTTTCCTGTTGCAGGATGTGGAGAGCCATGTTTTTTCAGCTCAACTTAAATGCTTAATATGTAATTAGAAGTATTTTTTGATTCTCTTTATAAGCTGAGTTATGTTGGGTATTTGTTGCATTATAGTTCTCCCTTTATTTTGGCCACAGGTGTAATTCTAGTTTTATGACATAGCCCAAACTTTAGTTCAGTTTATTAACCATACTGTGTAACTGGATGAATCTGTTTTAATTAGTACAAAAA
This sequence comes from Cyanoderma ruficeps, assembly GCA_008694505.1. NCBI lineage: Eukaryota > Metazoa > Chordata > Aves > Passeriformes > Timaliidae > Cyanoderma > Cyanoderma ruficeps. Next base: position 92,762 of record VZDJ01000302.1, read on the forward strand.
TATTGTGAACAAACTAACAAGCTAACAAGCATTTTTAAGACTTCAGTAATAAATTTATGACAAAGAGCAGGATGAAATAAAATTTAATTGGGAAAGTGTGTTGAAGTGATAAAGCTGGAGAGAAGCAGGATATCTGGCTGGAGTCTTTCCTTTTGAGATTTGTGTTGAAATAGAAGTAATTTCTCTCTCTCATCCTGCAGCTGTCTTTGTGCACCTGGACTCTCAGAGCGAATGTGTGGAGAACTGAGGAAGTGGAAGGACTTAGTTTCGTGTTTTGAAATTTTAGTGCACTGATATCCTCTAGAGAAGGATGTTAACTTTACTCAGATGGTATTTGTGCCCACTATTACAAGTGACATCTGCTAGATTCTAAAAACATCATCCTAAGTGTGTATGAAAAAGGTTGTCCTTTGCACAGGTATTCAAGCTTACTGGATTTGTGAACCTTTCATAGAGCAGGAAGGGACTCATAAGTAGTTGTAGAAGAGATGTGTGTGTGGAGATTTTGATCCTTAGGATTTTAGTTTTTATATTTCTTGCATATTTGTAATTGTAATTTGTAATTGTAATATTTTTTAGTGTATAACTCTAGACTCCATATAGGGTGTTAGCTACTGCTTTCCCACTTTGGTCAGATAAAACAATTTCTCTCTAGGTCTGGAAATCAAGGACTCCTTACTATCTCAGGCACTGAGAATGTAAAGAAAAGTGAGTTGTGGGGGGAACAAGCTTGGAGTAAATTACTTCATTACCTGAAGCTGTAATTGGAATATTAACCCCCAATATACAAATGGACCAGACTTATAAAAGTATGAAAACTCCTGACCTGTCATCCATTTCAGGTGTAGCCCCTGGGGGAGCTTTGTCTGCCCAAAATGTACCTGAAGGCCTTCAATAAACATAACTGCTTTTTATTCCCTTAATTTTGTCTGACCTCTCTTTTTAGGTAGTCCCAAGAAGGCATCAGTTTAGATAGTGTAATTCCTGAACAACTTTTACTTCCAACTTTCACATCACTCTGTCCCTTTACAATTTTGGGTGTCCAGGGTGATGAAGATGTGAATTGTGTTTGGCAATAGACACGTATTTTGGTAGATGCATGTTTTATGCTGTCCTATGAAATGACTGATACTACATTGCTTTGGATGCTTTTTCCTGTAAGCCTATAAAAATGTTCTTTTCTTTTTTTTTTCCCCTGTAGCCCACAAGACGATCAGCAAGACTGTCGGCTGTAAGTATGTCTAGTACCTCCTGGTATATTCTTTTCTAAGCACATATGGTTTCTCAGACCAAACAAGTTTTTACATTTTGCTTGATTCAATTTTTATTCTTGCTGAGGGGTATTTAAGAACTCTAGCAATGAAGTTGTCTTTGTTTTCTTGGTTTCAGGTTTTCAGGTTGTTCTGACAAAAGATATATTTCCCTACTTCAGTGCAAAACTGTCTGTTAGGTGCAGTATTGACTTTGTTTCATTTTGCAGGCTGATGTTAGTTGTGGAAATGCATCTGCTTCTCTGGAAAGGAGAAGGAGCTGTGTTTCAAGAACTTCATTTGATGCCACTGCTAGTACTGGGTTTTAGTTCCTCTTCTCTGTTAGAATATAGCTGATGAGAGGATTATTCGTAGGTACTGCTAGTCTCCGTGTTTTACTTGTAGAATGACCCACAAATTACTTTCACTTTTAGATGAGTGAAGTAATGCAAACAGGTGTGTACAGACATGAGGTGCATTTGTGCAGTAAGATTTTTCAGACTTTTTCTAGATGCATACTATTGAGCAGGAAGTAAGGGAAGGTGTGTGGAGGGGGTGGGGAGCAGGGTGTGGAGGAGGCTGGCCTCTGTCTAACATGTGCGACTAAAAATGTTTTGTAGAAACCTGCTCCACCAAAACCTGAACCCAAACCAAGGAAAACAACAAAGGTAAATACTCTTCCTTTTTAGTTGCCATCATTTTAGCCAATAGTAAGCAAGCATACTCCTTTATGTTGCAAACTGTTCAATTCACAGCGGGTTTTTTAAGGGTTTCCCTGCCCTCTCTGCGGCTCCCTGCCCCCCCTCCCTGGAAAAAAAGCGCATTAGATCATTCTTTTCTTTCTGCTCCACCCCTTCCTGGCCTCATTACTGGCCCAAAGAAAATGTCTTGCCTGTTTTATATGCAGACCGTGTTAGTTTGTAGTGAATTGCTAGTTTAAGAAGAATTTTTGCCTTTACTACACCTTTCCTGGAAAGTATAGGCTTGGTTGAGTAAAGTCTACCTGAGACCTACCAATTTCTACAAAACCATTTGAGATTACTCTGTATCATTCTGTTTCCTTGTCTAGAGGTGCTTCATTTTGTACTGAGAAAGTCTTATCTGTTCTTGAAGCCTGGCTGTTGTTGAGAATGCACAATTATAAATAAAGGTGAAATTAAATATATTTGAATTGAATGGTTTGGGTTTTCTGGGCCAGTTACAGTCAAATTAAAATCTTATTAGTGTTTGAAATACCTTTTCAGGATTTTTGCATATAAATCATGTAGTTCAGAAACTGTAGATTTATTTGCACCTAAGGAGAATGTTGAATAAGAGCAATTGCTTTATTGGGGAAAAAAGCCTCCATGCTGGACACTGTGTAGCACTCCTCACACTTCCATTTTTCAAGGTTTTTTATTGTCATCTCAGCTGGGCAAGTGCCAGGATACAAAGTCCACTTTTGAAAGTAGAACTCTGACTTTAAACTCAGTGTGATTTATCATATAAAATTACCAGTAAAATCTTGCTGAGTCCATCCTGCTTCCCTCTAAAAACGAGTATTAATAAAGAAGGGAATGTGGTAGCTTCTGTAGCTTCACGTAGCTGTGGGATGAGCTCTGTGTCACAGACCCAATCTAAGCTGTGTGAGAGACATTTGAAGCTCATTTTGGGTGACTCAAATCCTTTATGATATTACTGTAAGTAACTTTTTTAATACAGTAATCTTTTTTTCCAAACCCTAACTGGATCATATTTTAAGGAGTATATTAATCTTGCCTTCCTCAGCAGAAAACAGCAAGTGTGTAGCCTGAACTCGCTAGTAAACAGCGAAAGATGGTACAGATTTGAGATAATTCTCATTGTTAAAAGCTCGCATGTTATGATTTCCTTAGTTTGTTCTTTTGTAGGTGAAGAGTTATAACTATGCTCATATCACCTGTAAGCTTCCAAATTAAGCTTCTATGTAACATTGAAGCTGAGGGGTTGAAGGAGCAATTCAGGCTGCCCTGGAACTGGGATTACTGGTGCCCTCTCCTCACTGTCCCACTCTTGTATGAGGATCAGTGGGGGAAGGTAGTAAATGAAGGAAGGCAGACCTTAATATTCCCTCTTCACAGCTATTATTGACATCTCCCATGGACAATTTGGAGCAAATGATTGCATGAAAGATATCCAGTGTTTATCAGAACTACTTGAAACACTAATATAAAATAGTAAATGCAGTAACATTAAAATTTGTATCCCATTGTACTTTAAATACTTAACCTATGTTTCTGCTGACCTTTTGATCATGAACATAAATAAATACATAGAGAAAGAATTTATAAAAAAATAGTAGATTTCAACATAGAAATTAAGAGCAAATCTCAAAATGAAACTGTGGCTGTTAGAATTTATCAGAAGAAACTATCCTCTGCTTTGTGTTGCTACAGATGGACTTTTATCAGTGTTTGCCTCCCTAGTGTGTTGGCTGGTTCTTTCATTGACCTGGAATGACCATCCCAGATGTTATCAAAGTAACAAAAGGACAGCAAACAAAAAAGCTTAATTTTTAAAATCTAATTTACTATTTTATGTTAATTGAGAGTGTAATGCTATAGTTACACAAACAGTGTGGTGTTTGTGCTTGGCTGCATAAGCTTTCAGTATACTGCAATTGGATTTGTTCACACAGATATCCTGTACATACCTTGTAGGACAGCTCTACCAAAATAGTCTGATGTGGTTTTGTGTCCCTGAAAAAAATTAGCAGAAAAACCTAAAGAAGCAGCAGACACCACCATTTTCTAGAAATGTTGAGTCTCTATGTAATTTATGTGGGTTTACAGTTTCCAGGTAGCCTTTAGAGAGTTTTCTGTTTCAGTCCAGCACATTAAGCTTGCCAAGACTTGCTGTTTAGTTCACGTGAAAGTTGTTTTGATAAAGATGCAGGGTTCTGGCTACTCATACAATGTCTATGGCCATGTTTTTAATCTTCCGTCAGAAGGAACCTGGAACAAAGGCCAGCAAAGGTGCTAAAGGGAAGAAGGATGAAAAGCAAGAAGCTGCAAAGGAAGGTACTACACCATCTGAAAATGNGTACTACACCATCTGAAAATGGTGAAAATAAAGCTGAAGAGGTACTTTCCACACATACCTCCTGCTGATTGAATCAGTGTTGTTTAATTATCCAGACTTTCAGACATTGTTAGCATGTTCATAATGTTTCTTTTTATTGCCCATAATGTTATTGCAGATTCGCATCTCGCTCAACTGTTAGTGTTTCAACATCCAGAGGTGCCCCACCCAGCACACTGTCAGTAAAAGGGCAGATTGAAACAATGAAAGTTAAGGGTGCGGTAGAGCATTCAGCATGTGTGCAGTGAATAGAAACAGGTGGTAGTGTGGTGCTTTTCAGTGTGAACGATGGAAGCTGACAGGTAAGGCTTGTATTGCTTTTGAAAAGCTGGGACCGATGAGTTGAGAAAAGTGTGTGACTGTGTCTGTTCTGGTTGCCTAGATGTCCTATGGACACAGGTTTGGAGCTGTTGCAAGTAAGAAATCAAAGGAGTAAGGACAGCTTGGGTATTTAGGTACCTAATAGTGTTTCACTGTAGTAATTTATTTTCTCTCTTTCTTCTCCACAGGCTCAGAAAACTGAATCTGTAGGTGACAAGAATGAATGAAATACCATGAAAATTTTGGGTTGATTTTATGTACCTCTTGGACAACTTTTAAAAGATATTTTTATCAAGTATTTTGTAAATGCTAATTTTTTTAGGACTATGATAGTTGACATATTAAGCTGTATATGAACATTTCCCTTCTCATAACAGTGCTTTTAGAAATTCCCATTGTTGCCAAGTAATATAAATATCAACTTAATATTGCAAGGTATGTGTAAAATTGGATCAGCATTCCATACACTTGCTTTAAGAAATTATGTCTTGTGCATATGGTGATGTTTTTACTGTGTGTATTTGAATTTTTCATGCAGTTTTTCTAGAGCAATAATCAGTGGTGCTTTTGTACTTAGGTTTTATGTGATTTTAATGAAACATGGATAGATGTGGCCACCTGCTGACTATTTTGGGTTCTTTTAATGGATTAAAATAAAAGGTCTTCTTGCCTGCAAAACTAAAGACTCCTAATGTTTTCTCTAAATCTGAGGGATGCCTTACTCACATCTTTGACTGTTACAAGGAAGACTAAATGATTTAGTAACAGTTGTTTTGCATGCCGTGTGTTTCCTTTTTTTTGCTGATGTCTGATTAAAAACCACCCACACAGGAGCAGCAAACTGGGATTTTCAGTGGTCTACAACTTAGGGGATTTACAGATAAATTCTTCATAGATACATTCATCAGATACACTGTCACAGGGTGAGTAGAGTTGCCATACTCTGACAGGATATTGTGTCTTCAATGAGCTATCAGCACAAAACAAATTGCTTGATTGATAGAGATGTACAGTAATTTAAAAGTAGCTTTGTTTCTCCACACTCTCTTTTCATTAAGGTGCATTGTAATCTATGGAAACCTTTCTATCTGTAGCTTCAAATTTAATATAAATAGTAATTACTGTTCTGCTTCAGCTGAGGACAGTTGTGAATACATTGAAATCGCTGTTAAACAGTGCTGTATATTTGGTACCTGGTGGAAGTGGAACAATGGAAGTTGGTTTTGAGGTGATTGTGGTGATGTGGTAGATTAGCTAATGATTTTTTAGTGTCCATGTTTCAACTCTGTAGCTCATTCTAAGTACCTTTTATGATTTTTCTCCTTCTCTTTTCTCTAGGGGTCCTGGTGTTTCTATTGTTACTTCTGGGATGGGAGGGGTGAAAGAAAATATGTTCCCTGTTCTTCAGTAGTATTGATTTGTATTGCTCAAGTTGTAGCCATTATGTCTGAGGATACCTTTTGCTTGTTTAAGTCAATAAAGAAATGACTGTTGCGTGACCTAGCGTTCTATTTATTCTTTGGGAAGAAGTCTCTAGTTGCCTTTTTAAATTAAAACCAAAAAGAAGCCAAGCATATCTACACTTAAAAATTGAAGCTTGATTGCCAAAACTCTCTCTGCTAGGTAGAATAGGAGTTAAAACCTGCATTGATGTAAATGTCATTTACACTTTTTTGGTAGGCTTGCTACACCCACAGAAGAGGAGGATGTTCTCTGCAGTATGAACTCAGTTTTGTTAGAAAATTTAAATCAATGCTTTGCTTTTGGTGATGGAAGGCAGAGGGCTGTAACAGACACTGTAGACAATGAGAAGGGAAGTCCTTAGTGGTACCCAGTGATTCATGTTTGGTAATCCTGCACACTTCTGATTTGCTTTCTGATGGACCCTGTTGAAAGTATTAGAAGCTATGGTTGTGGGAAGTTGAACCATCTGAACTCTTTCACAGAATCATCAAAGTGCTATTTGTAAGCATTTTTTTCAATTTATGAGTTTCTTGTTCCTCTGGGTGTGTGTATATATACTGTGATAATTTTGTGTGAATCACCAAGAGATTAGTTGCCTAATCCTATCTAGATACTTGAAGTTCTTGAAATGACCCTTTTAACTTAGATTTTAACATAGGCATGAGCATCAGAAGACATTTCCCTGGACAGGCTTATTTAAGGAGAGCTCTTTTAATCAATGGCTAAAAGGTGAGCAAAAGTTGGGTCCTTAAACTAATTGCACAATATCTTGACCTAGTAATTTTGGCAGAAAATTCTTCTGTTGTCTCAACCGGATTAGGAGATTCAGCTCAGTGCCAGAAAATTCCATTGGAAGCATTTAACAAAATATCCACTTGGCTAAAGTGCAGTGAAACACACTACCCTGCTGATTCACTTAACATTTCTGATTTTTCAAAAGTGCTTTGTAAATGTCATGATTACCTATATTTTTTCTCTACATGTCAAATTCTCAGAGAAACCTTCAAGGCACTGTATCAAGTTCTGGAACATGTTTTTAAAATTAGAACGGTCACACATTCAGACATTTGTAGCAAGAGTCTTCGTGGGCAGGTGGTGATCTGCAGAGCACCTTCAGGAAGTATGTAAGTATTTTAGTTTTGAAGTGGCAGTTGAAAAGTGCCAGGTGTCACATCTCTGCCATAAGGAAACTTGTATCATCCGTATTTAATGACTGACTGCTTCACACTTGAACACAAGGTTTGGAGGGATCCCTGAAAGAAGTATTTGTCCTTTGTGGGATGGAACAGATGGATAATTCAAGGTACGGTAAAAAAAAAGGTGAAAGTGTCCAAGTTTCAGCCAAGGACAGGATTAATGTTTTGCAGTAGCTGTGAGGGGGCAGAGCCTGGAGCTGTGTGGGTGTGTCCAAGACCCAAATGTTGTTCAAGTCCCAGGGTTGGGGAGAAGGGACTCTGTCTCCTCCAAGGAGAAGCATGCCTGTTTCCATCAGTGGGCTTAGGGTTCATCCCTCATTTTTTAATTATCTGGTGCTTAGTGATCATTTTGTGTGTAAATCACCCACTCTGGGTACACTTTTGCCATTGGTATTGTCGCTGTTACTGTTCCTTATCTCATTGCTGTTTCCAGTAAACTGTTCTTATCTCAACCTGTAGTTCTCACCTTTTGTGCCTCCAATTTTCAATTCCATCCCTGGTGTGGGGAAGGAAGAGGGGAAATGAGGAGAGTGGGCAAGTGGCATCTGGCTTGGGACAGTCTTAATGGGAGCACTGAACTGGGGAGGACCATTCCTAAACCATGACAGAAGGATAGGCAAGTTTTTTTTAAGTTTAAAGGAGGCAAATGCATCAGAAACAAGACGTAATAAATGATTTAGAAAAAAAAAAGTTACTCATGAGTAGTTAAAGATTCACCTTCTCTTAGCTTTATATAGTTCCCCTTGGTTGTCACTCTTCACTATTTCCCTATCCTTCACTGACCTTGGGCTAATTGCATGTCAGCACAAGGTTACACTTAGTATTTTGTCTGTTCAATGGCAAAGGCAGCTTTTTCTGAACTGCAGATAAGATGCAACCAATTAACAGCAATCCTAATGGAAAATTAACCCTTGTGCTAAACAGCAGTGAAAATTAATTTGTTTTGGTGCATCTTGCTCAACCCTTAAAAGTTTGAGACTTATTTGGTCTGTTCATAACTGCAAAAAGGAAAGACGGAAAGAGAAAAGGACTAGCAAGAAAATAAAGATCACCTATTAGAATAAATACCATTAAGTTAAATTTCTAGTGGAATTGGAAAAAGTAATAATTTAGCCCACAATATCTATTTATATTAAATAAGACAGTAAACATATATGTGAATTAAAGCACTAAAAACACAGGAGACTGTCTATAAGCAATTTCAGTATAGCAAGAACTGTCACTCTCCTCACTCAAGGTTTGTTATCTTGCTTTTTTTTTTTTAGGAAAATGTGAATACTTTCACTGTTAGTTAAATTGCTGCATATATCAATGGTCAGTAGAGGCATTAGAATGTTCAGTGCCATTATTTTTTGTAAAACAAGAATTTTCTATTCCCGTTCTCTCTAATAGACGTAGTTTTTGCTTTATTTTAAAACTGAACTTACCATAAAGCTCTTACTTGCCTACCTATAGCCAAATTGGCTTGCCAAATTGCCAGCAACTGCTTTCTAGAAGGTCCAGTTCTGTATTTATAATAGATCAGAATGAAATATTTATGGCTTTCCCATAGAAAATGGACAGTATAAGAAAATAAACTGTTTTGATACATTATGCCCTTTGTGATGACAGGGACTAACAGGTGTTTGACTAATACAGCAAAATGCTCTCACAAGCATCTTTAAAGTGGCTGTAAATGAGTTCTGGTGAAAACTGACTTAACTAACACTAGATTTTAACTTTGTCTATTGATGCTAATAATAATATGAGTGGGAAATCTTATTCGCATACCTGCTAAGATAAGGATTAAGCCAATAATTCAAATTCATGCTCAAAAAATAAACCTGATTGTGTGAGGCCATTGTGCTTTTTTAGTACTGCATTTATGTTACGGTAGTGTAACTTGTAGGAATTGTTTTATCACAGTTTCCATTCTCATTCAGAAATAAATTTCAGACTTGAAACCCATAAAAACTGAATTTATACTGGACAATTTCAGGTACTAAGCTGTTTGATATGAATCTTCCAATAATGAAAAATTTAATGGAGAGCAATATAATTTAAGATGACAATGCAGTGACTGGAAAAAGTGATCTTGTCAAAGTCCTCAGTCTATTTCTAAAATGGCTATAAAATATTACTGTAGTTCCTTGCAAAATAAAGGTTGTGGAACAAGAACTTTTGCCCCATTGTGAGACAAAGCTGGAAGGCTATTCTAAGCTTTCCTTAGAATAGTAATAATAATAAATCTAATTTCTAAAAACCATACCAAAACCCTCCTAGTTTCTGATGTCATATATATATGTATATGTCAGGCATGGTCTGTAAGAAGTTGGAAGATGTGATCTCTTAACACAAAGGGGTTCATAACTATTGGAGACGCAGCATGTGATGTATGTCAGGTGCATCCAGAATAACTAAAAAAGGAGTAGCGGTAGTGGAGAATTTTTGTGATTCCATGCATAGTCATCTTATAGATAGCTGCACATCATTCAAAAGAGGGAGGAGTGCTGCTGCTGCTGCAGCAGCAGCTGGTGGGGGTCATCCCAGAATGAGGTTGGAAGAAAGTTCCCTGGTGGCTGAGTGCCCGAGCAATGTGTGAATACTCTGCAGTGACTGCACAGCAGCAATGCTGTGTGGAAGACAATATGGATGGGTGGGGGGCAGGGGGGAGAGCTGGGAGTGGCAGGAGCAGGGAAGTAGTCTGATCTTGTAATCTGGGTGGGTGGGTGTGGAGGAAGATACCTTGCACAACACAGGAGAAAGGTTCTTCTAGGAATCAGAGCAAGAGAGAAACAGCAAATTTTCTTGCATGTGCAAGCAAGCCCTGAATGTCACTAGATTTATTTTTTCCCCTCAGGTCCTTTATCAACAATCCAGTTACTGAGGGCACAGTGTTTTTGTTTTGTTCCCTCTGGGATACATTCCTGGTAAAGCTTGTAATTGTAGGGGAGGGTTTTTTTTCCTACTTCCTTGAAGGCATTTTTGCACTTAAGTATCATTTGTGCATCGGTGCCAAATCTTCACTGCAGGATAACTACTGGTTGTGTTGATGAACTTCTGGAGTCTTTTAGGAAGCTTTGCCTTCTTTATCCCTGAGGGAACTAGGGTAAGTAAATGTTTAGATATATGGTAAATCTGAGCATCAAGAGGGGAGTCTATCTACCTCAGTGACAATAGATACCAGACTTTCAGGTAAGATGGGACAGCCAGGGAAAGGCCAGGTGAGCATAGTACCTCCACTATTGTTTTGAGACTTTATAGTGCTCCTACACAAGATGAGGGTTGCTTGGCCTCAGGAGCCAGAGGGGAGGTGGGGACCCTGGATTCACAAGGTACGTGTAGTGGTAGTTCATCGAAGGCACCAATGTGACTGGTGCAAGTTATTCCCATAAGGCATACTTCCAAATAGTTGCATAAGGATAGGTTTGGTCATGACATTTTTGGCAGCTGGTTGTCTTGTATGACTATGATGAATCAGAAAGCTGACAATAGCTATTCAGAAATAGCGAATGTGGATAGTGTTAACAGGAATTAATCACAAAATACGGCTAATGCTCTGTTAGTACACATACAGTTAGACTATGGGAAGTGTATGAAATTGGTTTTCAATATTGAGTTGCAAGTGCCAATTACAGTAAGAGTTGAATATAATTGTGAAGACATCCCCAAAAACCCAGCAAAAAGACCCCCTGTATTTCCAAATAGATGTCACTTTCAGTGATGAAACTGAGGGTGGATCACTGCCACACAGGTGATGTTAGAGCACTTGGCTCTGTCAAGCCACTGTCCCATTCATACTGAAATGATCACGGGAGTGTCCTAACTTATTTTTTAAATGCTGTCTCCTTTAAGTGAAAACAATAATAATGCTCCTCATCTGATGAATGCTTCAGCATTGGCATTGGATTCATCCTTTTGTGGTGGGGTGTTGTTTTAGGTTTATAGATCCTACAACGCATTAGGTAATATACAGAAAGAAGCCAGCAGCGCAAATATTGCATTCCAATGAAATTCAATGACCAATTCACTTCATCACTTATAACAATAGACTTGTTTTATACAAAGCATGGAAAACACTGGCTGTCCCTGTATTCATGAAGCAATTAAACAAAGCATTTGGTATCATATATCTCTTAACAACAGTGCATCTGGCATGCTTAGCAGGTTATATTATTGTTGGACCATGAATAAAGGACTCAGTTATATATTACCTCTTTCAAAAAGGGGTGTTCCACCTTCCCCCTTCCCCATAGTCATATTTTCACCAGATAACAAGCCAGTGGTAAGAAGCTTTATGGCCAAACACTGTCTGAGAATTCTTTTCAGTGCTTTCCATGCTTTCTTTTCTAGTCTTCCTGTTCCCAGTAAGGTCTGACAGTCTTTGACAGATTAGAGAACTGGGCAATCATCCAACTGTATGAAGTTTAACAAAGACAAGTGCTGGATCTGTACCTGGGATGGGGCAACCCTGAACATACAGACAGACTGGGAATGAGATGCTGGAAAGCAGCACCATGTAAGGAGACCTGAGGGTCCTGGCTGATGGCAAGTTGGATATGAATCAGCAGTGCCCTGCCAGCCAGGAGGGCCAACCCTGTCCCTGGGGTACATCAGGCCCAACATCACCAGCCGGGCAAGGGAGGGGATTGTCCCGCTCTGCTCTGCACTGGGGCAGCCTCACCTCCAGTGCTGGGGACAGTTTTTGGTGCCACAGCATAAAAAAGACATTGAACTATTAGAGAGTGTCCAAAGGAGGGCAATGAAGATGGTGAAGGGCCTTGAGGGGAAGCTATGTGAGGAGCAGCTGAGGGCACTTGATCTGTTCAGCCTGGAGGAGACTGAGGGGAGACCTCACTGCAGTTACAACTTCCTCGTGAGGGGAAGAGGAGGGGCAGGCACTGATCTCTTCTCTGTGGTCACCAGTGACTGGACCAAGAGAACAGCCCGAATTTGTGTTAGGTTGGCTAATATGAAAAAGTTTTTCACTAAGAGGGTGGCTGGGCATTGGAATGGGCTCCCTGGAAAAAGGGTCACAGCACCAAGTGTGACAGAGTTCAAGGAATGGTTAGACAATGCTCTTGGGCACATGATGTGATACTTGAGGCTGACCTATGCAGGGCTAGGAGCTGGGTTTTGATGATCCTTGTGGGTCCCTTCCAACTCAAGATATTCTGTGATTCTAAGATGTCCTTTGTGACATCTCTCAAGCATCTTTAAATAGATTTGTTGGGAGCAACTGTGGCCAGCACTTGACTACCACAAACTGTAGGTAGTTATCTAGTCAGAACACTGTGGCAATAATTGAGACACAACTGTGAGTCTCTCTGACAGATGTTAATTTGTTTACCTCCTTATTCTGTTACATTGTTTTCTTTCAACTTCTCATCAGCTTGAGACTTTGTATTTTCTGGTTTATTTTCCACATCAACTCTTCCTTTAAGGATCTTTAGTGTGGCCCTGAGAAGCTTTTATGATAATTTCAACCATTCCAGCATTTTCTCATTATTTAGTGGACAGAATAAAGACTCAAGTAATTAGGAGGCTGAGCAGAAGTGAACTGAGGTTTGTTACAAACTAGCTAGGATTTATCTCTGCCTCTAGAACTTCCTAGCAAAGGAATTGTTGACAGCAGAGTCCCTGCAGTAGGTCCAGGAGAAGCAGCATTCTCCCAAGCCATGGCTCAGGGGGTAGCTCAGGCCCAGCTGACAATGAAGATGCAGCTGTCCTGTTTTGGAGGCTGAAAGAGCTCAGTAATATGGATATGGCCACTGGCATGAGCAACTGGCCAGAAATTGGTTGGGCAGTAGTGCTCTTCAGATTACTAGTATGGGTAAAATTCAAAACTGAGGAATACAGCAGCAAGAATGCCTCACCTTCTGTGTACTGCAATTTGAAATTTTGTTGTCTACAAATATGCCATGACCTGTCCTCTTAATGAGTCCTATGCCATTAGAATTATCCATCAGTGAATGAACTGAAAGGCATACATACCACTCTCCTGGAGAAGGAGAAAAATGTTAGGATGCTGGCTGCTGAAAATTTTCAACTGAAAAAATCAGGGTTGGGAGTATATGGGAACAACACAATTCAGAGCTACACCTAATGTGGTGAAATCTGGGATGCACCAAGATTGGCATGTTGTTAAAACTGTCAGAAATGGTTATGCAAGGTCTGAGGAAAGCACTTTCAAACACATATACAAAAAAACCTGATGCATGGACTAAACAGACATGGCTTTATTATAACTATGTTAAAAATAAAGACCTATGTATTTCTTCAACTGCCCAATCTAGTTTTCATAAGATGTGTTTCTTTACATTAGCTGTTTGACTTGTAGTGTTATTTGGTGCTTTATTTATAAGGGCCTGCCAAGAGGCAATTAGTAGTAGTCAAACTTGATGCTGAAAGATCAAATTCAATTTCTTTTTTATTCAATCTTGGAGGTTGGATTTAAAAAAAAAAATCACACATGCAGAAAACAGCACTAGATTTGTGTTCCAGAGCTCATTGCAAGAACACCCATCAGTGATGAGGTGAGAATGTGTATGATACTAACTATAAAATAATCTTTCCATTATTTTACCATTCAAAATATAGAAATTTAATTCTCCAACAGTAAGCTTCTGAGTGTCTAAATTTTTTCTTACTTTGCCTAACACTTCCTGTTCCTCATGATCCACAAATCTCTGCTGGTCCTGCTTGTACACCCTATTCAGGGATCATTTTCTGAGATGCTTACCAAACATGAGCATACTAGGTCCTAACCAAAGAGGGGGTTGTATAGTTTTAATTTACTATGGTGTGCAGGAAGATCCCGCTTCAGTTCAAATTCTTCCAGAGAAATCAGTATTTTATACCTCAGAATAGACTGAGCTAGCCACCTGGGAAAATATCCTCAAGAGAGGGTTCTTAATCTCTGTTAAAAAAGCTGCTCCACTCTGCATGAGGAAACTACCGATTAGTCCATCAAAAATGATCACAATCTTTTAATCTTGTGGTAGGGCCTCACCTGGGAAAAGGGAGTCACATGTGCCAGTCTTCATCTTACATTAGTATTAGGTTAAAGACAAGGAAGCAAACAAAAAAATGCAACCAGCATCACGTATATACAGGGATCATTTGCGGTCTGATCACACTTCTTGTCTCTGGTACTCTACAACCTGTAAAATCAAGAGCTTGATTCAATTATTTTAAATCAGCAGTTATCTTACACAATTTGTATCTCAATTAGTACCCATGCCTATGTGGCTCACCACAGCTGGGCAAACTGAAAATATAAAATAATCCTTTCCAGGCACCAAGTAGAGGCTACACAAGAATAAAAAAATGTTGAGAAATCTGGATCAGCAGACCAGTATTTTCTCAGAAGACTGAACAATAAATGGAGATCGGAATCTCAGTGATGTGTATTTCATGGATGACTGACAAATCACATATGCTACACAAAGTAGGCACTGTCAGCCAAATGGCTCAATGCTAACAGCCTTGAATTTTTACTGTAAGTGCAAATATTGGTACTACTCACTCTATACATCATTGCTATTTTGGGCAAAGTATATATTTCAATTGCATAGAAATAAAAATACTCGGTAGGTCTAAACTAAAACGACATTAGAAGGAAACACTGGGGAAAAACTAAGGATTGTCTTTAGGCTGGCAACAGAGCAAGGCTGTGTTGGATCAGACTAATGTTCTTTATAATTATGTATCTGTACTATCACTGGCTGTTCTTACCTGTGGAAGTATCAGTTCTGAAGACTGCTAAAATCCTTGCTATTGAGACTTCTGAGGCAAAAGTGAAGCAAGAATGGCTATATGTTGCTATGAGGAAAAACATAGTTTTTAATTTGAAATCTTTCAAGTGTTTCAATTCTTGAACTATGCCCTAGAGTTTATAAAGGGTCTTGCTTTATCTTCTCTGAAACAGAGAAATTTTGTATGCACTGATTAAATATTACTTCTTCCATGTATTTTATTCCTTTTCCTTGGCCTTTAATCCTACTCCTAAAGTGTTTTTCCTCGATCCTGATTTCCTCCTGAACTCTTAATTTTTTTGAGATAAGCTGAAAGACTTAATGCAGTATTACAACAGAAGATGTGTTATTGTTTTGTTTCACTGGCTTCATATTAGAGTTCTAGAAAAAAAAATTACCATATTCTCAATGTTTAATACATAATAAATAGAATGGTCTTTTAAAAGGATTTACTACTGGCTATCAAATAGAGGGTTTTTTCCTCCCCCTTATATTGGTTTGGAGTCCATAAGGAGCCTGAACGACTCATGTAATTTCTTCAATAGATTATTTTGAATGTAACATCATGAAATTTTACCTACATTGTTCAGCTCATCTCTTCTCTGGATAGATCTCACTGATATTTCTTATGACCTCCTCTACTTTTATCTAAATTGCATATTAGCAAGTTTATCAGACAATATGTCTGATAACGATATTACAGAATCCCTTAAGTTATTACATAGATGTAAATCTTTAACAGTCTTTTGTATTAACTCAGAGAAATTCCAAGTCTATACCAAAGCTACTGATAGCCAGCACCGTTTTGAAAATCAGGCAAATAACCTTTCATCTGTATTTTTAAAAGTTTAATTTCTAACAGGCTACGACAGTAAATGAAAAAAAATCAAACCCAAACCCCTAACTGGAAATGGCCCTCGAATTTGGTTAAACAAAAATCTAAATTTTCATTTAGAGAAATGGAAAGACAAACAGTAGCTGAAGGCCACTATTAAATTGTGCTTTAATAAACTTTATAATTTATCAATTAAAATTTTTCACTTAAGACTTCAAATAAGTCTCCTTAGACTCAGTACACTAATATGAAACCATTGAAACAAATAAATGATACACCTTATTTTGAGATCTACTGCTCAACATAAATTGCCTTAGCATATTGGGACACTTTACTACAAAGTAAAATAACAGCAAACATTTTCAAAATTTTTGTAGAAGTAATAATCTAAGCAAATAATTGTCAATATACAAAGCAGCATAGCTCCTATTTTTTCATTATGGAGTAGCTCTCCTCTAAAATATACCCTGTGTATTAATTTTTTCAAAGCTTCCATTAAAAAAACTTCTACATAATCCTTAGAAGACTCAGAAAACTTTGGAGACATCAAATAGATGTGGAAATAGATATGGCAAATATCCAAGAGTCTCTGTGAAGAAAAGCCCAATAGCAAACAATTAAGTACAGCAATTTAATAATTTTCTCAATATTCTCTAGATAATTAGGGAAAGTATTCAGCACAGAAAGTTGAACTGTCAAACTGATCCAGAAAATGTAATTGAAAGTCTTGTACAAAACACAGGAGCATACACAAATTTGCTTTAAACCAAAACAAACCCAAACAGAATCCCCAGCATGAACCAGAATTCCTCCATTCAGTAGGAATAACATAGGCCTTATTCTTAGTTTCTCTTTGTAAGGGAAGGTTTTGTACTCAAAGATATAACAGTGAAACCAAAAGAAAGTCATGGCTGGTGCAATTCATATTTATTTGGGTAACAGCATATTTAAGGAGGTTTTTAGGTTCATTGGATGAGCTCCAACAAGGCTCATTTATTGCTCAAAATATATAGATCTACTTTCAAAAGCCCGATAATAGATTTGCAGCTAATTATTTGTTTTTACATAAAAGTTAATGTTGTCTTCATAAATGTCTTGATTTGCTTTACTCTTCCAGCTGCACAGGAGGAAAACAGATAAAAAACGTTTGTCAGAGGTTAATCAATTTGTGTGCTTTTAAAAAAATGTTAATTTGTCTGTGCTGATGGTGGTTTGGGTAATACAGGTGCCTAATTCTATGCTCCTCTTCACCATCGGTAAGAAGCAAGCAGAAGTAAGAGGAAATATTTTCAAAAATAGTGGAGTGGGGAGACATACAGGTTCTGTGGTAAAGGGCACACTGAAATGGGAAATAAAGTAAAAAATAGAAGCATACTGTTCACTATTTAATATCAGATAAGTACAGAATATAAAGTAGCTAAGCACTCTGTTAGAAACTTCATAGTAGAAAGTTCAGGTAGGTTACTGATGCAGGGTGCAGAAAATATATGGATGTACTCTTGGCATGGAGCATGAGCAAGTATTTAAATGATTTTTGATGTGAAGCTACTTAGTTAAGCTCCAAGTTATTGTTTGAAACTACAGAAGGAATTTGCTCATAGCCATATTGTATTTTAGCAGGTGTGGTTCTTTCTGCATGAAGTTTACATAAATGATAATAATAAAAAAAGTTGCTGGCCTCACAAGCACTCATCACACACTTCTTGCCCTT
Organism: Cyanoderma ruficeps; assembly: GCA_008694505.1. Classification (NCBI taxonomy): domain Eukaryota; kingdom Metazoa; phylum Chordata; class Aves; order Passeriformes; family Timaliidae; genus Cyanoderma; species Cyanoderma ruficeps. The sequence continues at coordinate 110,374 of VZDJ01000302.1, forward strand.
GTAAGGTTTATGGTTAGTTTCAAGAGTAAGAATCAACGAGCAACCAGTGGTGATAATTTTCATTTGAGGTGGAAAAACCCACCAAAAAAGCCCTGTTAAGTAACCAACCAACCACACAAACCCGAGGAAAGCTTAGTCACTGCTTTATGTTGCTCTCAGCCACCCCCTGCCAATATCATGCTTCAAATATTTAGTTACATTGTTCAGCTCGACTACTTACAAACCCTAAATACTTTTCTTTGTCTCTAGAGAAAAGGAGAAGAGCAAATTTCAAAAGAAACAGAAAGGCTTTTCATGTTAAGTACTGCCACTACTAGGGTCCAAATAATGTACTTTCTGGGCAAAAGGTATAAAATCATACTGACACAAAAAACCACTGACAAAAATATATCAGTTAAGAAAAAAAAACAAAACAAAAACCCCAAACCCCCCAACCAACCAATCCCAAAAGTGCAAAAAGAAACCAGAAAATTAAAAAAACCCCCCAAAGATACTACATTCTTATCTGCCAAAGGTAACCAGTAATTCAAGAGAATTCTAATGTATCTGTATTTGGATACTTACAGAGCTTTTAGCACTATTTAGGGGGGAAGAAGATGATGAAAGGAAAAAAAAAAAAAGGCCAAGTCAGGGTAAAAAGAGACATCCCAAACCAGCAACTCTTGGGATCACTCCATTGCTTAGTATAACTGATGTGTAAAATCTATAGCAACAGAAAAATCTGTGAAACTTAATTCTTCTTTTTTATATTTTTAAATTAATTTAGCAATTGTGTGTGAATATTAATATTTGAAAGTCACGTAATAAAATAATTCCATTACTATTATTTTCCTTTTTTTTAAATGAAGACCTTTTAGAGTAATTTCTCCTGAAAACATTAAATCTTGCTGACAAAGCAGGATTGATGTATTTTATTTTAGAATAACGTAAGGTGACAAGATCGCGTGAAAGGAAACAGATTATTAGAAAGCAAAACAATAAAACTAGTAAAAATTCAGAGACTTTATTTTTCTCCACTTGTATACATTCAGAAAATAAAATCTAAATTTTAACTGAAAGAGTAATAAAATCTTTTTAAATATGTCTGAAATATGAATGGAATATTTGTTACTGTTGTAGGAATTCTTAGGACTCATTCTAACATGTATCACCAAACAATAATAATTAAGCATTTTCTCTTGTGTGTGACTTTCATGTTGTACCAGACATAAACAAAAAATCCCATCAGATTTAATCTGTAAAAAGAAAGTGTAGGTATTTTTGTAAAAGCTGTTTATTAAATATTACTTGTAGTACTGCAGTGTTCAAGCTCAAGTCTGGGACTATGATTTCATTTTGATTGGTGATCTAAAAAAATTAAATGAAAGACAATTCTTATTTTATTGTCAAAACACCAAAAACTTTTTGATTCTGTGGGCTGTATTTTGAACTGCAACAGGAAAAGTTATGAGTTACCAAAAGAACAAGGAAGGTCAATATATCTAGGAGAGTTTTTCCTCTACTTTCAGATTTCTTAACTGTTAAAATTTCTCTGTTGCTTGGTTTACAGTTTCAGTGATGTCATACATAAGTGTACTTTCTTTTATGTAAACATGAAGGGAAATTAAAATGTTAATCACATTACTCATGTAGCCTTTTGTTCTGAGAATCACCTATGAAAGATATTACAATATATATTTTACATTGCTAAGAAAAGATTCAAGTCACTTTATTTTAAAAATCTTTATTTGACATTAAATATGATTTCAGTTCCATTTCAATTATTTGTAGTGTGGATTTTAAATGAAGCTGAAACAGAGTGGTTATTGTTACAAATCCGGGGAAAGGGAGATACATGTACATTTTTAGATATATAGTGATCATAGCTACAGATATAATGATCAAATCTAGTACATACAGTCTTGTTGCTTCTTTTTTTTTTTTTTAAGAATCTATCCTACAAAATTCATTGACCCTAACGATAACAAAATCTAGATTAGGATTTTTATTGATTTTTTTTAGGACATGTGATAATTGTATGTAAAAAATGCACAGCATCTAGACATCCACTATATAATTTTTATAACAAGACAATGGAAATAAGTGATATTTTAGCCTCCTTTCTTTAACATTTCAGGGGAACATTTCTTCAATTAAGCAGAAGGGTGATTGCAGCAAAGCTTTCTCACCATGTCAAGCACAAAGCTCGAGCTTGTACACTGAGCTTGCAGGCCTTGGGAACACATATAAAAATGCTCAACTCTTGTTACCCTTAGCTGTACAGAAATGGTGTTCAAATTTAATTTTGTTGAAAGTTAGATAATTGAGAATTTCAGGGGGTTTAATGTACCAGAAAAATAGTTCTTTGTCTAGTTTCTATATAATTCTAAACATATTTTTGTCTTTGCTTCACAAATTGCATAAGTTAGTAACTGAGGCAAAAGGAATATTTTAAAATTACATTCCCCTATTTACACTGATCCCTCTTAAATTCATTTTTATTGTCCACAAACACATTCGTTCTTGCAAGGCCCCAACTCGACCTGCAAAAGCATAGACACGTTGCAAAACATAAAGACAACCAGTCATGCTCCTTTAAATCCCTCATCAGATATGGATTTTTTTCTTAAAAGCTAATTATCAGCAGACATCTACTTTGTTTTTATTTTCTTTCTGACTATAAGCAGCAAAGAAACAGTTACAGCACAAACCAGAACGTTTTATTCAGTATCCTCAAGCTAGCAAATATTAAATAACGAAACGGTTTAACCGCTAACCGGGCTCCCTACAATGTTGCAGCCTTTCAGGAACCTTCGGTAGGTTATCGATCCGCTAGTGAATTACCTCCAGTTCAGCCATAGGTTGCAGGCATCACCATCCATCGCCCGTCCTCGCGGTGACAACATTCCTCTTGCCCATCGCTCCTGGAAGGCAGAAGATTCGTCAGCCCCTCATGTCTGATCTGGTTGGCGGCAAGAGCAGTGAATGAAATCGTTATCATTTGTCGGGGCTTGTTCGGTTGCTTTTGTTTGTTTGGGGTATTTTTTTTGTTTTGTTTTGTTTTTTTAAAAGGGACGTTCTCAAAGGGAGCGCCCTGCGAGCCCTTCACCCCCCAGGGGGAGCAGCCTGGGTAGCCCCACGAACAACGGAGAAAGGCGCCTTTCTGGCTGTTTGGGGCTTGCTGGGATTTCCCCCCCGTTCCAGACCCACGGCAGGAGCCCGGGCACGATGTTGCAAGAATAAGAACCAACAACGCGTGACACTGTGGCACTTACGCGCAGATGCCAAAGCCCCTGGCAGCGCCCCGAGGTCCCTGGCTGGCTCCGAGGGAACGGGCTGGGCTACGGGGGAGCCGCGGCGAGCAGGGCGTGTGGAAGTGCCGGGCCTCCCCAACGGGGCCGCGCTCCCCGGGGGCATTTTGGCTTCGCTCGCTTCCCATTCATGCGACGCTGGAACTCGGGAACTTCCAGCGTCGCGGCCGCGAGTCGCCGCTGCCCCGCCGCAGCCCCTCCTCCCCGTGCGTCGTATCCCTCCGCGCGCCGGCACCGCGCAGAGAAAGCGCCTTTCAGCCGCCCGCCCGCCGCCTTCCCGCCCACCCCGCCGACATCTTCTGCCACAGCCCGCCCGCCTTCCCGCTAATAAACGCGTAGCGCTCGCCCGTTTCTCCCTTCCAGCGCCGGGGGCCGCCGCGGCAGCGGGGCGGCAGCTGGAGGGAGGAGAGTCCGGCTCCCCCCTTCTTTCCCGCCTGGCCGCCCCGCTAGGCAGCGCCGGGGACTGGGGCGGGGGGAGGGGGGGGGCGCGGGGGGAAGGGGCGGCGCGCGGGGCCGTGGGGGCTGAGGAGGGGGCGCGGAGGAGGAGGGGACTCTTTCTCCGGGCGGAGGGATCGCGCTCGCTCGCGCTGGCTGGCGGCGGCGGCGGCGTTGGCGGCGGGCGGCTGCGAGTTGTTGTTTCCTCCTCCTCCT
>VZDJ01000302.1:118820-293411 GCA_008694505.1 Cyanoderma ruficeps
AGTAGTTAAGTCTTCTAGACAGAATTGTGGTTACTATTTAGAAATTCTGTTTCTTAATAAGTAACCAGATAATAAGTGGTTTGTTTCTTTAGGGCAGATTGTTCTGATTGTTCTGTAAAGATATTCAAAGAAATAGGAAGCAAAATTAAAACTTGAGTTGAATCAGAGAGCTGCATTATCATCTAGTTTTTGTTAACAGTATTTTTGGGGACATCTATACAGTATTTTGGAAGGTGTTCTGAAATACTTGGCACTGTGGCTTAGAAAACCTAAGTATTCTCATTGTTGTCCTGAGCCAGATTTTTGGTCTGATTAAGAGTGCTTCTGTTGGACAGATATAAACTTAAATGATCTCTTCTGAGTTCTAAAACACGAGTGTCTCTGCTCTACAGACTATTCCCATAGTTGAGAACTTTTAGATGATGTTAAAACCTCTCTGTTCAAACTCTTATATTTTGACATGGGAAAACACTTGTTTGTTGTGGGTACCACCACACATTTCTTTGTTCCACAGATAATCAAGATAATTGGCCAAACCAGCTAGTGCTAGTGCTTTGAATTTGGGACTAAGAAACACTGTGGAGACATGGGATGAAGAGGAATATCAAGTTTCTTAAGTGTAACTTTTGTTTAAAAAAACCCCAACCCAACAAAACCCACAAAACATAATGAGCATGTTTAAGAAGGGCAAACAGCTACAGATAATTTAATAGTTACAGGCACAGCTGAACAAGTTAGTTCATAAGGCAATAAATGCTGCCTCTGCTCACACCTTCTCATGTGGTAAGCTTGTGGCACATGTTTATACTAAAGCTGGAGTTTATCTGCTCTGGCCTCACACCTATTAAAGGCATGAAACGTTGAAAAAATAGCGTGTTCTTGGGATGGCTGGTTTCATATGGAGATATTTAATTGGAGAAAGTAATCTCACAGTGAAGTGATAGGCATTCTGATTGGAAATAGTGGTTAAATATTCATACAGTTTTAGCTCAAGGAGAATTAGAAAGTATACAAGAAATAAATATGTTTTGGGAAAAATGGTTGTCTCCCTTTTGGTTGTCCCTGCCCTGTCTCCCCAGACCGCCCCTCACCTTCCCCCTAAAAAAAAGAAAAATGAGAATTCTTCAGAGAAAACTACTTGCATTTCATTGCAATTCCTAATTTTAAAGTGATAAGGCAGTGGCTGGTGGTACATGATACTCTATTAGATTGATGATCTGGTATAGTACAACAATTACTGTAATTTAATTTGGGGCTTGTTTTGGGTAATATGTTACATAGCAGGGTGGTTAAAGTGGGATAGCAGCTGGTGTTAGTAAGACTGAGCTCTCACATCTTGGAATATAGGTAGCTGACTGATGTAGGTTTTGTTGTTGAATGTCCTTGTGTGGAAATGTGTTTTTCTGCAACATATTTACAGCCAACCTGGTAGTTAGGCATGTTGACTGTTAGCAGAGTGAGGGGGGAACGAATGTTTGAGTGTGCAGAGTATTTGGAGTACTAGAATAAGGTCATATTTTACTTGATGTCTAAAGCACTGATGGTGAATAACTGTATTATGTATTGCAAATTTAACTAAAGAGTCTAGGTCACATCAGGATTCTTTTGTTTCATTCATTGTGATTCTAATGCTGAATTATGCTGCAGAGTCATGCAGAATGAAAATATAAGCACTTGGGTTTATTTCAAAGGTAATAAAGATTTGTATGTTAGTCCAGATAGCTGTGTGGCTGCATTTTGTGTATTCCCATGTTGCTTGTTTGGAATAGTTGAAGTTGGAGGTAGTTGGTAAAGGGAGAGGTTTAAGGATAATGCTGCTTTTGATTTTTCTAGAAAATAATGCCTATGCTTAAAACCTGAAAATTTTGTATTTGCTAACAGAGTTCCAATTTATGTTACAGTAATAGTTAAGAACTGTTAACTTACGTGAAAAGACTGTGAGAACAAAAAGAGAGTTTATTATTTTACCTTAAAGGCACATCATCTGTGCATTTCTTTTAGAAGAACAGAGCAGAATTAGACCTTGAAGAAAGTCTAATAGGGCAAGGAAGAAAAAGAGCTAGAATTTCAACAAGGGGGGACTGGCAGAGAAAATATCCTGTGCTTTTTATTCTGTTTGACATCATAGTTTTGGCATATAATTTTAAAAATGTTGTCTGTACAGAGTCCAGTTTTCATTTTCATTTAGAGCTGTATGAATTTTAAATACTTGTACATCTGTTATTTTTTTTCTTTTGCTTTCCTTTCTCTTCTTGGAATCAGAGGTTGATATCAAACCAAATTTCATTCTATTCTTTCATTCTATTAATTTCAGCTTTCATTCCGAGTTGTCTTGAGCTTTTCTGTTTTTGACAAAGCTTCTAAAGCTACCATTAAACAAAAAATTATTTTGTTTTGGCTCAGAAACCTGACTTGAAAGTACTCTGGATGGGGATTTTTTGGGCTGTACATATATTTTTGTTGATTCTATGTTCTTTTTGCAGTTTGTCAGTGCAAGAATTGTTTTGTGGTAGACCACACCATGGAACAATCTGAATAATTTTAGTTTAAAGTGTTCGATAAAGTTAACTTTTCCTGTCTTGATTTGCTACCAAGTTGTCATTATCTTTTCTGCAATTCTTGTTTTTCCTTTTTCGAAAAGGAGAAATTGGGTGAATTTCTGTTTCACAGTTTTTTAATTTGTGACTTCCACTATAACAGTCACACATATAAATTAGCACAGGAACAGACTTCCTAGAGAGACCATCAAAGCCCCAAGCCTGTTGCTGTCTGAGACATTTGGACAATGTCCTTAACACTGTACTTTTACTTTTGGTCAGCCCTGAAGTGGTCAGGGAGTTGCAGTAAGTAAAGAATTTTATTTTTTTTGGATGGTGAAGAAATGTCACTTGGAGAAAACTTAATTAATAGCCTGTTTTTAATAATACTCAAGTTCCACAATTTATTTGTTTGTAGAAGAAGAAAAGAAAAAGAAAAACCAGTCCAAATAAAAAACTTTAATTAAATAAGTTTTCCTATCTGATTTTACAGAGAAATGAAACCTACCTTTTTATTTCAGTTTCTTGTGTGTACTTTAGCTTTTTGGAGGAAAATGAGAGCCAAATGTTGACTGTGCATGGTTCATGAAATAGCTCTATAAACTTCCTGGAACTGACAAGTGTTTAAATGGGCGATGCCACTTCTGTTTTGGCAAAGCGTACAGCTCGCTAAGTATTGTTGAATCAGTTTGTTAATGAGCTGCTGCGAATGCTGCTTAGCAATGAACTATGATTACTTAGACAAATACTGGGAGGAAGCATCACACAACTACTGCATAATGTGGCATAAATAGCTCTTTTCACACAAATGGACTTAAATGAGAAGAGACAGTAGTGTGGGTGTAAGGTATATATTGAGATCTTTAATACAGATGATCAAGAACAAAACAGACAGATACCTCTTATCAAAACATTTGCTTGAAAAACTGCAAGACGAATTGAGCCTACCTAGTTTCTGCTAAAATAAAAAGTGAGCACATGGCTGATGACACATCACGAGAAACATGACTCAAGATGTCAGCTTGCTGTAGTTTTTGAATGTGTCAAAGATAATTTACTTAATTTACTTCAGATTTTGTGCATTTCTTAGGATGTGTAAAACCGAAGGGTCTTGAGCAGGATAAAATGACAACCGTGTTGTGTATTTAGTTGTGTTATTCATGGTTGAACCAAAAAACCCAGTAGTTATTAATCTTTGAGAGATGAATTCAGATTCTGCAGATGTAAATTCTGGTTTCAGATGTAATTAAGCAGGGAGCAGTGTTTGTTAAGCTTTTGTGCGCCTTTTGATAGGAACAGAGGAGAACAAAAGCTAAGGCTATGGATCAGGGCTGTTGATGGCAAAAAGCGTATACGGCTTCATAACTTCTTGCGGCTATTTAGATATTTTAGAGCTCTCATGCATGTATTTTGACTCTGATTTCTCCTTTAAGCAGAAAAAGGCATGTTGATTTTTTTGCTATTCTGATTATTTTTTCTTATAATAATAATTATGGAATACCTTTTGCCACTCTTCTATGTGTCTGTCTGATGACATTGAATTTAGCAATTTTATATTAACTGATCTTTGTGTTGAGCAATGTTATTTAAGTGAAAGATAGTTTTTAATATTTTTGAGAGAAAAGTTGCGAATTTCAAACAAGTGGGGAAAAAAAAAGTTATTTGACTTTTAGGCAGCTGAATTCAGACAGCGTGCCAGGCTTTCTACAAGTGTAATATAATCCATGGAAGGAAAACTCTTTCCAGGAAGCAGCTAAACATTTGCCTGCCAATGGGAAGTAGTAAATGAATTCTTATTTTGCCTTGCTTCCTGTGAAGATTTTGCTTTACTCATTAAACTGTTTTTACCTCAGTTTTGTCTCTTTTACCCATCTGATTTTCTCTACCATTCCACTACAGTGAGAATGAGCAAGTGGCTGCAGAAGGCTGAGCTGCTGGCCAGTGTTAGACCAAGACAGGAGAGAGAAAACTTGCCCTCCTTTACTAGACTGTGGTGGTGGTGGTGGGAATTACTGGTGTTAGCAAGGCTTTTCCAGAATCTCAGTTTCAGACATCAGCACTCTTTATGTTAACAAACTGATGGAGTGCATGAAATGATTGTGGTGTGTCAGTAGGAGAGGAGCACATCTGATGATGAATGAGGTATATTCTGTTAATTGGGTGTAATACAGAAGCCTCATTCTGCCTAAGTGTCAGTCAAGACCTCTAGTTACACAGTAACAAAACATCACCAGCTTTTCTTCAGTGTTTTGCTGGGTTTTTTCCTCTTCCGTGGAGTAAAACTGTGAAGATGTATTTCAGGCTGTATGAAGGACAAACTGACTACATGCCAAATTCTCTACAAGGATTGGAGAAAACTGAGTCTCTTCTCCCTCTTAATTTATTATTTTAATTTTTTTTGTTGTAGTCTGAGTTGACAGTAACATATGCATTTAAAAATCCTATTTCTTAACCAAAAGCCTTATGTTAGTAGGATTTTTACTGTTGTTGCACATTTCAAAAGCTTTTTTCCACCCCTTGTTATTTAAGACAGTTTTCTGATCCAGAATTATAGTAGCTCAAAAGAATAAACTGTTTTTATCTGGCAGTCATTGTAGGTGGTTTCTTATCAAGTGGTGAGAAATTATGTTGCTGATAATAGGAGCTTGTTTTGGTACTGTGTAATTATGACCTGTTACAAAAACTTGTCATGATTATAGATGCAATAGGGAAGACATATGCCAATTTAAAAGTGGAATTACTTAAGCCAAAATTTTTGTTTAAAAGCTTTAGATGTAAAACAAATCAAGCCAGTTGTGAAGTTTCAAGGTGTTTTAACTTGAGTAAATTGAGGCAGAATGTTTTTGCATTTTCTTTTACAAAGCTGTGTTATTTATTTGGTATTTGTAATTCTTGAAGGAAGTAAATGTTTCTGTCTTTACAATCTTTGTCTCATCTTAATCTTAGAGTAATTTAAATTGACCAGACCACTACTTAAATGTAATGTTGAATATATGCTTTACTTTTTTTTAACTGTGATTATAAGGGAGCTTATTAGTGTATGACCAACTGTGCCTTGAAGTCAGAAAGTAGTAAATACCAACAGTTCTGTGTACAAAGTGGCATGTGCTGAATAGAAGAATTAATTAGGACCAGCTGGAATGAATAATTGTACTTAAAGGTCATTATTTGTTTTTATCCTTTAACGTCCTATAATTTTCGTATGAATTTGTGTAGTGATCTGGGGGGAAAAGACTAAACCAGTAATGCATCAAAAATATTGTATTCTTTCTCAAATATTTTGTTTGCTCTTTGCTATAACAGGTGAAATACTACAGACACTTGGCACCTGATCACTTGCTTCAAATATGCCATCGACTCGGACCACTTCTAGAGCAAGAAATTCCACAGAGTGTCCCTGGAGTGCAGACATTATTAGGGGCTGGCAGACAGTCTTTGCTTCGTACAAACAAAAGTATGAAAATTTCATGAGAATTTTGAGAGTTCTTGATATTTCTCATACCTTTCCTGTGTTTTTGCATGAAAAAAGCCCATTTGCCTTCATTTTTTGGTGTGATTCTTAACAAACAGGTTGCAAACATGTTGTATGGAAGGGATCTGCTCTTGCTGCGCTACATTGTGGAAGGCCTCCAGAGTCCCCTGTAAATTATGGCAGTCCACCTAGCATAGGTAAGTCAATTTTATTCTGGCACTGACATTGTAATACCTAACTCTCAGAGTAATGGATTATTATGCTGGTAAGAGATTATTAGGAGTGCTCTTTATATTTATCCTTGTTAGTGTCACGTACCTTTAGTGTTTTTATTAAGATGCTGTGTTTCTATATTTATTGTAGAATTTTGTCTTTGAAGTATAAAATTGAATAAAATGTATTTAAGCAGTGAATACATACAAACAAAACTCTTTCTTAAAGATGTAATAAGGCTGCCAGTAGATAAATAATTAGTATTATAGGTCAACAAGGCCTACAAGACCATTGTTAGGAAGAGTAAGTCATGTGGAGTGGTAATGGTTTCCTTTGGAAAAACTTGAGTCTTGTAGAAGTTACTCTTTTTTGCTCTCTGGTTCATTCACTAATTTTGTAGCTGTCCTTTAGCTTGCTCTGCTGTGCTGTATCATGAAGGATGCATGTGCTCTCTGTACTGTTGAAAAACTGAAAGCTGGAGGTCAGAGGTGTTCCAGTTTTTAAGTTCTCACATGGTCACTGAAATGTTTGTTAGCTTTCATGTTCTAAGAACAAAGAGACCCATTTGTTAAGTTGCTAGAAGGATCAAGATGTGATATTTTATAAGATTTTAGTAACTGGGTTTTTTCTATCTGATTTTACAGAGAAAATCTGATACGTATAGAAAAATGAGCAGAATCACTGGCATCTTTTCATCTTTCCCTATTGATGTCCACTGAAGGGGGAATGATTAAGACCAAATTGTCCATGTGCATTACACCAGAAAAGAAGTGGGTTTTTTTACCAAAACAGTAGTTGCAGATACATGTGCAGTGTTGTATGAGTGGGCAGAGAATATCCAGTTGATTGGCTCTGGATCAGGTGCAGCTGCTGCTACAAAGACAAAGGTTTCTGTCTTGGCAAAAAAAAAAAAAAAGAAAAGACTGCAGATATATTGGGAAACTAATATATTAGAATGAATGTGAAAAAATGTATATACATTCACTAGTATCATGGTATAAATATGTAGGTAGATGCCATTGGAACAGAGACTTTTTTATTGTGGTAACTTGCCATGGCAATTTCTCAATCTCTAAACTCCTTTTAGAGGCTTTTTGTAGCCTCTAAGTTTTTAATGAATTTAAATAAATACACAAAACATATATACAATCAAGAGGGGTTAATTTGGACTATTTGTATTTTTCTTAAGTTGAAGGAACTCTAAATCAAATCTCAAAATACACACCATTACACTTAATCCAGAGAATTATAATTCTCTCCCAACAGCTGAAGCAGAACCATGCTACAGTTAAACTCTCAGGTTCAGCACAGCCAATTTTGGCTTGGTAGATGGCAGAGTATTTAGTGTCCTAGCAGCATTTTCATTTTAAAGCACATTAAATGCTTTCCCTGATATTTCTGTAGATGCTTGAGCTGTAGGATGAGAGCATGGTTTTGCTTGCTGTTTAGAGCTGAACTTTAGGAACTCCTCTGCTGGTAGGTGTACCTCGGAAGTGGTTCACTTAAGCCCTGATGCAGCACCTGCATCAGTGTGGTTTTGTTTAGAGCCACTCGTTTCGTATTCACTTAGAGATTTCTGTGTTGTGCTCTAGGTGTGGAGGTGAAAATGTTGGTTACTGGTTAGAAAATTCCCTTCTTGAGTGGTTGTGCAATGGCTTGATTGTAATAATCTTGGAAAATCTTGTAGGCTATTTTTGCAAGGTGACTGTAGGACTGAGCTTTTTAATACCTAAGATTTCTTCAGTGGTTGCTTAGCTTTTCTTGTGAACAAATTTTAAAACATTGGAGGAATCAGAATGGTTGAGGAGTGTTTGATGTTGTACTGTAGCTTACAGTGTATGGTAGCTGGTGTATGATTTTTAAAGGGAAAAAAATCCATGTATGAGATCCATGGTAGCTGAAGTTCAAAGAAAGCTGTAGAGCTGCTATAGTAGTGAAATGAAATGTTAAGAAAAATAACTTTCAGACTCTTTTCAGAGAAGAACAAGTCAGGCTTTCTAAATAAATGCTATTTTTATTGAACCTTTTGCAGAGCACTGAATGTTTGCAAAATTACAGTTATTTCAAATAGCACTTTTTTCATGACCAGTAATTTCCTTTTCCAAACATTCATATAAGTACTGGTAAATGAATGTTTTCAACTGCGAAGTGTATTTGGATTTTTGGGATATTTGGTTCAGAGTTGTATGTTAAAGCATTTACTTTTGATTTATCTTATTCTATCTACTCTGATCTCTCAATGAAATAAGGAACTTGAATAACACTCCTTTTATAAATTGAATTAGAATTTTTTTTTCTGTTTCCTTAAATAACTTGCAATTTTCCCCTGGGAAGAGACTACATTTTACATTAAAAAAAAAGTTGGAACATTATTCTTCAGGCTGTATGTATTTCAGGTAGATAACCTACTAATGTTTGAGGAACAGAAACAAAGATTGAAATTCTTCTGTGTTGTGCAGAAAAACTTAACTTACATTTCAGTGAATGTACAAAGTTGTTCATTTATTTCCTAGCCTGATGAATCAATGCAGGTATGATGCTGATGGGATATTATCTAGAATTATTTCTGTGTATGTTGTGCCAACTGCCTTATGGGTAGCTGGTTTTTACCAACTGAAATTGATCTGTACAAATACATATTTCCCCTGAAAACTACAGAGATAGTATCTGTAGAACATTATGAAGAGAAGTAAAACTTGAATATGGAGTAGTGTTTGTCCTGTTGCTCTCACTTGTGCAATGTATCTTATAAAAATGTTGCTGAAGTGCCTAATTAAGAACGAAAGCAGCTAGGTCATATGCTAATTTGTTTTGTTAAAGGTCTCATTTTCATGGATGCAAAAAGAGAAAAAGAGCTCTTTTTCAGTAATTTTTGGGAACTGCTGAAAAAGTAACGAACCTAAGCGAAAACTTTTGAGAGCTTTGAGCTCAGAACTCTTGGGAAAGCTGACCACTTGGGTGTGAGGACCTGAATGAGACTGGCTATTTGCCCCAGACAAAGAAGGCTTTTTTTTTCCTAACCAGCAAAAATATCTGCCTTTCAAAACCAGTATTTCATGGTTTTGCAGAGTAATCAACCTCAAGAAAAGTTCTGAAGCATTTTATGCTTTTTTCAGTATGTTTATTAAGTGATACTGGTGTTTTGTCTGTAAAGAGAATGCAGTGTCATTACACTGAAAGCAGTGTAAATGTTTATTTTTAGAAATACAGTAAATACTTTAGGCCTAAAAACAAGCTTACAAATACTTTGTGCAACTCTATTATTCTGTTAACTGTGGGAAGAAAATTAAGGAAAAGACTGCATTTATATTAAAAGATCTGTGTGAAAGTAACATCTTGTTATACATGTTTGGTCAAGTCTAGAGTGAATTTTACTAAAGTAAATGACTTGTTAGTGTGCAAGAATAAATGAGCTGTAGAAGTTATGGAACTTTGAGTAAAATACCAATGGAACTATATAGTGAAAGCAAGTGGGGTGTTACTGAAGTTAGGGAAGTTTGGAAATGTTTGAGATTGTGTAGCTTTCATTTGTTTTTGTTTTCTGCCTCTTGAAATATCTCACGTCTTACCACTCTGAATTAGGAAGGGTTGGCAGTTGCTTTCATCAAACAAGTGAATATTGTGTGTAAAGTTTGAGGTGTATATAGAATTTTTGTGTTTTCAGAAATACTCCAGTTAGGAGTTGATATCCTTTTACCTTCATGATATGACCAGAGGGAAGTTCTGGCTTGATAACATAGCAAGCTTAATCACTTTACTTGGTTGACAGTCATCTCTAAGTCAAGAGATTTGGAACACTGCATAAAGTTCAGAAGCTGAGCAGAGAAATGGTAAGAAGTTAGAAGTCAGTTCAAGCTTGTTTTTTATTTTTTGGTCTTGGAAATCTTTGAAGAACGGGGCAGAAAAAGTCCCAAACTGAATGCTTGATACATTCAGTCTTACTAGCTTGGAGAGTGAAAGGAGTTGTCTATTGGTCTCTACTATTATTTTTAGGAGCTCTGAATTCTGTGGTATTCATTAGAGGCCTGTCTAGCCTCTTAAGTTAATGAAACTTGATTCAATAAGGATAAGAGTTGTAAGTGAATTACATCCTTTGGGTATCCTTCCGGGATTCTTCTGAATCTGTTTCTATTTTTGTGTGACTAGAAGGGGAGCGAAGTTGGATTCTGGTTTTCAGAACGGAACTTACATTAGTTAAATAGAGCTCCAGAAAGCAAGAAAATGAAAGACTGTGCATGCATTTTAAGAATGAAAGTTATACATGGTACAAAATTAAATGTGATTTATCACTGGTTAGTGGATAAGGCAGATTACAATCTCCCATCTTTAAGGCATATTCCATATTCAAGGAGAAGACCATGTAAATAAGGAAATAGAATTGATTACTTTGGTAAAATTAGAAAGGAAGCCAAATGAAAAAAAGGAGGGCTAATACTATCATATCTTTCAGACCCTCAAATTTATCTTCCTTTTAACAGATTTCTGTTTTTCTTTGAGCTGCTTGTTCCATTTTGGGTGGGGAATGAGTTAGAGGAGTTTTGAAACTTTGAAGGCATTCATTTGGTGCCTGTTGCATGTCTTGAGTGGGAGAAAATCTATTCTCTTTTGTATGTTCCACTGGAAACTCCTACCACTTCACTGCCATTGCCTTTGTTTGATTTTTACATTGTTCCACAGGAAACCAAACAAATAAGGTATTTCTGACTCTTTGAGATATGTGGTTTTGAGATTAATGTTGTTGGCAGCGGTGAATTGTGACAGCAGAAGCAATATTTTAAAAAACGAAGTTGAGTGGCCCTTAGAAAAAAAAGAATCTAAACTCTTACATTTAGAGCCTTTAGGTCTAGAATGGCATTTTTTTTCTCTCCCCCACTTGCTTTTTTAAACTCTAGAGATTAGTTAAAGATCCTGAGCAATATTTGACCCTTCTTTTTAAAGGAGGGTTAGACTAGATGATTTTTAGAGGTCCTTTCAATTTCAACCATTCTGTGATTCTGCAGTAACAGAAGTTGCAGTTCTTCTGGCAATAAATCTGGTGAGGGATGCAAAGCAACACATGAAGAGTTTTTTACAGGTCTGTGAGCAGCAGGAGGAACAATAGTTCTGCTGCTGAATGGGGCAGGGGACCTGAAGTAGCTTGAGAAGGAGACTTGATAGAACTGAAGATGGGTCCTCCTCATATCAGTACCTGGGCAAGTTATGAAGCAAATATTTCTGGATGTCAATGTAGGAAAAGACAAGTACATGGTTAAGAGTTGTTGGTATTTATCTGTGAAGGAGTAATCATGCCTGACTAGCCCAATATCCTTTTAAAGGAGATGAGTGGCTTGGAGATTAGGGGACAATAGTGAATGTTATTTATCCTGCGTTCACCAAGGCTTTCTGAACAGACTCCCATAACATTCTCAATGATAAACTGAAAATATATGGCAGAATTGCTGGAGTCAAAGGACTATGATCAGCAGAGTGAATTGCAGTGACTGGCCCAAGAGCCAGTCACTAACAGTGTACTCCAGAGGTTGGTGCAAGGGCCAGTATTGTTCATTAATAAGAGCCAGTATCTTCATTAATAACTTGGATGATAAAACAAAAAGTTGGGCAAACAACTGAAATCCAGGAGTAATGAATGACTGAGGAGGCTCTTGACGGGTGGAGAAATGGTCAACAGTAATCTAATGAAGTCTCACGAAGAGAAGAACAAAGGTCCTGCCCTGGGGAGGAATAACTTCATGTACCAGTGGATACTGGGGGTTGACCCACAGGAATGCAACTTTGGAGAAAACCACCCGGCTGTCCTGGTGCTGAACGTGCCGGACACAATGTGCCCTTGCACACAAAACCCAAGCAGCATCCTGGGTTGCTGGATGCAGTGCATTGCCGTTAGGTTGAGGCCGTTCTTTCCCCTCTACTCAGTGTAAATAAGATCACACCTGGACTGCTGGATCCAGCTCCTCAAAGGACCAGGAAGGTGATGAAGAAATTGAGGTATCTGTTGTGTCCTGTTATACAAGGAAGAGCCAAGAGTTCTGGGCTTGTTAAGCCTTGAGAAGAGAAAGCGTGGCATGGGCAGGATGGTGCTGGTACTACCAATGGTTATAAATGCTTAAATTGGAGCATGTGATGAAAATGGAGCCAGACTCTTCTCACTGGTGCATCCTGATATGGCAGAGGTCATGAACCAAAACTGAAATAGAGGAACTTCAATTTAAACATAAGAAAACAGCTTTGCGGGGTAATAAGAACTCCGGCACAGGTTGCTCAGAGAGATTGTGAAGTCTCCATCCTTGGGGACATTCAAAACTGGATGCAGCACTGAGCAACCTGCTTGAGCAGGGTAAGGAATAGATGACCTCTGTATAGGTTCCTTTCCATCTCAGCCATTCAGTGTTTGGGTGGTAGTAGACTATTTCAGTCTTAGAGGCTGGTCATATTAAATGAACATGAACCCAGGCAGTAGAAATTAGAAGCTACTTCATTTTGTTTGGAACCAGTTAGTAAACAGTTGTTAGCAACTGAAAATGATAAAATTTGTGAAGGAGTTTCAAAATGTCAGCAAATTCACAGCTTTCTCAGACACTGGTTTTTAGTGGTTATTAAATATGAAGAATTCTGATTTTGATACCAGAATATCATTTGAGAGTAAGTGGTGGTTTATCATACTGTATTATGCAACAACCACTTAGTAACATCTGGCTTTTTTATCTGTTTTCAATTTTATTTATTTATTTTTAAAACAGGACCTTATCAGTAGAAGATAGGAATGTAAAACTAAGGCAGTATTAATTTCCTTGGTTAGCCAGGCATGGGATAGTTTTTTCAATGCTTTGTCCATTTCACAGTGCCCTTCCAGCAAGGAGCATGCAATCTCTAGTCTGTCGTTTTCTTCTTTACAACCCTTTCCTTTATGTTGGTTGACTCACTGTAAGGCCCAAGCAACATTCTCTAATGGATCCTGGGATAAAGTATCATCTTCCTTCACTCAAACTTATGTAATTTGTGGCTCCCACTGCAACAGTTTAACTACTTATACCTTGTCATTCTTTCTGTGATGAACAGCTTTGTTCATGCTCACTCATTTGTGTGAGGCCAAGCAAAGACAGAAAAGTGCTAATACGGCTAAAACAAGAGAGATTAGACTTGCTGTTGTAGAGAGTTCTAAATTCATTGTTTTCCAAATGCAGTTAAAATCAAGCTAAATAGGTTAGAGACTTGACAAGAGTTGATGTAACAATTGTTATAAAACCAAGGGCCTATCATTTGTACCAAGGGGTTATTGTGAACAGTGGGTAACCTTTCTTATCTTGGCTTGGACAAGAAAAATCAATCTTACTGCTTGAATGCAAGAATTCTTGACACAGGAATTTGATTTTTACCTGTACTCTGGAGGGGGGGGAAAAAAAAGCTCATGTGCTAGCAAAGTTTGCAGGTGTTTGGAATAAATAGTGGGAATTGGTCACAGAAGTCAGGATAGATTCTTGGCACTTGGCAAAGTTGATAAGAGTAAATTTAAAGGTAGTTAAATGAAAGGGATATTGAAAAACAATGGTGAATGTGAGAATTCTGTTTTAAATAACCTAAAGATACCCTCCAGTTTGGGAAGTCTTAAAAGTTATGTGCTTATGGATAGTGTTCAAACCTGTGAGAGATTGATTCTTTCCCTCCCCTCTGTTAATTGCATGAACTTGGTAAAAAATATTTTTCCCAGGGAATGTAAGTTCATAGTACTGTGGAGGAGTTTTTTCATGTCAATTTGCTTTTTAATTCACTTCATTTTATTTTTAACCAGTTTTGGTATTTTTGCACGTTTTAAGTTTTGATCAAGGATAAAGAGTAAGATGGATTCCAGTGTTCTTATTTCTAGTGTCATGGTATTACCTTTCATTTCCTCTGGTAGGTTGATTGTTACTCAGAAGGGGTGTTTCACCTGTTGAGTTTCCCAGGGATATGGGAACTAGTAGCAAGTTGCCCATTGGTGATTGCCATCTGTGAGACCATTCTTAGGAATACTGGCTTGTGTTCTGCTAAACTTAGCTTCTCCAGTGTTACCAAAAACTCCCTGAAACCTAAAGAGTCTCCCTGCAGTTCTGTTTCATTTGAAGGCATTGAGATATCCATCAACCATATCCATCTTACATTAAAAGTAGACAAAAGGTAATTTCTGTGTAGGTTGAGATTATTGTGCAAACTCATTTTGTTGGGACAAATACCTTTAAAGTGCATACTTGTTTGGTTTCTTTCTTTTGTGTGTGTGCTTTTTGTTGAGGTTTTATTTTTTAAACGTAGGGTGATTTGTCAGGTACCAAAACTAGATTTATCTTGTGCCTGAACTGATCTTGGTTTCCTGCTGTTCTGCAGTAGACTGCTGGCAAGGGAAAACTCTGTCATAAACAAATGCAACCACATCTTTTTCTGATGTGAGGGAAGGGTGAAGATACAGTAGAGCCTCAGGACAGCAATCGTTCCTTGACTAAAAGTGCTCTGCTCTACAGCTGATCATTCCACTTCTTCACAGAGCTTTTTGATCTAGGAAAACTTCCTTGAATTAAGGCCTGAGGCTAATGGAATTGGCACTTGGCTGTAACACAAGAAGCTTGTGGTTCTTAGAGAATTGCTAAAATCCCAGTATAAAAACTGGCATATCTGATGTAGTTTGACCTGTGCTGGCTTATGAACCACAGTTATATCTGGGCCAAACCTGAGCAGTGTGAGGGGTTTGTAGCTCTTGTGCAGTTGATACTAGGGAGCAAGCTGTACATGAGCCAGTGGTGCCCTTGTGGCCAAGAAAAGGCCAGTGGTATCCAGGGATGCCTTAGGAAAGGCATTTCAGCAGGTCATGGGAAGTGACCTATTCAACTCGGATGGGGTCAATCTGGAGTGTTCAGTTCTGAGCTCCTCAGCACAAGAGAGACATGGAGGTCTTGGGGTGGGTCCAGTGGAGGGCTATGAGGATGATTAAGGGACTGGGGTGTCTCTCTGTGAGATAAATAGAGCAGGCTGAGAGAGCTGGGCCTGCTCATCCTTAAAAAGCAACAACTGAGAGGTGACTATATCAATGTCTGCTGGTATCAGAAGGGAAGGTGCCAAGAGAAAGAAGCCAGACTCTTCTCAGTAGTGCCAAGCAATACGACAAGGAGGAATGGGCAGAAACTGATACACAAAGTTCCACCTGAATATGAGGAAGAACTTCCCTGTGTGGGTGACTATGCACTGGAACAGGTTGCCCAGAGAGGTTGTGGAGTGTCCCTCACTGGAGACATTCAAGAGCTGTCTAGATACAGTCCTGTGCCATGTGCTCTAGGATGACACTGCTTTAGCAGGGAGGTTAGATTGGATAACTGACTGTGGTCCCTTCCAAATATGCTTTAAATCTTCCAGCACCATTCTGTGTGTAAATGTTACATTACCTGCCTTGTCACAGTTCTGTAGATTATAAAATGTATCACCATTGTCATTCTTTGGTCTGGTGAGGATATGGAGTATGACTAAGGTTTATGTATCCATAACCTTATAGCAGAGAAATATTATACTTTGTTGCTTTATTATTGCATGAATAGCAGTTTAAAATTAATTACAGGGAGCTTTATTTTCTTCACTGTCATTCTTGATGGAAGATTTCCATTTTGTTAAAATGAATTCTTGCACCTGGAAGTTGTTAGCTTTTAAACTTGAAAAAATCACCAAGTTCTTTGAAACAACATTTTGTTAGTCAAAATCAGAAATTTCTGTAAGTTTTGGTAAATTAATTTGTAAATTTTTGTTTATTGGTTTTGGGTGTGTTTGCTTAGCTGTAGTGGGTAGCAGGATTCTTAAAAAGTGAATGGTTTTACAAGTGGTGGATAAATGAGCAAACCTCAAGAAGCAGGTTGCCTTGGAAAAGATTTGAATGTGTGCTGACCTTCAGCTAATAGCTATGTGGAGGCTTTTACACTTTTTATATTTGACTTAGATTACTCCTTCATGGAAGCTGCCTCAGTACTCCTGAATTTGGGCACTTAAAGTTGGAACTTGTATTGCACCTTTGTGCTATGCCTTGCAGCTCAATACTTTTTCCATGTCTCTGTCATAGGCTACTTTCCTACGCATTTTTCTCTAACAAGGGCAAAATGAGATAAATACTATAGTAAGCTGTTCATATGCACAAGTGATGCAGTGTTGAGATAAATTTTCCATCCTGGTCAAGTATTTTAGTTTCTGAATGCAATATAAATCTGTCTCTTTTTTTTTTTTTCTTTACCCATTTGGTAGTGGATACCCTGTTTTCAAGAAAGCTAAATGGAAAATACAGACTTGAACGCCTTGTTCCAACTGCAGTCTATCAACATATGAAGATGCACAAACGAATTTTAGGACACTTATCTTCTGTGTACTGTGTAACTTTTGATCGGACTGGCAGGCGAATATTTACGGTGAGTACAAAACCTTGATTTCTGTAAATTTTTTTTCATTTTTAAGTACACGTAATGCATCACCTAATTGTTTCCAAAACATGAATATAGGATTGATACACTGATTATGCATGAAAAGCAGAATAAGTCCTTTACTACTGTTCTTCTCATATTTGCTTTTTAATAGCCATGCTGTTTTACACACTAAAATAGTTTTTGCATATGTATCTGAACTCTGGATGTGATGGTGATTGCTGATCTGTGTAGTTCATTGAAAAAACTGTTAATTTTCAGTGGAAAGGATTTACCCTGTGTAGATTCTTTCTTCTGGCTTTGTTTTCTCAAGCAAAAACATAAGTAAAACAAGGAACTGCCCCCACAGAATTTGATTAGGAAGTTAGAGAGAGAACAATACATGTTGTGTTGTAACAAATGTTCATTCACAACAAATTGTCTTCGAGATCCTAGGAACTTTTTTAAAATACTGGTGTTTTTAGTATTTTTAGCAGTTTGCCTTTTTTTTGTTGTTGTTAAGTCATAAACACTAGACAGATGTCTGAAATCAATACTGAAATCTCAGGTTTCCCAAGGGATGGGATTTATAAAACCACATAGATGCCACTGTAATATTTAGATTTTTCGGTAAGTAGTCAATTTCACTAGAGACAAAGATTTCATAAACACAATTCATGCCAGTGCAGGATGCTTTGGCTGCATTTATTGCCTTCCTGTACAAACACTGGATGTAATTGATACCTGTGTGGATTCAGGAGCTTGATTGTGTCCTTTTAACCTCATGTCAGATAGCTTGAACAATGCTGATAGAAGTACAGTTCAGGTTTCCTATTTTGCCTTGCAGTCGTAACTTCTGAAATTCTTTCAAGGCAGTTGTAAATGTGATTCGTCCTTTTGCCCACATACCTCTTGCTTTGTCACATGGGGAGATGTGTGGTTGAAGGAATGGGACACCTTGCAGTGTTTTGAACAGGCCTATTATTTGTTCACTTGTTATTTCAGATATAGAAGAGACTCATTTTCATATTTATTTTGTTTTCATCAGCAAGCTAAATCATAGGCATTAAAATCTTATGTCCTGTGGTTTATACGTGATTTACGTATCAGGAAATGGGCTCTGTGATGTGGGTTTATTTTGTATGTGACATGGCAGAATGAATTAATGCATTTTATGAGAATTCTCTTGACTGTAACAGCAGTTTTTTCAGAGCGAGAACAACCTGAAGTAAAGTGGGTAGTGGAGAGGGGCAATATGTTTTTGCAGCCTTAGAGTTTTGTTGGCATTCCTTTGCTGACTGGTGTCCTGGTCTAATTGCTTGAAAGAAAGTTCCCAGTTTAGATCGTGATTACTTCAGGTGTTAAATAAAGTTGCCATAGATATTAATTGTGGTTGCTGAATTTTTATTTGGGAGGGCCTGGGACTGAACTTCTTATCTCTGCACTTTAGGTAAATCCAACTTTCTTTGGGTAGATGTTTAAGTGGTTGTTGGCAAATGGTTGTATTTTACATTTCAGTAAAATCCAAGTTGCGGTAGCTGGTCTCATCCAGTCAGTGGATAAACAGTCATGAACTGTTGTGTTGTAATTGCATCTGTATAATGAAATGGTGCCAGTTCTTTTCAATCTAGATCACTTCAACTTCCAAAGTCTCTGGTGTGGTATATAAATTTGCATACATCACTAGAGAATTGTTCTTGCCTTACATTTTTACTCTGCAACCTTCAGTGTGATGTTAGTTAAATAAGTTGTTTTATATTTATAATTGGTTCTAGAAGCTGCATCATAATTGTTTCCTGTTCCACCTGACATCTGAGGATTGAAAGCCTCTAAATTCAAGCTTTGTTCATATTCTGTTTCAAATTAAAAGGAAAAGGTGTTCTCAGCACATTTTTGAGTCATACTCGTCTGGGAGATGTTGTCCTTGCTAGAAAGACAGTACTTTTATTTTGCCTAAAGACAGTGGAAATAGGACAGTATACGTTTTTCCTACTAGCTTAGTTGATCTTTATTGTGTTCATGTAGCAAAGTTGTGGTAGTGGAGGTGCTTCTGTGAGAAGTTGCCAGAAGCTTTCTCCATGTCCAAGACAGCCAATGCCAGTTCCAAGATTGCTGGCCAAGGCTCAGCACATCAGTGATGGTAGTAGTGCCACTGGGATAGTGGATTTAAGGAGAGGAAAACTTGCAGGACAGCTTCAACTGGGAGAGGGGAGTGAAAGTACGTGAGAGAAACAGCCCTGCAAGACCCCCTGTCATGAGTGAAGAAGGAAGAGGAGGAGGTGTTTCTGGTGCTGGGATAGAGATTCCCCTGTGACCTGTGAGGAAGACTGTGGTGAGGCAGCTGTCCCCCTGCATCCTGTAGAGACTGTATTCTGGTTCTGCTGAAAAGAGTAACCTGCAGAACCCATGCAGGGTAATAAAAACAAATACTGTTTTCTCTAGTTTCTGCACTACTAAAATTTCTGAGTGCAGAAACCTCCTTTTCTCCCCACCTTTATTTTCCTGTCTCTGCTGAGATTATTCTTTCTAGGGAATAATAAACAGCATTGTGTAATGGTCTGTGTAAGATTTCCAACCCAAGATTAATTTGTATGTTGCTTGGCAGTTTCACTTCATCCCACAAGGTTGTGTAATGATAGGAAAATGAACCAATATTACTCCATACCTTGGTTATGCAGTCATCAATTCTCTCTTGGTGCTGAAGTTGTTTTAGGATTCACTTTTGACAGATGCTTTTTAATGGGTAAAGAATTTGTGGCAGTTGTGGATATAACCTTGGAAACATGAGCTGTGGTGTAAGCCAAGTGCCCTTGCTAGTAGAATTGCAACGCTATTTTAAGAGTTGTGGATTGTCCCATTCAGATCAGATAGAAACACATGAATTTATTTGAACTCTAATATTGATGTCTTGCCATGGTGCTACAGAATTTACAATCTTACCTTAGTTTTTTTCCTTTGTTTTCCTTTGCTGGTGCCTTCCCCCCTGAGCCCCCCACCCCATTTTCATTGTTGAAACTTGGGTGACAGTATTTTTTCTCTGCAGTGGAGGTGTACAAAATGTGCCTCTATAGTGACACTATAGCCAGCTGGCAGGGAGAAGATCTGTTTTATGCTGATCTTCTTCCTTGGTTTGCTGTTACTAAAAAGACCTTTGGGGACCCTCCAGCTGGTATGAGGTGCCACAACTGTTTTTTTATTTTTTTGCTTGCTGACCATTTTACATCTTTGTGACTGATTTCTACCTTTTCTAATGTTTGGTAGTTTGGGGTCTGCTGTTCCCTCCTCCTACTTTCAGGTCTCTCTTCAGCAGAGAGGCTTTTATTTGCACTTTTGCACACCAGCAAGCACACATTCCCTTCTATCTCAGCTTCTTGGTTTTTTTGGTGGTGACTGCATTTTGAGAAGAATATACAAGCTTCTTTGTACTCTAGAGTCTCATATCATGATAACAGAACCACATGAGCAGATAGTATCTTTCAGATAATTATAGCATACTTAGTGACAAACTGATGATGTACAGGTTAGGTGTGTGGACTGTGAGACTGTCAGTTTAGGACATTTTCAGGTTTGAAGGGTTGTGATTAGCTGCACAAGGTCCAGCTGGAGGGCAGTCACTAGAGATACACCACAGGGTTTGGTGCTGAGACTGGTACTCTCATGCTTCATTGAAGGATCTGGGTGATGGAACAAGAGGGTGCCTTCAGTAGATGCCCAGAAGATAACAGAACCTGAGTGGTGGATACAGCATCATATTCTAGCTGACCCTACTTGAGCTGGCAGATTGGACTAGACCAAACATCATCTCACTCAACAATTCTGTGATTCTGTCCTCTGCTCGTTGCTGTAACTCAGACTCTGGTTGTGTTCCCTGGTCTGGCACTGTGGCAGTCTAGTAGTTAGAGAAGGCAAATGTGTTCCACAGAATTTCAGCATGGAAGTTTTATGCATAGGTAGAAATAGTATAGGCTGTATTATTGTTCTTCTCACCCAAGAGGCAAAAAATATAATTATGAACAAGCTTCTGTAACTATTTCCTTTGACTAAGAGACCTGATTCTATTTTATAAAAGGTTGATGATAGTATTGCCATGCTTTCTGCTGTCTTTAAAGTGTAAATGCTACATTGCAGAGGCACTGTAAGCAGATGGAACAGGAAAAACTGGTGAAATTTTATGAGGATGGTGTCACGTTGTAACTTGTTGTAGCACCTGTGTGTGTCCAGTAGCGGATCAATGCTTTGGATGTTAAAACCCAACTTCGTACTGCTTCTGAACCTAAGTAATTGAATTAAATGTTTACAGTAAACCTTGTCTGTCAGTGTGTGTGCAGTGTTCAAATGTCATGGTATTGAGCCATGATGTGGGGCAGATGCTCAGACTTTCATGAAGGCACAGAAATGCAATAAAAAGTGAAGGAATGAGTTCTGAATTTTTTTGTTAAAGCTCGGAATTTGTTGTATACGGGCAAGTAGCTGTTAGAATTCTATGGGAAGACCAGCAAAACTTGAGTTAAGTATAAATATGTAGATGAAACCTCTTGAGGTTGTTGAGAAAGAGCAGTCATTTTGGTGTCTGTTAATGTGAATATTTAAGCAGGTTTGTAGTAGTTTGACCTAATAATGGAATAGCTGTTCATACATGCCCTTTACCTAACTTCTTGTGGTAATATGATGATGGTGAAACTAGGAAGATAAGGAACATATGTGAGTATAAATGACAGACTGTACCAATTTATAATTCACTTTCACATTTAATGTAAATCTTTATTTAATCTTTATTTTAATGTATTACAACAGTTTCTTCAGTTTGTGCTGGATTTTTGGAAGAAGTGTCTTACTGAAGCATAAACCAACTTGCTGTATGATTTGTGATCTGTATTGTAAATGCATAATGATTTGTATATACTGTTAAGAATCAATATAAACTTGTGTTTTGAATGCAGTGTGGAAAACTGTTAAAAGTGTGGGTGGGAGTATCTGCATGTCACTGGGTCTCTTTTTCACTTCACTGTGCTTACTCTAGGATCAAAACAACCAATGGCATGGTTGAAATTATTTCTACCTTACTTCTAGGGATCAGATGATTGCCTTGTAAAAATCTGGGCAACCGATGATGGAAGGTTGTTGGCTACCCTGAGAGGGCATGCAGCTGAAATCTCTGATATGGCAGTAAACTATGAAAACACCATGATAGCTGCTGGGAGCTGTGATAAAATGATCCGTGTTTGGTGCCTTCGAACTTGTGCACCCTTAGCAGTCCTGCAGGGCCACAGTGCATCTATAACGTCACTGCAGGTAGGTTTTTGCTTTGCAAAAATGAGTCATGAGTACGTTCAGTGTAATCGAAGTGCATGCCTGGCAACTAAGCTTGAAGTGAGAAGGAATTTTCATGGTATGCACTGTGAAAAAACATGTTGTTGTCAAAATGCCAGACCTTTGAAGAATCCCAGGCAGTTCTGTTTTGAAGTTCCTTTGCAGGCTGTGATTCTGAGCACAGGTGCATTGACTAAAAGCTGCAGTGCCTGGGAGTACTTTGGTTTGTTTTTGTTTGGAGTTACATGCTATTGTGCAACTTGGGTGCTGGGGAGGGAGGAGGAACCTGGAGTGCTTTGGCAAGTAACCCAGAAGGGTTGTTCTGGATGGAGTGATGGAACAGCGTTTTGTTATTTTGGTGTTCATTCCAATCTGTTTCCCTTAAGTTTGATACTTCTTTTTTTTGTGAGATGAATTGTGGAACTTAGCACATTTGGAACAGATTAACAGGAGAACTTTTCTTTTTTTCTTCCCCTTTTTCCCAGTTCTCTCCACTATGCAGTGGCTCGAAGAGATATTTATCTTCAACCGGGGCAGATGGAACTATATGCTTTTGGCTGTGGGATGCTGGCACCCTTAAAATAAAGTTAGTTGCTATTTTATTTATTGCTACTTCTGTTTATGTAATTAAGAATGATGTACAAATATGGAGAAAAATTTAACTAAACCAAGCTTGTCATTGACTGTTTCAGTAGGTGATTGTTGGGTATGATCTATTTCTGATGTAGCTATAGCTTGCTTATCTTTTAAAAACCAAGTTAATTATACAACATTTTGTGGAGCGATAATGTATATATGTTAATTTAGAAAATGAGTCTACTGTTGGGTTTTTTGTTTAATATGTCAAAGTTGGCACTCCATTCTTCTGATGTCATCGCAATTTCAAATGAAATGAAAATTATGTTGAGAAAATTGCTACAATTTAAATTGCAAAATCCACTTTTAAAGGAGACAGTAATGTCCTAGTATAAATCAGGATAGGATATTTTTGATGTTTGTTCTTTCCTTACCTGTATTACCTTTTCATACTTGCTCTTGGCAGCGACATGGCAGAAGGCAGAATTCTTGGACAGCCATGCATTGATGGCTGCAGTTGTACCTGATTGTATTCAAAGATACTAAAAATGTTGTCAGGACTTTCATATACAGCTTTTTTAAATCAACTTGCCCAGCAGCTTTCAAATGCTCTTTGCTCTTTGTTTTCCTTAATCACTAAAATCCATAGCTTAAAATTGGAAGTGGTTGTTTTAGTAATCATTAGTGACTTAGCTTTGATGAATGGGGTGTGTTCTTATGGATACATGCTCCTCACAGGTAAGTTCAATTTCCTTGTAGTTTTGGTAATTCCTGCTAAAATCTTTTTCTTTCAGTGTGCTGAGGTTATGCAGGCATACTTGCATAGGTAATTTAGGTGTTTGGGACTTAAGTATTTTGATATTCTCTGGATGTTTTGTCTCTCTTTTGGCACTGTAAATGAATGTATGTCTCAGGTTGTTACTCTTCTGCTCCCTACTGCATGGTGTGATCAAATTTAGACTCCCCTTTTTTACTGAGGACAGGAGAAGATATTTTACATGCTTATTTGTGTGAAGGAAAGGAGTTGCCACCACGTTATTTTTCTTAAGGCTTCCTAAGTCTAACCTCTTGTTGACAGGATGAAATCTGTTTAATTGGTAAACTTTTTGAGCCCATGTGGTTTTTTCTTTTATTTTTCTCTTTCTTCTCTTCTTTTCCTAAGTAAAGTTTTAGTCTATTGAATTGATTTTTGAAACTAATTCTGTCATTAGAAAATAGTGAATCCTTGAGAGTTAGATAGGTTAAATATCTGAGCTGGGAGATGAATGTCTAGAAATGATGTAAGTTTGAATGAATCATGGAGTTGGATGGGATTTGTCTTGAGATAAAACTTAGGGAGAAAATTGGTGCTGGTTATAATAGGGGATTCTCAACTAATTCCTTTCCATGGTGATATATAATTGTAGAACAAAAAATTTTAGTGAGGTGTATTCAACAAATATTAAAAGAGTAGAAGATATTTGAGGAATGCTTTCATGTAGAAGTAATTTCAAGAGATGTGATTAGACAGGGTCATAGAGAAAACAGATCAGTTTGACTGTCTTGTGCAGCACAGCGAGGAAGTGGTTTGGTAACTTAAGTCACGCTAGTGACTCGTGTTGCTTAACAACAGAGTGCAGATTAAATTTTGAGAGTGGAATTTTTCTACTGTTCTTACCTTCTGTTTTGGAAATACTTTGTATGTTGGGTTTGAGAAGAGAGAGGAACCCATTAAGCTGTAT
Organism: Cyanoderma ruficeps; assembly: GCA_008694505.1. Classification (NCBI taxonomy): domain Eukaryota; kingdom Metazoa; phylum Chordata; class Aves; order Passeriformes; family Timaliidae; genus Cyanoderma; species Cyanoderma ruficeps. The sequence goes on from VZDJ01000302.1 coordinate 143,047, forward strand.
TTTTTTAGTCTGGAAAAAAACAAATACATGTAAGATGAGTCATGTACAGTCATGAGTGTGTTGTGGAGGGAATATAATGAGGAATTGCTTGTGGGCCCTTATGGTGCTAGAAGGTACCAAATGAAAGTATCAGTTTTCAAATTGGAAGAAGATGGTTCTTTACAAAACATGCAACTGAGTTACAAAACTGCCACAGTATTGTGCATTATATGAAGATATTAAAAGGCATCACTGTGTGCTTTTTCTTCTTTTAAGTCTTTGTTTAAGCTTAGTAGAGCTGTAATGTATTTGAAGTAATTGATACTTTTTAATCCAAACTAAAACTTGATAAAAATGTCTAAATAAGAAACAGGTGTGTCTTTTGGGACTGGAACATAACTGTATACCACTTGTGATATCAAAACAGTTGGACACACGGACAAGTCTTAATTTCCTGAATTGTACAGCATGCTGGTTCAGGGAACATGTTAGTTAGGGGAAGTTTTACTCAATGTGCTAAGCTGTAAACTTTTCTAACTTTTCATGATTATTCCAGTAAACCAAAATAAATTCTTCTGGGAAACTTGCAATCCAGTGTAATTTTCCACAAGAGGGCTGCATTGGATGGCCAGTGCATCTCAGCAGTGGGTATATATTGTCATAACAGTTTTCAGTGAAGTGATTGCACTTCCTTACACCTTTACATGTGGTTCTCCTTCCGGAGCTGCAGAAGTGTGGCAGGTTCCCCCTCCATCCGTTCACTTATGTGCTGGGGGAAAACAAGTACTAGCAATATCTGAGCATCAAAGGAAAGAAAGATGCCTGTTAATTTTTGTCATAAGGCCTCTTTTGAAGTTGTATTAAAAAGAAAATGATGTGTAGGCCTGGAAGAAAGTATCACTGGTCAGGTGGGAAGTTTATCCTTCCATTTATCTGTGTAGTAAAAAATACAGGCTTGCTTCTGTTTGATATTTCTAAAGAGAAGGAAAGCTGGCAGGGGCAATAAGATCTTTGACCTTGGTTGGTCAGCCTCTGAGCTTGCTGCCCTGTATCTTGGTTCTAGTACAACTCCCACCCCAGCAAGGAGAAATTGGAGCTTTCAAGCGAGACCTAGAGTTCTGAGTAGTTCAGGAGAAAGATGCTGTAACATGCTTAAGTTAGAACTTGATTTCATGTTCCTCCTGAGCTTGACTGCAGCCTGCTCTGCAAGAATGCAGTTGCTATCAGTGATTGAAAGTGTGTTACTAAATTATCCAGTGCTTCAAATGGGGATGGATGGTGAAGTCTTGAAATTTTAGCTACTTAAAAGAAAAAAAAAAATCTGTGTATCCCACCCCTGCTCTTTGTATTCAACACTACTTGAATTGCCTGCTAGTGAGCAGCCTCATGATGATCATGTGGTTAATTGTCATTTCAAGATGATTGGCAGTGCCGTTAGTACTTTGCTGAACTTCTTCATGTAACATGGGAAAAGCAGAGCTGGTATTGTGTTCAGTGTGCTCTCAAAAATAATGAGTTTTGTTCTTAATTACACTGAGGTTTTCTTCTTATCTCTGCAAATATTTATTTTGTTTCATTCTCAGAGTGCAAAAAACTTGTAACAGCTTTGCCAACAACTCTGCTGCAGTTAATATTATTTAATTAATAGTACGTCTGAAATTAGGGGCCTACCATGTTGGTCTCCTATTATTTTATAACCTTGTTAATTGAGGATATTCTGGTTTTGGGTCAGACATACGGCCCAGTCTAGAGATGTTGGTGACATCTCTGTTTTGATGAACTGCAAAAGGACACATTACAGTAAATTTAGTGTCATAGGATGAAAGAGACATTGGCACAGCTGACCACAAAATTCACATGTTGTTCAAACGAAAGTGAGCAACCTTGTTCACGTGGTTCTGTGACTAGTGTGGATGCATGTTCCTGGTGTTACAGGAGCACCTGTGTGCTCCTCTTCTTTTCTTGAAGGTATTTATAGAAGCTACCATGCATGTCTAAAAGCAGCAGCATTCCAGGTAGATTAATTGACTTTCCAAAGAGAGGAAGACTGGTTGTTGCTGCAGGCAAGGAATTCACAGAATGTAGCACAAACAAGATGGGAAAAAAATTGAAAATTTAGGCAATTGAGTTTTACCCTGGATTTAGTATTCTTTTACTATTCTGGGTGGTGATAGTAAACACAGGAGTTGGATCCTGCATCATTTTACAGGAGGGAGGAGTGAAAAAATCTGCCTCATCAGAAATTGAAGAATCATGTGCTTAATTCAAGTTTAAGGGAAAATTATTCAACTGGTCAGTGCATCACAGTTAAATTAGTTGCACTGTGAAATATTTGCCTATATATCTTTTCTGAGGAAGACACTGAGTTTTAATTTTTCTTCTGCCACCTGTTTGCATCCCAAGTTTCCAGTGTTAGCCTGTTACTGACACAGACCATGTGAGCAAGGCAGCGGAACTGTCTCACAGATTTGAATAGAGGAGCTTCATGTATTGCATTTCTTCTTATCTATTTATTCTCCCATAATTCTAACAAGAATGAAAAAACTTCAGGAAAAACACATGCTGATTTTGACATTCCTGTTTTGGACAAGGAAACTGATAACTGCATATCTGATTTCTCAATTATCATCAGTGTGATGTGATACTTCCTATTTGCTTTCTTATGCAGAAGGCACTTGATGTTAAAGGGGTTGGTCATATCAGAATTCAGATATGCTGAACCTTTTTCATTAACTTGTGAACAAAGACTTAAGTTGGAGAGTTTATATCACACATGTGTTTTCTGTGAAGAAGTCTTGCTTTAACTACCACATGACCAGAGTTAGGCTAGTCTGCAGATTAGATTAATAAATGAATAAAACATTTAATAAATGCATTGAAAATATATGTAAAGTGAAACACTGTCCTGGAGAGAACCAGCTTTTGTCCTCTTCCCACACTTCACGAAAATACTGATTGCCCAACTTATTTTGCAATCTGCTCAATTGTAGAAGAGTGCTGTAATCTCTTGTCTCCTAATGCCTAAAATAGCACACGTTGGAGAGACATCAGTTTGAGAATTTAAATTGGTTATCTGAACTAGAATGTTAAATGCATACTGCTCTAACTTGCAGCTGTCCTCACTCCAAAGGCAGAGTTCACGAACAACAGTGGAAGAAAACAACAGCCTATTTATCTACTTACGTTTGTTCCAAATTATGTAAACTGCTTATTGAATTGTCTGATAGTTCTTGTTAGTATCTCAGTTAAGGAGCATTTCAACTGTTTTATAAAAAAGATCTTTGTCTTGTTTAGTGTATCTTGTGAAGTTTCCTTGTCACAAATCCGCAGGGAGTCACTTTAAAACTCCTGCAAGAAAGGTCACAGAAACAGCCTATACTGAGTGGATAATTTGGAGGAAGATTCCTTAACTGGCATTGCTGATGTTTATTACTTTGTTTTATGCATAAACATCACCAAGGTTTAATGCTTACTACTTTCTTTGAGAGGGCAATAACTGATTAGTGGAGAAAAATCTCGTATGTGTCTGCCTTCAGGTGAAATGAATTATACAGGCTATTTTGCTTTTAAAAGAGAACATTTTGGCTAAATTCTGAATATGCATTCTTTTATGTTAGAGCAAATCTTTAGTGATGACACTCGTGGGTGTAGTGCTGCTGTTCTCTCGTAAGTTAATTCTTTGAGGGAAGATTGCAGATGGCATACTGTGCAAGACCACCTACTGGTTTGAGGTTGCTGTAATGCATGAACAGAATTGAAATAATGATTGAAGAACTTGATCTGTTTTGTTTTGGTTTTACACATCCTTAAAGTGCCAGATCCACTGAAGTTAGGTTTGCTTGCGCATCACATTCGACAATGCCGAGAGAGAAGTGAGGGCCATAAAGTAAAATCCCTTACAAATTTCTAACCATTGTCCTGACATTTTGTTTGAAACTAGCTTACAAGGAATAGATGTCATTTGAAGAACCTCTTATATACTAATACTCTGAAAGATTCCAAATTTATTTGAATTTATTTGATATTCTTGTCTATAAAGAACACCCAGCTCTGTTTCTCTCTTGTAAAAGCAAGCATATGTCACAGGAGAAAACCAGTACACCGAGCCGTTTAAAACTGAACATCATGGGAAGCTGCCTCTGTTCTGCCCTGCTGATAACTTCAGGAGAGTCTTTTGTGTAGCAGTATCAGAAGGGAATGGGATTTAAGTTACGTTACAACTCTCCTTGATGCATGGATTACTTAGTCCATCTGGATGTCTTAGTTTCCTAAAGATCAGATCATGAAGCATAGTCACACAAAATTGTTTATAAATGGGCAGCCATCTGTTCCTTCATATTTAATTTTATCCTTCTGTCCTTTATTTCTAAGTTACTGATTTATTTTTTGAAATCTTATTAGGAAATTATTTAACTGGTGTTTTTTTAAATTTGTAGTCCAAGGCCAACGAAGTTTACAGAACGTCCTCGGCCTGGAGTCCAAATGATCTGTTCTTCTTTTAGTGCTGGTAAAAGACTTTTTTTTTTTCTCCTCTCCTTGTATCAGTATAAGAAATCATTTGAAGTGTAAAATAAAGTACAGTAGCGTATTTCTTTTTAATAAGCCATATTTGAGTAAAAGTGGCTATTTAAAAAATCCCAAATATTTAAAATAGTAATTTAGATTTTATGCATTAATATACTTGCTGCTACAGAAATTCTTAGAAACAGTTAAACATGAAATGTTGTAAATAAGTCTCTTGTGACTGCAAGTCTTTTCAGAACAAGATGGATACATACCTTTTTCTCAGAATAATTAGCAGAGTCAGCTTTACCTGAGCTGTAATATATGGGGAAGGGGTAATTACAGAGTTCTCACGGTCTGGGTTTCATTGATTCTAGAGCTGGTAACTGAAGAATGCTACGTAAATAATTGGATAAAATGTCAAAATGTACTGGAGTTCTAGTTCTGTTTGATTGTTTTTTTTAAGAGGGAGGCTTCTAAGGGCTTAGTTGCAAGCAAATTACTCTGGTTAGCTAATCTTTCTGATACATCTACTGATGCATATTTACTGACAGCAAGTGTGAGGTAATTCACCTCCGGTTAAACTTTGGAGTTTCTAAATCTTGTTTTGACTTAAAGGTCAGTTACAGGCATAGTTGAAATGAGACCTACAGCTATAAATTTCAGAGAATAAATTGAAATATTTGATGTTACATCCCTTTAAAAATACTGTAATAACAGTAAGTTGCCCTTTTATTTTAAGACTTATCTGTTTGTTTTTCTCAGGTGGAATGTTTTTGGCCACTGGGAGTACAGATCACATCATTAGGGTTTATTTCTTTGGATCAGGTCAGCCAGAGAAGATATCAGAGTTGGAGTTTCATACTGTAAATACATTTTTTTAAATTACCTATGTACTTGATTAAAGTAATAATTTGGATAAAAGGGGATAATTTGGAGAAATTTGATTTCTTTTTTCTTTTTCTGCTTTTTTTTATATAGGACAAAGTTGACAGCATTCAGTTTTCTAATAGTAGTAGCAGGTAAGCACACTATTCAGAGCTAGCTTTTTGACTTTGTAGACATTTTTAAATACCAGTTTCAGAGGCAGTTATTAAAAAAAGAGCTTTGTTTTGAGTTTCATCCAGTAAAATCATCTATAACTGTTGGGAGTCTCACTGTTTCTTTTTAATGGTACTGCTTAGTTTCACAGTTGTTTTCATTGTAATGATTGAAGTACTTTGAATTTGCTAAAATTATGGGTATAAAAATACTTGAAACTTCTTCCCAAGGAATATGTGTGTATATATATTCACTTATCAAATACATGTACTTTTAGATATATTTTAATGTGTAAACCTTTTTTCAGTTAAGTGACTGCTGCATACAGAGAAATTATCAAGCTAGATCTAACAGTGTTTTGTTTAGCTAACCTAATGCTTTTTTCATGTTTCCCTTTAAGTTCTGGACGTTGGATATTAAGGATGGTGAAGAAAAGAGTTTGTTTTATTATGAAGCATCTGACACTTACACCTTTTTATGTTCTAATGTACACATTTATCATGATACAAATATTTGTAAACCATGCTTCAGCCACCTCTTTTTCCTCCTCCTACCCCTGAACCTCTGAAAAGGGGAAGAAAAGGGTTGGAGAGAAACTTAGGCCGGGAAACACTTCTTCATATAAATATCATAATACTTAACTAAGTATACAATGCTAACTCACTGGGAATAGGTTTTGTTTTAAATCATGTCTGTACTTCCACTGGTAGGGCTCTCATCTTGACCTGGTGTGATAGGGCCAGTCCCTTGCAATGTTCATTGGGTTGTGGTGTCCCTCTGCCACTGCAAGGTGCACCAGAGGTCATAGAGCAGTTAGTTTGGAAGGGGCTCAGGATAGGGAAGCAGGTCTGACTTTTTGGAAGCCTTAAATTTTTTTTGCTGGTATGGAAAGTGTTTTTAACCTCAAGCCTCTTGTACAGCATTTTGACACTCTTTGGACTTCTTGCTCATACCCTCTGTTTTTGAATTCTAAATTCTGTGACTTTAGTTTTCAGGTGTCTTTTCTGTGCACATCTGCCTTTGATCTCTGAGTAACCTTTTCCTCCTTTTGTTAGATTTGTGAGTGGAAGCCGTGATGGAACAGCACGAATCTGGCAATTTAAGCGAAGGGAATGGAAAAGCATTTTGTTAGACATGGCTACTCGCCCAGCAGGGTAAGTGATGTAAAATGTTCTGCTGTCACATAGATTCTTGAGGGCCTTTGATATAATTTGCTGACTTACTAAAATTTTTTTTAAAAAGACAGTGAGAGAAAAGAAAAAGAGAAGGCTTAAATTATTATTGCTTAAATGCACAGTATGCTTATCTAGCTCTTGAAATCCAGCGAAAATAAATATTTGACCACATATCCACCTGTGGAAATTAGCTTGTCCTGATAATAGTGCCACTAGTATTTTGATTAGATTAAAAGAATAAAAGATAAAACCCATTGAAGGTCAAATGTGTATTTTTTTTACACAGACATTTATTTCTGGAGCGAGAAAACCAGAGCACATCTCTTCTTGAGGCTGCTTGCATCTTAGCAATGTTTACAGATATTGTGGAATGTGCATTATTGGGTCCTTTCCATAAAACATACCAGAGCAAAGAAATTGGCTCTCTAATGGTTTCTCATTTGTTGAAACAATCTGAGAGTTTACAAGAATTTGTAGGCATGGGAAACTTCTGTACACTAGAACAAGCAACAAAAGAGGCTTGAAGATGGAGAATGACTTAGTAGGAATTGTGGCTTACACTTTGTTATTTTGGCATGAAGATGTTTTCCAGTTGACATAAATTAAAGAGATTTGTAACAGGTTTAAGGGATAAACCTTTTCTCGCTTACTGTTCATACTGAGTGCTTTGAAAGATATTTAGTAGGAAAAAACCTATAATGGTTTCAGAAGTAATCTGTTGAAAGATATCTGGAAGACCAAGAGAGAGATGGAAGAGAAGGCTAAATAAGCTGTAATTTAGTTAGATGTTTAGATCAGACATTATCTTTTCAATTATGGACAGATGGAACAAAACATAGGTATCAAACTGTAGGACAAGAGTGTATAAAACACTGGTACTTTGATAATAGACTGAGTTACTCTCAGTAAAAATTCTCAATTTTAACTGATACTGGGCAAAAGAGGAATGGATTTCTTCTTCATTGTGGTCATAAATGCTGAATTTATCTGAGAAACTGAAATACTCATTTTGGTAAAGCACCTGTAGCAGAATTCTGGTTTATCCTTGTGATGAGAGGAATAAGTGCAGATCCAAATTTGATCTTTTCTGCACAAGAACAGTTTTATCAAAGAAAATGAAATCGCTGCACTGAAAGGAAAGAGTGAATGCAGCTTATAGAGCCTCCTGGGTTCTGCATTGAATCTAGAAGGGAATTTGGCTTTAACTACATTTTCTATTATTGAGTTTTACAACACATACAATTGTGCAATGTGTTTTAGTGCTTACTGTATGGAAGATTCTGTATTCTGTATTTCTGTCTATTTAGTGGTAGTATACCATTGTTGTGTTTAGTTGATGTTTTCATGGAAGTAAATGTGCTAGAGATTTCAAGGCTGATTAGTCTTTAAATCACACTACCAAAAATGGAATTTCTGAGTATTCTGGTATTATACATTGCTGTTGTTTGGGTTTCATGCAAGATTAAGTGGCATTATTACCAATAGTAAAGTGATGTCAGGGTAGTGGTGTAGTACTCAATATTGCTTGAGAATTTAGATAATGTAAATGTATAGAATACTTCTCTCCATACTGAGAACTACTTGTTAAAAATATTCTTTTGGACAACTTACTGTTACTTGGTTGATTAATTTGGATTTTTGTTCTTTAGATGTTACACCAAAATACTGTAGCTATCAATTTAAGTAAGTTAGGTCATGTATCAGAGAGCATTTTCTGGAAGATCCTTTAGTCATTGTTGTAGTATCTACGAGTCTTTGTGATTGTATGTGCTACATTTTAGAAAACATCTTAAATTTCTTTGGTTTCTTGAAAAAATATTCTTAAAAATTCAGCAAAATACAGAAGTATTTTCACATGTTAGTAGTGTTAAACTATTTTGGCAAGGTGGGATTACACTGGATTTTTTACTCTTTTCTTTTAGACAAAGTTTTCAAGGAGTTGAAGATAAAATCACAAAGCTGAAAGTGACCATGGTGGCATGGGACCGCCATGACAACTCTGTTATAACTGCAGTTAATAATATGACTCTGAAAGTCTGGAATTCTTTCACTGGCCAACTCATTCACATTCTCATGGTAAGGTGTACCATCTTGATTTATCAGTCTTGAGTGCAAAATTTATTTATACATTGTCAACATTCCTCCTTATATGTTTTTTCCTGTCTGAAAACTTCCATGACAAATGTTTCCAGATAATTGAAGTGTAATAGAGATGTCTAACAGCTGCTTATTAGAAAATAAGAACCTGAAGTTGCAATAACAATAACCACGGCTGTTCAAGACATCTGAAACTAATTTTGGACATTTTGGTGTGGGCTTCTTCAAAAAAAAATTTTTTTTAATTCTTTTTTTTTTTTTTTTTGGATGGAGTTCTATCTTGAACTAGAGAAGGAGACATTGGTTTTTAATCTTTATTTAATGTGATGCTTTGAAATACTGTTAACGGGTAAATTTGCCCTCTTTAACCAGAGACACTTCTGTAACCTAATCATTCCTTGAGTACAAAAAATTGGTCTTCTAGCTAAAACAAATCAACTGTTTTACTAATGTCTGACACTTCTTTTGTAATTGAGAAAATGGTTAACTTTAGGTTAACCTTGATACTCTGCTTAGAGAGGGAAATACTTTAAGCAAATCTCTAAAATATAGCATTAATTTTGATGTTGTTCTCCAGCTTTGGGTTATATATTTCATTCTTTATGAGTTTAAATTAAATTTCTAACTGATACTCTGCTGAAGGAAATGGCCATCTGTGGAATATTAAGACCACGAGATACCCAGTGTTGTGGACACTAATCTGTTTGAAATCCTGCTGAATGTATTGGAATGTACTTGTGAAGGTGGCATACTTTACCTTTAGGAAGGTAAATTTGCAACTGGAAGGAAAAGAGTGTAACCCACTGATACCAAAAAAAAAAGGTGTGGTTAAAGTAGTTTTTTGCTGGGTATTTTCATAGGTTAATGTGGCAGTTGCTAGTGTTACCATGTTGAACCCTTGGGTAAGTGTTTGAGACAATACTCTTCTTCATTTTGCTTTGTCTTTATTTTCAGGGACATGAAGATGAAGTGTTTGTGCTTGAGCCTCATCCCTTTGATCCGAGAGTTCTTTTCTCTGCTGGACATGATGGAAATGTCATAGTTTGGGATTTGGCGAGAGGGGTCAAAATCCGGTCTTACTTCAACATGGTAATTATTGTGCTTTATACTGATATGCCAAAGCAATCATTCTAAACCTTCTGTTTTTAGTACATTCTTATGTAGGCCATCTTGAAGTATGATTTATGTATAGAGCAAGATCCTGCATCTGGTGAAGTCACAAGAAATTCCTTTTCAGTTCAGTGGGGCAAAGAGTAAATCTGTAAAATGTTAGAATTTGTTTCTTTGGCTGTATTTCATAGTGCTTTATTTTTATATGTTTGATCCACACAAAATTGGAATGTTAATTACATTGTCAGGGGTCATGAGTAGAGACAGGGTGACAAGACCCTCCTTTAGTGCTCCTTTTCCTGCCTGGGGAGCCCAGGTGGAACTCGGTTTATTTTTGCATTACTAATTCTTGATCTGGCTAAAGCTGTTCAGAAGTCTCCTGGTCTCATACGAGGTTGTTGTATGTTGCCTTGGCCCATTGGATGGAATACTGTCAGCCTTTCTCTGTAGAGCTCCTCCACATGCAGGTTTCAAATTTGGTCTGTTCTGCACTTAACTAATTTTCCTGCAAGACGAATGCAATAGGTATTTTCATCTGTTTCTTGATATTAAATGGGTCTTTGTATGTATCTTTTTCCTCAAAAAGGTAATGATGTATTGTGCAAATCAGAATTTGTCCCATGGACAAAATTTAAAAAGCCTTTGTAGAGTATCCACAATCATTTGGAATGCTTCAGAGTAGGCAAATGGACTTCAGCTGTAGTGGAATTGCAGTCTTGGATACCAGCATAAAGAAGATCATCTGAGGAGACCTACCACAGATATATTTACAAAAAGATGAAGTACATTTAGAAATGAACTCAAGCCAGGAAGGTCACTGAACGTAAAGAAAGGTTTTGAGATGTGCAATACAGTAGAGTTCACAAGCTCTTTAAGAAAATTCAGCCAATTTTAATCAGAGAGTGTGCAACCTAGATTCCTTCAGCAATTATCTAGGTTGAGTAGTGTTCTTTCTGCAGTGATTTCTGTAACTGAGCTTATGAAGGATCGAAGACAATCATAATGGAGCTATGAGCACAAATCTTCATTACTTGGTGCTATTCACTGTTGTCAGTTGAGGTGTATGTTCTCTTTGCATGGTTAGCTTGCATTTCCAGTTCTACTTACAATGGATATATGATGGTTTTCATGGAGTTTAGATCAGAAGAGTCTGAGCTCATCTGCTCTTTTTAGGCCAAGTCCATTTAAGAGCTATCAGAATCTAAATTACAGGTTACTATGATATTAGGCAGCTCCTGAAAGACCGAAATATTTATTTCAAGAGTGCCATGCAACATAAACACCCAAAAAAAGATAGTAGTCACATACATTTTAAGGTCTTTGGAGTAGGAGAAATTAGTAGACAATCAGAAGATCTCAGCAGTTAGTAATCTGGGCTTTGTGCTAGTGGTTTCTTTTATGAGAAAGTTGCTGTGTAGGTGAGGGGAATTGTTAATCTGACAATCTGTTTGTCTCAAACCAAAGAATTACCCCATCTGAGCCAGGTATGCAAGAGAGGCATCTCTCTGTGTTTGATGCTTCAAAAGATATGGGTCGAAATTAGAGGTTTCCTTAGGTGATAGGTGGCAGGCAGTGGACATTGTGCAGTCACCTCTGCAGAGCTGCAAAGGTAAAGTGTTCTCTGGTTTACTACAGTGGGGTAAATGAATTCATACAGAGCTGCCAGTCTGCTCTGTTTCCTAAATGGCAAATGGCTGTTTTACAGTTCAAGAATCTCTCGTTGTCGTTGCCTGGTCTGTGGTACAAGAAGTAGCACTTGGTGGCTTTCTCATAACCAGAGTTCCTTAAAAAATGTTGCAGACCTTGGGGGCATTGGTTGAATTAGCAAAATCATAGATGACTTGGGTTAATATTAGTCCAGTCAGGTATTTCTATCCTTGATGGTTTGCTTTGTATGTCTAAAGCCTTGTGGCAAATCCCTAAAGTAGCGTTTGGTATTGTTAAATTACTTTCCACCCTGCCCCAAATGACTTCATTGTCAACATAAAAAAACCCAACAAAATACCCCCAAAACAAAATCAAACCAAACAAACACCATCCCCCCCACCCCGCACAAAAAAAAAAGCACCCCAAAACAGCAACAANCAAACAAAAAAAAACAAACAAAAAAAAAAGGGAAGCAAGCATTGTCAAACAGTCTTAAACTTAATTCTTTTATCCAGTCAGTGAATGTAAGATTGCAGAGAAAATCATAGTAACCAAAATACTGATTGTTTTGTATTTAACTTAAACTTTGATTCCTCCATTTATTTATTCCTTGCTGGTTGCAATTTGGTCCCACTGGCTGACTCTGGTGGTCCTGCAGAACATTCTTTCACACGTTTTTAAACTGAGGATTTGCTATTAAATCAGTTGTCATAATTTTGCTTAATTTCAAGCATTTTTGGTATGTGTGAAGCATTTTTGGTCCATTTTAAACATCTTTGGTCTGTTTGCCAGATTTTGGTCTTTATCATTATTAGTAATCTGAGCCCCATAAATTAATGTCACATGGGTTTACTCTCAGTAAGTATATATGCTTTATATATTTCATGTTTTCACCTGTAGTCTTCATGTCATTTGGTCTGGTTGCATAACTATTGCATAACTTGGTGTCAGAGTCCATGGACATTCAGAAGTGGTTCAATTCAGTGACTTGAGTCACCTACAGTCAGGGAGTGTATTCAATATGCCAGAGAGGGAAATTTGCCATAGAAGTATCAAGAGTGTGAGATGGTTGAAACATTTTAGGCAATTTTGAGATTTAGCAAGTAAGTCCTTAAGATGGTTTTAAATTACACATGCAGATACAGGTATTTGGGGTTTGGTCTGTATCATATTCACACCAGTCCTGAGGTACAAAGAAGCATTCTGAAGAAACAGGCTAATAAATCTTAAGTGGTTCCTTTAGTCAACTGTTTCAGAGCTTATGTATTTCACAAAAATAGTGTTGTTGCTACAGAAGAACAGCACAGACTCTTGTAAATGTTTAAATTTAGTTAATTTTGCTGAAGTGTGTGTGAGCTGTAGGTGTCTTGGTGGATGATCCAGGCAAAAAAATACACTGGGTAGTGGGTTGTCTGGTGAAGGCAGCTACATGATAATGTTCATAAAGATATATTTGAAATGCAGTTCCTTACTCAAAGCTGCAATGAGGCATCTGGATCCCTTGTGTGGTAAGGCACCTTCCCAGCAAATGAGGGAAGTCCTTGCTTTCCTAAAGGAGTCTACAGGAGCAGGTGGCACTCAATTTTTTGGATTAACTTAGCTTGTTAGAGTTAGGAAATGGAAGAGCTAGATTCTGTTCTATCCTCAGTAGTAAAGCACTCAACTCAATGTTTGCCAGTTAGTTACTCAGGAGAGCATCTCTGCTATAAATACCCTAGACAGGACTTCTTCCCAGTTTTCCCAAGTTGTGCCACTATGGAGAAATGTGAATTTATAGCTTGTGGGTTAGGCTTTGGTTAGTTTTCTTGGGTATACAAGTCATGTCCTAGGTAAATTAGAAAGTGGTATAAATTCTTTGCCCTCAGGCAAGCTTTTGTGTTTGCAGGATTAATATTCTGTCAGGTCACAAATAGAAGATGTACACCACTCAGTTCTTGTCATAGCATTTGTTTTCTTTCAGGTGTTCCCACTAAGTTACTTCTTAACATAGCAGATGCTGTTGGTTTGTTAGTAATGCCAGGGTTGGCACTTGGATGGTATCTGCTGCAGCTTAGCCCTTAGGCAGAAGTTTATCAATATTGAGAACATATGAAGGCAAAAAAAGATAACTGCAGGGACTTAATATTTCAGATCTAACTGGAGATGTCCAGTAATGCCAGGTGGATGCATGGGTATTTGTTTGGTTTGGTGATGGGGTTTTTGTTGGTGGTGTAATTTAGATGTTAAGTATTGGTGTTCCTTGAGTCTGACCCTAGGTAGGTTTGTGGTGTTACGATGCTGCCCTTGATTGTTAGTTTTTGGACTTAGGCAGTTTTGCTAAGTCACGCTTTCCTCTAGGCAGTACCTCTTGGGGATGGGCTCTGCTGACTCAGACTGCTTGCAAAAAGCATTTTTTTTCTGGGGCCTTTGAGTATAGGTTTCTTCTGTGATAAAACTGACAGTTCTTGTCCCATGAGTGGGCTGCCCTGTGAAAGAATATTAAAAGAAGTTTCCTGAAGATTTTAGGACATGTGCAGGCCTGCAGTTCTTTTCTCTCTCTTTGTTTGCTTGGGGCTTTTTTAATTATTTATTTGTTTTAAATTTTTTTTAAGACTTTGGTTTATACCTTAGCTTTATGAACAGTTGCAGAAACATATGGTGACTTCTGTTACAATAAAGCATGTTCTTGAAAGTATGAAGCTATACTATTGTAGCAAGAATGAAAGATTAGGGGAGAGATCAGGCATTTTTACAGTTTTTGTCACTGTAGAACACTGGAATTCTTACTGTATTTTTGAATGTCATTGCTTTGCCCGAATCTGATATCTGACTAGACAGATTCTGTAAGTAGGCATTGCAATTACTGAAACAGCCTGTGTTTTAATTGATAAAGACAAACCTTACGATGTTTAAGAAATCTTTGTTTAATGTAGAAATTAATCAAGTAGGAATATCAAAGCCTTTAAAGAAAAAAAAGATTCTCCTGGACAACAGATTTCAAAACAATACCCAAAGAGAACCAACAACAAAAGATCTTTCATGGCTAGATGTTGTTCGTCTTATTTGACTCTCATTGTGAGTTGCTTTGAGAAGTCAGGCTCAGCTGTAGCCAGCATTCAGCCTTCTTATTTCTGACATGTGTGTGCCTTGGGTGCCTCCTGTGGGCCTGAGAGCCTGTCAAGGTCGGCCTTTTGCTTATTTGTAATCTTAATGTGTTCCCAGATGTGAAGTGTTCGTTTGGATTGATTCTTGTGGTGGCATTACCTTAGTGCTAAGAGAGTCTTTCTGAGCACTGTTGTGTGTCAGGATATCCTTAACATGCTCTGGGTGGTAGTTCTGGAACTGCCTTGGAACTCGGGGCTAAGATGACCTTAGTTCTTCCATTGCATGGTGAGGAATGCTTTGAAATACTGATACCAAAAAAAAAAAAAAAGTTTTTACAATTTGGTATTAAATTCACAGACCTAAAGAACTTCAAGTCCTCCTGCCTTTGTGACCAGCTGACTTGCTGGAAGGCTAAACCACCTTAGCCTCCGACACTTATACAACACAATGTATATCTCCTACTGTTGAGAATTGTACCATGAGTCAACTTCTCAATGCCAAAGCACGTTTCATGAGAGCACATAGAAATGCCATGGGTATGTTTCAGAAATGCATTACAATTTGAACTCTGAACTAGTCATCTGAGGCAACCTTCTGATTCTTCTGGAGGAAGGGAAAGAAAAAGAAAAAATTCTAACTGAACCTGCTCTTCCCTTTTCCCATCTTCAGCTTCCTTCGAAATGACAAGTAACTCAGTTATGTTTGTGAAAGAAAAGCTTTAATCTCCCCCAGAAACACCACTGTTCTCCTCTGTGTAAATGCTTACTCTTCACTTAATAAATGCTGTTTGCCCTGGAAATCATATTGGTAGTTCAAAAATAGCAGTGTAACACGTAGTGCTTGAATTGGTGTTTGTCATTCTTATGCTTTCTGTCCCACTTTTATGGAAATGGTCAGGACAAAGAAATAAAACAAAATAAACCTTTAAAATTGTAAGGCCTGAGGGGCAGGCTGACATGCCTGTTGCATCACTACTGGAGAAGATACAGGCCACAGTTCCATTTTCTAGCTGTTTTTGAAAAACTCATCTTGGAGCTAAGATGCTCTTTCACTGAGACCTAGAAAGACCACAATATCTTTGATAGCTGTAGTTGATGTAAGATGGGATGAGGCTTCTTACAGGTGCTAGGAAAAAAAAGAGTAATTATATTTTATTTTTTTTTAAACTGGGGCATATTTTGCTCTAAATCTCTGTATCAGAATCCTAGCTGTTTTCTTTGTTTCTCGGCAGTCTTCTGTTAGATGTTAATGGTGAATAGTCCTACACTTTCATTTAAAATGCATTACTAACATCTTAAGTACATAGACATTGTATCCAGAACTAGAAAGCTTGTGACTTGTGATTTACATGTGTTCTTTACCATGTAGTTTAATTTTCAACAGATTATGAAAGCTAGACCTTAATATGAACGTTTTAAAAATAAAGTAAGGATTTACACACTTTTGTGTTTAGTTTAAAAAAAGGATTTAATAGCTTTCTCAAAGATTTGGTTAGTGTGATGAGAATAGTTTTCTCCCATGTGTGTCAAAAAAACAAACATTGAAGCAGGTGCGATGTAAGCAGCTGAATTGAAAAGTGACATTTTTCTAATAAGTTAAAGTTTTGCAGTTGGAATTGTCATATAAATTTAGCATCACAATTTTTTGTCCAACTTCATTTAAAATTGTCAGCCCAGAATCAAATTGCTTAAAATTTTGGGATAAAGTCTGAATTTAACTGCGTTAACAAAGATATGTTTATTTTTTTGATTTTTTTTCTTCCAAATTAAAATAATTTAAAAATAAAGAGAAATAGGGAGGAAACTTATTTCTGAAAGGATGAAAGAACATCTTACTAAAACCGTAAGTAAATAGCTATGGATCCTTTCAGCAAAATAAAGTTATGACTTGACATTATGTTGCCACAACAAAACTTAAATGTAGTCATTCTCTTCAACACCTGTGTTAATAGGGAATAGCAACTCTAAAGTTCTCGGTACTGAAAAGCTTTAAAGAACTTAAATATGTTGCTGAACATAAAATGCGACAGGTATAAGCTACTTTATCAGAGATAACAAAATTGAAGGCCTGGTTTTTTGCTTATCTTCTTGGTTGGAGTCAAGAAAGTACTGCAGGAGTTAGTAATCCGTAGGGAAAATAAACTGCAAGCCAACAAAAACAAAACAAAAAAAGAAAAAAAAAAGAAAAAAGCTCAGTTTTGCAGCAAACTAAAATTGCTAATGAGTCTGCAAACCTTTTAGCTGTAGGATTATAAAATATGAACATCTTCTACTTTCAACTATAGAATTCTACAATTTGAATGTCTTATTCTTTCTTACCAATTTGACTCATAGCTTGGGTTGGCTTCTCTAATGTAGTCTCAAATTTGATTATTCAGTGCTTGTTTTCAGAAAGATGAAAATACTGAGCTGTGGTTGAGAGAGCTGGTCAGGATTTCTTAGCAAGACATGAAGACCAGGTATTTAGCATGACTGACTTAATGTAATTGTTTTACCACAAATTCACAAGAATATACCCCAAAGGGAAAAATTTACCACAGCTTGTTTATGTTTTTTTCAAACAAACATGTATAATGCCTCTCTCAGTGCTATATAATTTTTAGAGAAAGGTTTATATATTGATACTTTAAAAATCAGTTAATTGTAAATTAAATTTTTAATTTCTACATCAATGTCAGGTACATGAATTGAGATAGTTGTGTAAATAATTCTGCTAAATGTTTTTGAAAAGCTGTAGTGGTTATGTCTGGTTATTCCTGAAATACTGTTTGTGTAGAACGAAAGTTTTACTTCACTGGGAGATCTCTGTGTGTTTACTTGAGAAGAGAAGACTCCAGCACCTGCCTTCTCTTAAAGGGTTGCAACATGGCTGTATTTCTAACAGTTACCACTGCAAAAGCTAGGTAGAAGAAAAGGTCTGTTGGAAGGATCTTGGAACAGTGCAGGACTGCTCATTAAAACCTTTTTTTCCTTTAGCCCTGCTGTAATAGCTTTCATTTGACTGCATTCTAGCTTCTTATGCAGTGAAGAATGCTTTCATATGATAAAGAGAATATAACTTGTTTGTGAATACTCACAAACTTATTTTTAGTTCTCTTGAATTCCTGGTCAGTCTTGAAGTTAAGACCCATGCTCTTACAATTGTGCTATAGTAAAGGAAAAACCCTGACTTGTATAGGTCTTTGGTTTTCTTTTTCAGGTTGCTTCTTTGTAGAGAAGCCTTGGGCTGAAGAAACAAAAAGTAGATTTGATAGGGTTGTTTTGAGGGTGATCTGTGAAATTCCTTTATTTCATTTGATTGCCTTTGAAAACAATTAGAGCAGTCGAATCAGCAAGCAGATACTAACCTACCTTGTAAAGTCATGCTCATCTGGTTATGTGATGATTGTAGTTGTATCTCTCTAAATGCTGCTTTTATTTCAAATGATGTAGTAGTGAAACCGATTATACTTAGATATGCTGGCATAAAATCAGGAAATGGGGTGATACATAATTTAACAAAGCAATAATTGTGTTTAAAACATTAAACTTGTTTTTGAAACTGAAAATTTGTATTGCTATGCATCCAGTGAGAAAGCTTTGAAGCAAGTGAGTACATTCATGCTAATTTTGTTTTACATTCACTGCGTGAAGTTACCATGGTGAATATATGCCTTTTCAAAGACAGATATAAGTAAATGTGTGTAAATGCAGATAAATTTTTTACATTATATTTTAAATATATATTAAGAAACCCAACCAAAACACAACCCCCAAAAAACTGTAAACCCTAAAATCATCTCACACAATGATGTTAAGGTTGAAAGTTATGACTACACAGAAAGTAAGGAATAAGATGGCTGAAGATGATGTCCAAGTGTTTTGTCCCCAAGTCTGTAGCTAACTGATTGTCTAATGTAAAGTTGTCTGGTGCTATTCCTGGTTCCATGCGTTTCTTTCCAAGTCCTTAATTAATTTTCTAGGATGTATGGGAGTTGCATTGCATGATTCTTTTTTAAGCTTATACATTTTCTCCAACTTTGAAACAATGTATTTTTCGAAAAATTTTAATAGAAACACTTTCTTAGCTTTTGAGAGCTTTGGATATGCTTTATATTGATTTGGAGCTATTAGCATAAGCAGTGACAGAAGTCACCATGTACAGAACTTGACCATAAAACCAAGTTGAAGCAAGCTACAAGAATTTTCCTGATTTCTTCAAAGGAAATTGTAGAGGGTGTAATTTTGATCCTGTTAATGGAGAGTCTGCAGTACAGTTGAAGAATCAGACTGTCTGGGTGCAGTGATGTGTTGGTTGTCTCCTTGCCCAGTCTCTCTGCCCTCTTTACACGTTTTATGTTTTTATATAAGTCAGTTAGAAATATTAGAAATGGCATGGAGGCTGTAGTAGGAATGTATTTCATAATGGCAATGGTGTCTAGTTTTTGTGAATTTGGGCACACACATTCCCTGTTAATGACTTTAAATGTTTTAGTGCAGTTTAATCTTTGTTTTGTTTAGAATTTACTGTCAGTGTTATGGCATTAACTGATTCAGGTCAAAAGGGTTTCTTCCTGCAAGTTGTCAATCAAGCAGAGACTACTGAGTTGCAATTGGATTTTTCTGTGTGCTCTTGCTCCTTCAGAGAGCTGGTTGTTGACTGTCCTTTATTTTTAGCTTTAAATGGACACTTCATTACAGGCAGGTCTATGCTATGGTTACTTATGTCTGTGTATCTTTATGTTTTTCCTGCCCCATCTTCTGAAGTCTGCTCTTCCACTGATCTGTGTGGTGTGGTTTCTTATTTTCTATTTCTACTTCTACTTTCATTGCAAACTGGCAAACTCTAAAGCCATAATAGCATTATCATATCACTTACAACATTGTTTCCTTCCCTTTAAGCAGTAAACCTATCAGGCTTACATAGGTCTTTGTTAGCAAGTACTTGATTAGTTTTAGGCTAAATGACAGACCAAAAGATTGCAAGTCCCTGTCAAAACAACAGTGTGAAACATCAGGTTCCATTTAGAACACCTCAGCAGAATGCTCTGTGTGTGGATTTTCTGCCACACAAGTTGATTCTTTTTTTGACTGATGTCCAAAAGGCACATCTCTTGCTTATATGAACAACATATCGTAATTTTCAGTGGGGACTAGAGATGTGAAAACAGGTTTTCCTATGCTGTGGCCTTCACAAAGTCCTTCAAATTCAGTGGAATTATGTGGGATTGTATTTTTAGGTCAGGTTTTGTAGTTATATGAAATACAGAATGACCTAAGTAAGGATATGTATGCATTATTTTGTATCAGTTTGTCTGTAGTCCTGCTGAAATGGTTTGAAATTATTGAGAGGTTCCACCTTTGAATAGCTCATAAGAGCACATTCTGAGAAACAGATTCTGGAAAACAAAACCAGCATAATGCTCTAATAGTTCAAATAGAAGAAGCCACTACTGAGTTTGCAGGATGTATGCTAAGAAAAGTCTTTAACAACAACAACAACAAGGCTGCAAATAATTTATATATCTAGCATTTATAAAAATTCAGGCATTCATAGGGTGGGTGACCTATCACACATTTTAACTGATGGATTTATTTTTCAAGACACTTGCAGCATCCCTGAATGAATAACTGACTTGGCTGGTAGGAAGATAGAAACATTTTTAGTAAATATGTTACTCTGAATTTAATTACTTCTTGTCTTCTTCCTATCATTTCATCTCTTGTTACTACTCTGGAAGCAGCGTAGAAGATCTGTTTTTTAAATATTTATTTTTATAAACTGGCTTAAAAAGTAAGTCTGCTTTCCACTCCTCCAAATGAGTAGCAATCTCCTTTAACTTTGCAGAAAATCTTTAGATATTTTTTGGCATATGGAAGCACGGTGTGATTGAAGATTGTTCCTTAAAGCAAAAGAGTACAAACCTACAAGGGGTCTTCCAGGCTGAATTGACTTGAACAGTTATGATGTAGCTTCATCACTTAAAAAAGAGGTTTTAATAACAATTAGTGCTGCTTTTTTGCTAGTTTTAGAAATTTGTTCTAGCCTACCATTGCTGTGATCATTAGAATCTGAATTTCCGTTTTCAAGTTTGAATGTTGCTTGTAACTAATATTTTATTTATTCCTATGCATGTAAGTAGAGAAGTTCTCATCATCTTTAAAGTCTTCAAGTATAGCAGTTCTCTTCCTGCTGAAGGTCTTTTAAGTATAGTCATACAAAATAGTCCTCTTTCCTTAGTGTTCATATAAAGAAGCTGAGCTCTTTGGTTTTGTGTTATCATGATGAGTGGCTCTGTAACTGTTCCTCTTATCTCGAACATTAGAAGCAAAAAGTACGCGTACCGCTTTGGAAGATTTTGTTCTTAGCATTGCCGATTTGTCTAGCACATATGCGCTTTCTTTTCTGGATGCCCTTCTGGTATGGTTTAGAATCGCAGTTTTCTTTTTGTTGCTGCATTATATGTGATATATTGCAAAGAATACACAGTGATCTTTTCCCCTGTATTTCCAACTAATTGCTTCAGTTCCTTAACATAAAGGATGGATTCTACCTCAGGCTAGTAGAGGCTTTAGTTCACTGATTTTTTATTTTTTTTTAAACTGTGCTGGTGACTTGTGTTAGAAGATGCTATAGAAATGTGTAGTGCTATTTCATATAGACTGAGTTTAATTTTTTTTTCTGGCAGTAGATGTGTTAGTAAGTTATTTCTAATAATCTTATTAGGTTCATGCTCTGTTGCATTTTGTCCTGTTGGCTTTTAATTGCTTCAGTTGATATTATTTATTTATGCTGTCCCAAATCTGTTCTCAGTGGATGATTCCCTAGTGTTCATTTCATTAAAGGGCTCTTTTTTCTTTAGTCAATAATGGAAAGGCCTGACTTGAGAAACTCAAGTGAAAACATCCTTTTAGCTCTGTATGTCTTTCCAAAATCAGTAACTTATCCTTTCTTTATAAAGTTTACCTACTCTGCATTTCTCCTACTAATCACAATCATTTGAGTCAAGTTTAAATATCGTATTATGCCTTTGAAATCTTGCTTGATTGAACGAGTTATATTTCCTTGGCATTAAAAAAATTAGTTATTTTCTACACAAAGTCTGTTATATTTCTCTTGGACTCTCTACTCTATTAATTTTCATCTTATTTGAATTTTTTTACTTTCTTTTTCTCCTATGTCTTATACTCTTCTTAAAAAGTAGGTTTAGCTGTTTCATACTATCTATTGATAACAGGTCAAAAAGACTTATTACTGAGCTCACTATGTAGGTGTTATTATTCTGTTTTCATACAACAAATCGTTTTTATGCATTTAAGATATTGCTTTGTGTACAAGGTTGACAGCTCTATTCTCCCTGGTTTGGGGCAAATGATCAGCTTTCCTCAAAACTGAGAGGAAAAGAGTCTTCCATTTTTCATTCTCTTATTTCATCAGCATTCTTCCCTTTGGGATATACCAATGTACACATCTTTCCTTGCTAGTGAAAATATGGGCAAATTGGACTCTTAATTCTTGCAGCTGAGTCTAAAAATAATCTTTACTTAGTCCTCATCATATAGTAGCACTGGTTCTTCCCCATTTGTAGCTGAAAAATCCTTGCTACTTGCTTTGCTACCAGGAGTGTCTTAACACATTCACTTTTCACAGCCTTTTGTTGTGAGACAGTGTTTGAAGCACTGGAACAGGATGCCAAGAGAAGTTGGGTGCTCCCCATCCCTGAAAGTGTTCAAGGCCAGGTTGGATGGAGCTCTGAGCAACCTGGTCTAGAAGGTTTCCCTGCCCATGGCAGGGGGTTGGAACTATGTGATCTTAAGGGTCTTTTCCAACCCAAACAATTCTGTGATTCTGTGACAGCTCTTAATTAACCAGTGTTTTTTCTGTACCCGTGAGCAGTCTCTTCCCTTTCACAACTGATATCCTTATATGCAGCAGTGGAAGGTTCCAGACAGAATAAGCACTTGATATCTTCTTGGGATACAGTCTTTATGTAGTTCTTGCATCTCTGATTTAAAAGGGATTGAGAGGGGAAGGTAGCTTCCTTCTTGCTGAAATTCTTTATCTAGCCTGCTGAAGTAACTGCTTCACTGATTTACTACAGCTTCCCTTTTTGTAACTTAACATTTAGTTTCTGTTTCAAATGACTAGCTCCTCTATGTTAACTTTATTGTGAAAAAAGTTCTATTGTAAGTTGTCACTTATAAATCCTGAAATAGTTTTATTGAAAGGAAAATTCTACTGGGTACCACATTCTGGTTCACTTTGTTCTTTAATTTAGAATAGTAATTTTATCTTGGAAGGTTATCCTCAACAGTAGGTTTTTTTTTTCTTAGAAGAATCTTTATTTTCAGGTATTTGTACTTCAGACTTGAAGGATTGTACTGAAAGGTCTTAGAGTTGCCCTTTCCAGAAGCACCTTTTAAAACCAGATTCTGGGCACGTTTAGATTAAAACTATTTGCACTATACTTGTCCCCAAACAGTAGGACATTTTTCTTTTCCTTTACATAAGAAGGGGATGTTTTCCTGTTAACACTCTAATTTCCAGGGTTTTCTTGAAATTGGTGCATTCAAACAATTTCTTGATAGAAAGGATTAAAAAACCCATTATCTTAGTAGTTCGATTTTTTTCCTTCTGTTTCTCATTTTCCCCCTCACCATGATTATCAAATAGTTCTTCTCACATGTATTGTTTTCCTTGTAAAACAAAAGGTATTCAAAACTTAGGCTGAACCCTGAAATTCTATTTATGAAGGACTTGAACATTAGGAAGCTTGACACTGATGTTTTCTTTGTTGGAGGAAGGGTAAAGGAACAGAAGTCTCTATGTATAAAATATTTCTTTTGCAATTTTTAACTTTATTCTACAAAGCTTATTATTGTGGTGAAATTCTGTCTGCTTTCCAACTGCTTTCCCAAACTGTCTCCCTTACAGTGAGCTTTCTATATGCAAAAAGCAGCACAAAGTTGTAACTTTGCTGTGGTAGTTGGATCTTGCTTAGGCTAAATTAATTCTGCATTCCTGACTGTTGTGATGTTAGTGTCACTTGCTTGAAGTTCTATTTTTATTTTCCATCTCTTTCTGTGAGATACTTCTGTTCATTTCTTCTGGAATAATGGGCAAAATAGAACATAAAACTTGCATTGGTTTATGTTCCTCTTTCGCTAGTCCAGAAACTCACTTGAGTTTTAGGGAAATTACCTGTAGTAAGAAAGACCTGAAAGCAATAGATGTAGCAGCCTCTCACTGGGGGGTTGTGCAGGGGTGTGGATGTGTTGTAAGACTGTGGGGAAAAGATTTAGAATTCTTGCCTTTGTCTCAAGCCAATAAGAGAGTAGAAACAGTACCTAACTCACAGGATTTTTGAGGCTTGATTTGTTAACTTTTTGAAGTAATGCTGACGGCCTCTGGAAGGTGCTGCAGAAGTGCGTAGGGTTACTGTCTGAAGGCTGAATATCATTGGTTTTTGTTTTGTTTTGTTTTCCCCTTTCCTGGCAATATATAGGCCTACCATAGTTAGGGAAAGAATTTTGTTTGGTGTCTCTTTAAAGAAAATGCAAAAGTGCTTTGCTGGGGAGAATAGAAAGGGGCTTTCTGAAGAGGTGCTGAAGACATGAAAATTCAGAGTGGTGATTGGTCACCTCTGCTTGATTGACAGGTTGCAGGGAAAAACAAAAACCCATTTGTTCTGGCTTAATGGAACTGGAAAACAGAAAATGAGTATCAGGTAAAAATTCCTTTTTTAAAATCTTTGCAGTTCTCCTATAAAAGGTGGAGTTTTTACGCAAATTTACTCCTTCCCCACTCCAATAAATTAGGAGAAGGAATTCCAGAAACAGGCAGTTGCTAAGCTGTGTAATGTGGGTTGTCTATGTCAGTGCGTTTTCCAGGGGGCAGGTGTTGTGGAACACCTACTGGGGTAGCTTAGCCAGAAGGCAAAGGATGGAAAGGGTGCAGTGACTAAGGGGCCTGAACTGGGCCCAGCTCTCTGGTTAGGCTCATTAGCAGGACATTCAAGAGGAAGCTTTTATTTTCACTTCCTATACTGTGCCTGCTTTGTGGATAAAGTCTGTCAGTTTCTACTGCTATCAATTTGGAATCTTTCATGAGCATTATTACAAAATTCACTGGAAAGTGAATAGCTAAAAAAGTAAACTTTGTTTTAAAGTAACTTCCATCTAGCAGTATACTGCCATACAGATTTTATAATAAATTTCAATGTCAGCACCACAGTTTTGAGAATCATAATTAAAAATTACTAATTTCTGTTAATTATTTTGTATGTTGATGTATTTCAGATTGAAGGACAAGGACATGGTGCAGTTTTTGACTGCAAGTGCTCTCCTGATGGACAGCATTTTGCATGTACTGATTCTCACGGTCACCTTCTGATTTTTGGCTTTGGTTCCAGTAGCAAATATGACAAGGTACAGTGCAAGATGTTAATCAAAATGTTTGTCTGTGTTGAATGCATTTGTGCGAACTTTTCTTCAGAACTTCATTTCAAGAGGGCACGTATTGACACAATTTTGAGCCATTAATATGGGATGCTATGGATGTCTGTTGCTGGCAATGAGATTTCTTTCACTGTCTTTTCTTAAATTGTGGAAACATTCTGTTAAGCTACTGTTTACATGGGAAGTTCAAAATTACAATAATAATTTAAAAACAGATTTTAAAATTAACCAGTCACTGTCTATTCTCTTAAGTGACAAAGTTACAAATGTCTACTAATGGATCCACATGGATAATGGGAATAAGCTGCAGTGGAGCTGATAATAGTTATATGATTTTACTTGAAATATTTTTTCCTGGTTCCTAAATAAGCCCCCCCAAAATGGGTGTGTAATAGGACTAATTCCTGCTATCTATATTTAAATATTGCATAGCCTGTGAGAGAATTACTTACAAAAAATGTACTATGTTTTAGTGATGCGATTTTGTGTGTTAATGAAGTACCATCATAGATGCCTTTATGCTTACACAGCAATATTCTACCTTTAGTGTGATTAAGATATTATACCTTTATTCTAATGTCATAGTCTACATTGTGTATTCTGAGTGTGGGTGTCCTGCCACAGACCCTCATGACTGTAAAGATAAGTGGTGTTATTTTTTCTTCCTTTGTGGAGGAACGTGCTCTATGAACCATACAGGTTTGGAGTGTCCACAAATTCTTAGTTCTTTTACTGCCCAGGAAAGAAATGAGGTGTGTCTCTTCTCCCTTTTCCTAAGACTTGAGTAGACCTACCTGCTCCATTTTCATCTCCGCTTCTGGTAGCTGACACTTGAATGCTGTTCGTGAAGTGCTGTTTTTTGGATTGTTTTTTCTTGCCTCCTCCTTTGGATCTTTGGACTCAGGCTGGTTTTGAAAGCATTTTGGCAAACAGCAGTGCAGAGGGACTTGAAGGAGGGAGAGCAAAAGGAATTTTAATCTTTGTCTTGTAAGATACTGGATTTCTTTCTGTAATCTTACAGAAGGATTTCCATTTGGGGATTAATTTTTTTCTCCTTGTTTCTCAACTATGATTTGAAGTCCTCAATACTAAGCTACTGTTGGTATCCCTCAGTTATTACTAACTGTGCGTTTCCCCTTCTATTCCAAATAAAACAAAGAAATAGAGACATCACAAGCAAGGAAAATCAGGATTATCAGATAATTTTCTTTGTGTTTCAAGATTCTTGCTGTTCCAAACTTTAAAGTCTGTTGTAATAAGAACATTTTTCTTACCTGTCCGTGGATTGTTTCAGGTTTCTTTTTCTCTTCAATTATTTTGGAAGTATGTCGTTCTCTGGTACTTTCAAATACTGGAAATTAAATTGAAACTCTGAGTCTTTTGGTCTTTGCTGTGAGGGATCAGAATTTTCCCTTATACTGCTATTTGAGAATTTACCTGTGAAGGATTAAATCTGTTTGTAGAATGAATACAGTTACTTTTCCCTGCTTGAATTCTACAGACCTTTGGCTGTCTTGGGGTTTTTGCTGCAGCCCCTGACAAAAGATTATGTTTTAAAATTTTCCCTTATTGAATGATTTAAAATAATCCTCTACAGCTCTTGCTGTGCCAATGTTACACTTGGCAATCTTCATCATAGAAGAAATGGGAGCAAATAGGACTTATATTTGTTACCACTTTAATCTCAGTCTTCCACTCACAGAAAACTCAGCTTGGAAGTGTCTGGTGTCTTCCATGTGTGGTTTCATCAGCTCCGTTTTTGTCTGACCTGATTTATGGGAAAATGTAACTTACAGGTAGGTAGGTGCTGGAGATGGCAGGGTTTTTTTCTGTCTTTCTCCCCTCAGATACTGGGGAGGGTTTCAGACATCTTGTCAGACTATTTTCTAGTAGGATATGTCTTCTTTGGCCTTTAAAGTATTTCCCATCTCTCTGGGGAAATGAATTTTACAGAAGAAAGAAGCGGGGTAAGCTGTCCTGTGTTCCTGCATTTTTGAATTGACAGTGATTATAGCTGTGATAGTGTTAATTTTGCTGAGAGAACAAGCTCTTGTTTTTTTAAATCTTTGTTTTTTCATATTATTTTCAGGTAGTATCTACATTTCCTAGTTAGCTGGAACCAATGCCTAGGTTTTCTTTCCCCTGCAGTGTGATCTTGGCCACAATGGAGATGGACGGGGTGCAGTGTTTGTTTTTTGTTTATGGGGGTTTTGCAGGGTTTTGGTGTTGTTTGTTTGTTTGGGTTTTTTTTTAATGATACTTTTTTGGTATTTTTGTGAAGTAATTCTTTTGTGGGGGAAAATAAGAAGAATATGTGTGCTGCCTCTTCAGGGTTCCTTGAGCCAATCTTAGCTGAAATCTGAGTGTGTCATCACCAGAATTGAGCAGAATTTGCTGTCAACAGAGCATGTGCACTTCAAAAGTTCTTGATTAGGTGGAAACTTGTCCAGGGATGCCTAGCAGTCTAAAGTGTAAGGTACTGTTCTGTTGGTTTTAAATCATAGAATATTCTGAGTTGAAAGGGACCCACTAGGGCAGAGACCAACTCCTAGCTCTGCACAAAGCACATCATATGTCTGAGGGCATTGTCCAAATGCTTTTTGAACTCTGGCAGGCTTGGTGCCATGACCACTTTCCTGGGGAGCCTGATCTCTGAGCTTTCTAAGGCATTTGTTTCTGCACACTGCCCAAACCACAGTATTTAGCTGTAAGTTGGCAGTTCATGTATGATGGATTGGTGCAGTACCGGGGAAAACCTCTTTATGTAACTGTGCCCATTGGGAGAAACTGAGCATTTTGAATGCGTGATTGGAGGAGAGTCTATCTGTAGAGCTCAGACCTTGTGGAAAGCTTTTGTGCTCATTCCCAAGATTGGTTTGTGAAGTTATAGGAATAGAAGACCCATATGCAAATGGTGATGTGATATCATTTTATTGTCACAAATTTGATCTCTAATAACATATAAACAAATAAGTCTCATTGTTAGTACTTCTGGCTGGTTTTCTGAAGGAATGTCTAATTCTTCTGATTTTTCTCAGGATATTTTCCCGGATTCCAGTAGGGATGTTCTACCTGAGAGTTGTCCTGAGCCTGTGTTCTCCAAGACATGCCACATTATCTTATGGAGTAGAAAATTGTTATTTACTCTCTCTGTTATGCTTCATTGCAATATAAGGTACACAGAAGTGTAATTGCAACAAAGTCCCTTGTGGTCTTGTATCAGGTCTTCCCTTTGCTCTCAAAACCTGGGATGCAAACTACACTGTATAGCCAAGGCACAACATAAAACTCACAGATGATATGACCTTGCCATTGGAAAGTCTTTTTTTTCTCAGTGTGGGAAGTACTTAGTAGGAAGACTTATACTAGGTGTAAGTAATGCGTATTCTATTACATTTTTTGGAGACATTGTGAGTCCTCCTGGGGGACCTGTCTCTATCGTATTGAGCTATTGTAGGATGCAGAAACAAAGGTGGTAATCAGGCCTTGATTCTGTCAGTCAGATACATGAAAGCATTTTTATCTTTCTCATGCAACCTCTGTTAACAAAGAATCTGGCACCAAGATTTCATCCAGTCGGCGTTTCACTGTAGTGGGATATCACATTGTCCATTTGTATTTTGTAAGAGTAGTATTTTGAATCTGAAGTGAATCCTTTGCCATTGCATCTTTCTTTGTATCTTCCCAGTTTCTTCCTGTTGTTATTTTTCTGAGTTTTTGTGAGGTCTAGATCCCATGATTCCTATGATTTTTTTTCCCAATTCATTTTTATTAATCCAGTTCATATGGATGCACTTTCTGATGATGTAGTTGACAAATGTCTGTTGTCATCTTTGTTTCCTGGTCTTCTTGTTTCCAGGATTGGAGACATTTTTCATTGAGAGACCAGACCTCTGAGTAGCTGCTCTAATCTCTGTCTTACTGATTTCTACATA
This sequence comes from Cyanoderma ruficeps, assembly GCA_008694505.1. Taxonomy (NCBI): domain Eukaryota; kingdom Metazoa; phylum Chordata; class Aves; order Passeriformes; family Timaliidae; genus Cyanoderma; species Cyanoderma ruficeps. Next base: position 172,054 of record VZDJ01000302.1, read on the forward strand.
ACAAGTTTCTGGAAGCTGTGTTATGGATTGGTCATGACAGAGCATACTCTCCAGAAATCAGAGGATGTTCTATGACAACTTGGGCATTCCTCTCTCCGTGCTCAAAAGACAAGATTTTTTTGAGATCTCTATGCATTGAGTCAATCATTTAATTGTTTTATACTGCACTGGAACTCTTAATTTGTGTGAATGATGATTTTATTATTTGATTTTCACTTGTTTGTAGTTCAGCTGAATACATGAGCTGCCACAGAGTTTGCTTGCCAGTAGGTGGTCTTGGGATGTGTAGCATATGCATCAGCTTCTCTTCTGTTCACTTTTTCTTTTCTCCTTGTGCTTCAATATCTTATTACACAATACTGAGCTACATGTGCCAGTGAGGGATGGAGCATACATCTTTTTATATTTATTTGGACAAAAAAAAAAATCTTCAGTCTTGAGGGTCTGTGGAAAGACATCTCCAATAAATTAGAAACAGGTGGACAGAAATAAAAAAAGAAAACTTACTAAAAAATTCAATTTTTATCTTGGCTTTATTTTATTGAGTTAAACTTTTTTGAATATCTAGCATTATAGTAAGGATATATATATTTTGATGATGTTAATATATTTGGCAATCCCATGATATAATAAATATTTTTCCTAGTCTTCTGCCTGCACCATATCTCAAGTCTGACACAATTTTTTATTATCAGAAAATTTATTTATGTATTGAGACTGTAGAAGAAAATTAATAAACTAATATTTATGCTGTATTTGGTCAGATGTCTTCTAGTAGTTAAATATTACTCCATTCCACTATTCTTTAAATGCTTCCCACCCTCAAACACGTGGATTATTCTCTTTGCGGTATAATATAGAAAAGAGTACTTGGACACAAAATAATAATGGAGTCATTAAATGTTTCCCTTTAAACTGAAATAAGCACATCAGCTTATAGCCCTGTTTTTTGCAAAAGTGACCATAACTACCACTGTTAAAAATACTTTTGGCAGATCTCTTCTGTATGCTTTTGTAATAGGTTCTTTTAAAAAAAATTACAAAATGGCTTTGTTTACAGATAGCAGATCAGATGTTCTTTCATAGTGATTATCGGCCCCTTATCCGTGATGCCAACAACTTTGTCCTGGATGAACAAACACAGCAGGCTCCACACCTTATGCCTCCCCCATTTTTGGTTGATGTGGATGGCAACCCTCACCCTGCAAGGTATCAAAGACTAGTTCCTGGTCGTGAGAACTGCAGGGAGGAACAGCTTATTCCTCAGATGGGAGTGACATCTTCAGGTATGGAAAATTTCACTTCACTGAACAGTAGTCTATCTAGTTACCTTCAGTTGTTCTACACTTTCACTTTGTCCTTTTTCTTCATTTATGGGTATAGTAGTTCATGTAGTGTGGAAGAATTACGATGTCTTCGGCACTGATTGTTTGTGACAATTTCATTTACAGTATTGTCATCAATCAAGTTGGCACTAGTTGGTGCTGCGCCAGTTAGCTCAGAGTTCATTTCATTACTGGAGCAATGTGTAATGCTGTGTGAGCTCTCAGTTATCTCTTTTGGATAAAATTTCCTGCTTTAGAAAACCTAAGAAACAGACTGATCTTCCACGAATCAGTTAAAAAAGATAACACCTACAAGAGCAGAAAAATAAGAAGACATCTGAAGGAAGCAAAATTCTCTTCCTCTTTTGTTGAAGACAGTCATTAATTTTAAGCTTTGGTGATTTGCTTAAAGAACTGAAGACTTGATAAAGATACAAAATCTAGGAGATTCATTGAAAGTTTTATTCTCATGCACATAGCACGAGAAGAACATGCCTATATTAGGCCAATGGCTGGCTGTTGGAACCTGCCTAAAGGTGTTTCACATGGGTAGGCATGGCCTACTTTTTAGGGGTCACTAGTGTGATGTTAGCATGAATAAGCAAACGGTGACTGGTGAAAGTAGCTTTAAATGTTTTCCGATAAACATTAACTATTTGGATATTCTTGAAAATATGTGAAAACTGTTGCTATAAATTGGAGTTTATATGTATGTGATACTTAAGCCTGTGATGTGTCAGACATTCCAGTGTGGGTAACTTGAGAATGTTTTTACCAAAAAATCACTTTATCCTTACTTGTAGACCTCAGGATTATAGGGCAGTGAATATTTAAATATTTTTAGGGGAGGATTTCCATATTTCCTCCAAAATTACAGGAAGAAGTGCTACCTGAGAAGCAACTGTTAAGAGGGAAAATACCCTTCCTGATGAATATGAATTTCTTAGCTAGTGGCTTTGAAACAAAATTTGATTTTTAGGGAAGAATGCTACTTTAGTTCATTGTTAAAGTGTGAATCCATTGCATTGTGAAATTCTCCAAATTTGAAAATGTCCTGGGCACATTCTTCAATATATTTTGAAACCAGTCAGACTCTGCACACAGACCCAACAAAATTAAATTTAGTGGTCCGTCTCTATGACACATGAATGCCTTGAGGAAGATGATGTCCTTAGCATTTTATATAATAGCAGCGAGCCATCTGCCAGATTGACAGCTGATGGAGAGACACAAGACATTTTTCTACCTTTTTACAACATAGTAGCAATGCAGTTGTATGCAGACCTAAACAGCGTTTATATATTTTATATATTGCCTTCCACTAAGTAAGTTCCTTTTCTTTCTGAAGCTTTGTTGTAGGATTTGATGCATCTCTCAGAGTGCTGACCATTTATTTCTTGTTAAGTTTTCTGTAGGAACTTCTAAGAGTAAGGGGAATTCAGATAGTCATACGCGTTTAACTGCCTTGATGAAGATGAAGCTCCTTTAAACCAGATGTTTTGTAAAAATCAAATATACACTAGTGTCTTTATTACTTCATTTAAAAAGAAGCCACTTGCTTTTTCTTGCTAAGGCATTGTCTCACAGGCTAGATACATAAAAATATTCATTTTGTTTAGATAGCAGTATCCTTATTTAAGATCATTCTTGGGTTATTAGTAGTATTTCCCATTGTTCTCAGTAGACTGTATGTCTGCTCACGAGATCGACAAATTAGTCTGTCTCACATGAGTCAGAAAACATCCATCTGTGGTTATACTAGAGCTCATTCCATTATTCCAAGGTTTTGCTGCTTTAGGCTAGTTGACTTCAATAACCTTTAAAGCCTGAGAGGACTATCTTAAATATTTATGTTTTTTTCTCCATACTGTTAAGAGATAACAGCTTCTGTGCAGCCACATAATCAAAGCTCTTCGTTTCATAGCACAATTACTGTAATATCTAGTCTTTGATCTCACAAAGTGCAGTTTATACTGTGAGACTTCTTTGGAATCATGCTGGAAAAATAATTTCTGTATCTTGTTTCTTTGAACATTGTTATTCCTTATTTAAAGTTTTGCCAGTTCTGTTTCTCTTGACTAGAGCTTCCCACCATTACACTCCACCATCTCACTATTCTCTGTGGAGGTGTCTGACTTCTTTTTGAATCACCACTGTAACCCTTGTCTTTTTCTCTATACCTCTCTAACTGTTTTTTGTGATCATTGTAAGTATAAAAACAGGATTTGTGTTCATGCTTATGTGCGGTGTATTTTGCTTTGCTGCTCAGAAACCGTATTATCACCTTGTAATCACTTCTTTGGAACTGTTTTCTATCTTCTGTTCACAAGACCTACTCAAAGTGAGGTTTCTTGGCTGTTTTACATACCAAAGAAAATTACCATTACTTGATCTCTGTAGTCATTATGTCCATGTGGAGCTCAATTAAACATTTTTACTGCTTGGTGTTCTACAGTATAGATAATTATTTTCTAATTCAGTTAGACCTTCTTGATGTAGTTCTTTCATTGGAGCTTATAAAGTGGTTTTTAATGCATTTGAGGCAGACTAATCTCGCATTTGAACAATTTGTATTGACTGAGCTGACAAACAACAGTTGTGTTAAGCTTCTGTGGCTTGCTGGCATTTGATCAAATTTAACCTTTTCTTAGAAGTGAAATGTCATCTTGACCTTGCTCCAGAAAATAATAATATTCTCAAATATATTAAGCAAAGAAGTTGTCCTGTTTTAAGAAATGGCTGTTAGAAAAATAAGCATTAGCCTATAGTTAAATGTATGATAATTTACTGTACTTGTTTCAAAGCTAAAACTTAGATGAGCTGTCGATAACGATAATTTCTGAAAAATTTACATTTGTGTCTTTTTCTCCTGTATATTTTACTTCACAGGGTTGAATCAAGTTCTTAGCCAGCAAGTAAATCAAGAAATTAGTCCGTTGGATAGCATGATTCAAAGACTTCAGCAGGAACAGGACCAGAGACGTTCTGGGGAGGCAGGAACCAGTAGTACCAGCTGGATAAGCAGAGGTAGATCACTGGGGGATGGGGGCTGGGAAACATAAATCCCTTTATGTTGTCCATGATCTGTGCATTTTGTTAAACTAGTAGAAAAGACGTATGTGGAAAGGAGCTGTAGAAAATAGTGCAGCTTTCCCATAGGGTTTTTTTTTTTTGCCTTTTGCAAAATGTTGGAGTTCTTAACATTACAGATTTGTCTTTGTTATTGTCTCCTCACTGAGGGAATTGCAGCAGCTGCATTCCCTTAGAAGTAACTACCCTATTGTTTAATCTGGAATTGGCCATCTAGTTGTTTGAAATCTGACTTCTTTCAAATAAGGACACAGGAGGAAGAAAAGTGGAAGGAACTACTTACTTCTCTGCAAAGTTGTTCCAAGTTTGTGTCTTGCACTAGATTAGCAGCAATCCAGTAGAGTAAGCAGAATTAGCTTGTATGTGTAAGGATATGGAAAAATGTTGATATTTTCCTACTGTGTAGGTGTTCCAAGGCTCTTGCATATGTGTGTGATTTTGTTTTGGGTTGCTTTGGTTATTTTTAACCTCTTTACCGTTTCAATTTTTTGTCTGTAAATTTTACAGCTTGATTCCTAATTTCCAGTATTGAGGCTTTCTTTTTTTTTTGAAGGTAGAAGACTGTTTAAGGAGCTCACTGATTCAGTGAGATAGTTTACTGTTCTATAATACAGATCTAGAGTGCAGTAGCAATAGTCAGCTTTGCATAAATGTTTTCAAAAGTATTTTTAAAGAAGCAAACATTCGCTTCACTTCAGATTGTTGGTGCATCTGCTTCTTTTCAATGTGAATTTTTAAACAGTGCTGCGTCCCAGTAGCTGTTTGTGCTGTGTTGACTGTAGAAACTGCTGAAATACTTACACTCACTTAATATGATTTATTTTGAAGTAATAGGTCAAGTAAAGTTATTTTTTTCATTTCATTCCAAGTTTTTCTTTTCAAATGCTTCCCTAAAAATTCCAGATCAAGAACTATTGCTTTTTGACTTTTTAGGGTCTGTAAGCTCTACCTCAGAAGTACATTCCCCACCAAATATAGGGTTAAGGCGCAGTGGACAAATTGAAGGTGTGCGTCAGATGCACAGCAATGCCCCAAGAAGTGAAATAGCCACGGAGCGGGACCTTGTGGCTTGGAGTCGCAGGGTGGTAGTGCCTGAACTGTCTTCTGGTGTGGCCAGGTAAACACAGACAGACAATTTTACTGTGGTGGACTTGAATAAATGGAACAGCTTTGGAATTCCTATTGCCATTTGCGTTGTCGTTTGTTTTCGGTTTTGTCATCTCCAGTTTCTTTTCAAATCAGCTTCAGTTTGAAATCTCTTGTTTGTGTATCACTTCAAAAATCTTAGAATTCCAGAAGGATTTGGAATAAAAATTGTCCATTTAATGAATCACACAGTAATTGAACTTGTATAGGCAATGGACTCTAGTTGCCTCAATACCTTCTGACTTGTAGCATAGAATTGCGTGTTTTAATTCCTGTCATTATATGGCATTTTATGGCTGGAGTACTGACCTAACCTATTAAGTGCCTGAGGTGAATTTTGGTTTCCAAACTGGAACTTTAATTTTTTCAATAATTACCTCTTGTGATGAATACTTAAATCAGTAAGTCAAAAAACTATTTGCCACAGTCAAGCATAAACTGCTCTGTTAAATGAAATAAGATTAAAATCTTACTTTGTTTGAAAAAAGCTAATTTAAAGCCATATGCTAACTGTAAAGAGAACTGCTGTTCAAAGAATGTTATAGATGTTGAATGTCTCTATTCCTTGATTTGGAATAGATCCTCTCGCTGTAGTAATGTCCTTTAAAATTAACATCTCAGTTTTATTTTTTCAGTAGGCAGGAAGAATGGAGAACAGCAAAGGGAGAAGAAGAAATAAAGGTGTATCGATCAGAAGAGAAAAGAAAACATGTAATGAGTCACATTCCAAGAGAAAACAAAATACCTACTTTCTCTAAGGTAAGCAGTCCAACTGTAACTTATCAGAGAATGAAGCATAAAATTTAATTGAATTAGTTGGGTCACATAAATTTACATTCCTCTTCTCAGTTTTAAATTTACAAATAGGGGTGCAGGAGTTTGTTTACCTCCCCAGAATGAGGAAGCCTGTCTGTACTGATGCTTCAGTATGTGCTTAATAATAAACAACATGGATGGCTTTCAGAAGTGGGGGGAAATCCCTTCAAATCTGGTGTTAGGGACATGATTTGCTGTAGGGAGTCTGTCACTGTTAATCAATACACCCTGCTGCTGTTGTCTGTCTCACATACTGTTCTGTGGGAAGGTTCTATTAAAACTCAAGTCACATTTCTTAACCTTAACACATTAAATACTTCTCCAAATAGAGAATTGGTTATTTTCTCTCATGGTACCCTGGAAATCATATTGTGGGCCATTATGGGATATATCTAAGTCATGCTTTTTGCTAGAGCTGGGAGTATATTTTCAGGAAAAAAAGAACACAGGATAGATTAAGTAGAAGGAAATAAGTCATATTAAGAATTAAAATGTCATGTGACCTTTTTTCAATATAACTTGCAAAAAGTTTTTTATCTTTTTGCTGGATAAAAAACTTAAAGGATATATATTCTGTGTTTACAGAAAGCTTTTATGTTGTCTTTGTTTAAAATCAGTTTTAATTATAAATTGCACATGCTTATTTATGCTTTTCTAACTAAATAACCAACTATGTTTTTGTAATAAAGGAAGTAAATTTTAGCAACCATTAATGGAGAAGCCAAGCTTTGGGTTTTGTAGTATCCTTAATGCAGAGGAGACTCTTTGCACCCCCAGTCAAAAGGTTGTAAAATACAGCCTTCAAGAACACTTGCAAATGGGGGAAATTGCAGTTGAAAAGTAAGGATGTGAAAGTTAAACAGAATAGGCTACCTGGTCCTGCATTTTGTTTTTGCGATTACTTTTATGATATCTTTGAAACAAATAAAGCAAATGTTTTTTAAAATCATGTTTAAAAAAATTTTTTTAGTCTCCAAACTGAAACAGTAACACTGAATTTTTTGAGCCCCATATTTTTATTGCAGATATTTATATCCTTGAAATCATTCAGAGCAACTTCTACTCAGAAATAACAGTTTCATATATTTACACCTGGTGGATTCTGTGATCTCAATTCTGGATTCTCAGAATGTGAGGGAGAGAAGTTGGTAAATCCTTTAGTCACTTTCCACCTTTCTTCTGAGGAAATAACAAAAAACCCCAGGCAATCATGGTCTTTTCATTTAAGTATGTCAGTAAATTTTCTATATAAAAATTACTGATATACTTAGTAATACTTTCAGAACACTTAAAGCCTTCATAAACTCAACTGAATACTTTTTTATGGCATCTTTGGATAAAAAGGTTGTATTCTTCCTAGCTGATTCTTCATTAAGTATGTCTCTTTTTGGAGAACTGAGACTGCTGAGAAGCACACTAATTCAAGTCTCTTGAGTAAAATCTCAGAGGGATTCAGAAATAAGTAGATATCCCATGGGCTTTAAATAAGCATGTTTCAAGAAGAAAAAGGTGTTTGATCTTGAGTGATTGAGTATCACAATTAAATTAACTGCTCAGATTTTCATTATTTTTGTTGTTGCTTACTGTTAACATGAGCAACCCTTCTGCTCCGGAGTGTCTGAGCAACAGGAGTAGTGAATTGGAATTGTCATCTTCTGTAGTGTTCACAATATATTCAGACAAACACCTGGGAAGAGAAGCAAGATTGACTGCAATCCAACAGCTGTTGTGCCATATTTTTAGGGCTGTTTTAAAAAGAAATTAATAACTTCATTACAGTTGCTCTTCTGTTGCTGTTCTTTACAGTGACTGTGTGACTTTAAATACAAGCTGTGTTAGGTTGAAGATAGAACTGGAAAGCACAGTGTAAATCTTCCTTTTCCTTGAGAACATCCAGTAGCTTTTGATATTGATTCCTTGTAAGTTATATTACGGTACTGTTGCAAGGCTACAGTCCTTACTACAGAGTAAATTTTTACAGGTTTAATGAGAGAATTTATGATCTGAAGGAGATGGGGAACACCTCCAACAAAATGCAGGGCAAGACATTCTCTTCCCGTAATCTCTAGACCTGAGAACTACAGCATCAAGAGTTACAGAAAATGTCTCACTATATAGTACTATCAGCTTCTCTGGGCGCAGAGTAAAACAAGGCTTGCATTTAAAACGTTGTCTTCATAGGAAAATTCAGTTGCATTCATATCAATAGGAAATACTGCTTTTGATATCAACTTTTGAAATTTATCAGGTCTGTTCATATAATAATGATAAAATAGTATTTTCTTCTGTTCCCTTCTTCCCTTGTAACTGGAAGAAGTCAAAAATACAGAAGTAAAATGAAAAGATGGGCAGGGATAATTATTATTAGCATTTTGGATTGAAAGCTAAAGTGTAGGTCAATAAGGCAGAGCAGCTGTAATTGCATTTTGAGGAGATTTCAAAGTCCTATTGCTAATTTTTAATCCCGGGTCATTGTAGGGTGTGTTAAATGTAGTACAGAATTACAGCTCAGCCTTTCTTCTTTAACAATATCTGCAATTTAAATGGAAATCACATAAGTATTCTGCTGTTGAAAGCCCACCTTTCTTTGACACAGGTCTTACGGAAAAGTGTGTATACGATTGCTTAGGGGACTAATGTAGCTGTAGGGGAGAAACTAAAAACTTGGGTATTTTGACCTGAATAGTATTTAGTAAATAGTATTTAGTATCATTGACCTGCAGGCGGAATGATGAACTTGGTTTGACTTTCAAAGTCATTGGTGAGGAGTACGGTTTTTTCTATTACTAAACAAAAAAACTTCAACCCTAATACATTAATGAAAGAGGATAGAATGGAATTTCTGCATTTTCAAAATGGAACTGTATTCCATATTACTTGTTTTCAGGAGCAGATGGAAGTTGAGATAACATGCTTAGGTAAATGTTCTCAGTCTAAATAATTAAGAGGATTAGTTTATTATACTGCTGGGATTAGAGCATTTTGATAAATATTTAAGAGTGTGACATTTCTCTACACTAGAGGGTTGCTGTGATGTGTGTCCTTGTAAAATATGACAAAAATGAAAATATTCCTCACTATCATTAAGTGGAAATGTAATGCCAAAATTTCAAGAAATTGACATGGGAAATTGTTATGGATGGACAAAAGTAGGCATAAGCCCCTGTTTTGGTGGGTGCAGATGACTGTAAACTGACAGAACCCAGAGAGGAAGAACCTGTGCTTTGTTCTGCTGAAAGTAGCTTATTTGTGTTCCACAGAAATAAGTTTTTCTACTTACATGTTATTTAAACAATGCTTCCAATTAAATCATCAGGACATTAAGAGGAAAGTAATCTAAAACTCCAGAGCCTAGCACTTAGTGTCTGTTATCTTCATTGCTTTTGGAACAGTTCGTACCAATTTTTTACATACATGTGATGTGGTAAAACTAAGTAATTATAGACACTGATTCAGACTTGAGGAGACTCTGAAAGGGTGCTCTTTAGCCAAAGAGAAAATGCCAGGCAAGACCTGTTTCATGTTGGGGTTCTGATATTGGACATATGCTTGTGCCTTGCCCCTAATAAACTTCTGAGTAGAAGTTAATTCCTGTTGGCTTGATGAAGGAGGAATCATTTCCACATGAAAAATAGATGCTGCTGGTTAGAGAAATTCCATGAAATTGCTACAGCCCAAGCTCCCAAAATTGCTTCAGCCCTGCATGAGACTGCTGCAAAGCTGCGCTTCCCAGTGCTGTCAGAGTCATAAGGACTGCTGTGTGCAGTGTGGTCTGAGTTGTCAGGACACCACTGAGTTTCCACTCTCTCTCCCACAAATGATGTTACCAAGACCTCCCAGCAGTGTCCAGTATCCCTCTGAAATACAGGAAATTGCCATAATTTCTATTTCACAGAAAAGCTGTTCTGACAGAAGCTCTAATTTCTGGTGTATCAATAGATGTGCTCTGATACTGACTGGAAGCCTTGGAAAAGGTACAAGGTACTTGTAAGCATACATGACTGTTCGTTAAAGTGTTGAGAGAAAAAGTGATGATTGAACCTCAAATCATTGGTTATCTTGGCTTTGTTCCCCAGCCTGCTGTTAGAGTTAAGGGTAGAATTTCAAGGTCTTTCTTTAGGTTATGTATTGAGGGAGAGAAGGCATCAGCTGTGTTATCTCAGCTATAGTTGAACATGCTGATGGTAATTACATTTTGTCAGAAAAAAACCTATACTACTTTATAGTCAAACCTTCACATTCAACTCCACCTCTCCCCCAAATAAATAAAGTTCTGCCTTACAGTTTCTCTTCAGATTTTGAAAAGCTAAGTTGAATAGGAATGATGTTAAAGTATTTTTTTTTGGCAAGATGAGGCAGTTGTATACCTTATGGCTCCTTTTCTCATCCCTGCTTGAGCAGTGGGTTTAGGCAAGGTGACATCTAGAGATCTTTTCCAACTTCNAAGGTGACATCTAGAGAGATCTTTTCCAACTTTGTTCTATCATTCTGATACTCATGGATAAGTACTTGTGGTTTTGTTTTCCTGTTTTGTTTTTTTTTTCTCTTCTTGTTTTGGTATTGTATCTTTCCCAAAACAGTTGGTTACCCTTCAGCATCACTATAACCTAGTATTTATACAGTGGTATTACATTTTTCCATAATGGAATGATTGGGGTGGTGGGGCTGGGGTGTTATTTTTTCCCTCAAGCTTTGAATTGCCAAAAAAAGAGAGCTCTTTTCAAAACCAAAGAGTAATGCAAAGTGCTTCAGTTTTCCAAGCATCTGTAGTTCTATTTGAGTTGAGAAAAATCTGTATTTATGATAACTGTGAGAAACTTCATGTCTGAAGAGAAATGGGGAGGTAAGATTTTAGGACTTTTGTTTCTAGAGAGAAGACATGAACATTGCAGTAAAGCTGTAATGTAGCTTCTGCAAAATATGTCCCCCTTATTGTTACAGATACTTGACTGATTTGTTTCACTGCGGTTATGTGATTCCATTCAGTTGTCCCTGTCCCTGTTGTCTACTATGTTTCATGGTGAAAAAGTCACCATTCAGAAGCAGAAACAAGTTACTATAACAGTGGCTTTTGTGACCTCTTTGCTTCAGTAATGAATCTTGAGAGCTTGATGAGAACTGAGCAGCCCCAGAAGGCTGAAGGACAGAAGGCTGTGTGATGGGCTCAGCCACTGGGCTTAGGACTGTCTTGGAGCTGTTCTGGGTGAGGTCAGAGCAGCTTGAGGAGATCTGGTGTGTGCTGACAGTTTGAATCCAGAAGAGGAACAAGTGCCTCAGGTCTCAAAAGTCTCGGGCAATGTTAAAATGCCGATTGCTGAGCAATCCCATTAGAAATGTCTCTGGTAGCTGTGCTGTCAGTGATAACTTGCCCAACTAGACAGAAGGACAGAACAGAAGCACAGTACTTACTGAAAAGAGCATAGAGCAGTTTGTGTTGGTCCTCTGTGCTTTGATGAAAACTTCAACACAGCTGTACAGAGTGGTGTGCTGGCTTACTTTACTGAGCTGTTGCAGTCATGCTTGCAGAAGGTGTGTGTCTTCTAACAGGGTGCGTGGGAGAAAAGCTAGTTACTAGACTTCTGCAGTTCAATGATGATTGTTATGGCTAAGGAAAACTAAATCTTAGCTACTGTTGATTAACCATGTTTTAATACAGCTTTTACTGTAAAAAAATGAGTTATTTTCCTCAACAAGAAAATTTAACCTCATGAACCAGCTTTTATCATACTTAATAGAAAATATTTTCTCTTTCCAAGAAAAGAAAAAAATAATCAAGAAATATAGGTATAAGCAGTCTGTTCTACTAGAAGACTGTCAAAATATTAGTGCCTTTCTTTGTTTTGTTCCAGTTCGGCTTTCTTCATCACTGTTTCTTTTTTTTCAACTCTGCTAGGTTTTCTTTGTTGCAGAGGGAGGTAACACTGGGGAAGTGTACCTCTTTTTGTGGCATCTAGAAATGTGCCCAGAAATTATTTTGTTGGATCTGAGCTAGGATGAAGTTTGACTATACATGCCAAAAAAACCCTAGCACAAAACTCTTGCAATTTAGATCATAACTCTTCGGGTTTTTTCCCAGTGATTGGGGACTAACACAAGATTGCACACTTGGTGTTGAGAGCAAGTGTTTGCATTATATATATTCTGCAGAGGGAATGAAATCTCTTAATGCTGGAGCATGAAGTGTTTCTAAATTACAGCTTTATTTCATTCTTTCAAGCTTCAAAAGAACTCATATTCTTTCAAACTGACTCATTCATTTGAACTCTTCAATGCATCATCATACTATATAAAGGTCTGTATTTGCTAACAGTCATCTTTCTGTGCTAAGGGATGTATTACTGTACAGGTTTCTAACACATGTGACCCCTTGGCTGCAAAATAACACTGGATTTCCATTGAAGAGCCTCTTTTCCTTAGCCATTTTTCGTGTAATTCTAATCTTTTACAAACCTTTAGCAGCCTATCAGTAGTTATGTTTTAGCCCTTGTTTTAGTCCTTATTAACTGATGTGTACTCTGCAGGGAGTGACTATTTTTAATAATTACAGATTTAAAAAATGTTTTGTGTCTGGGAAGAAATATAATTATTTCCATAATACACAGAACTCTTTGGTGCTTATATTCATTCAACTACGCATGTGGAGTGTTCTCTTCAGCAACTCCTTAGTTTTGGACTTGTAACTTCTTACCAATGCAAAAATTGTTTCCTGGAATAGTATTTTCAAAGAAAATGCTGTGTATTAATAAAACGTATACTCAAAAATGATGTTTTGGCTTTTGTGTCTTCACAGAACCATTCTCACGATAATTTACTAGATGCTAATGACTCAAAGAAACAAGCAGCTAATCAGCACAACTACCGTACGAGATATGCAGTAGAAGAAACTGCAAGGCCTGCCGAAGAGTTGGAAAATGGACACAGTTCTTCAGATGTAAGATCCTTATTCATGAGGCATTCTTACCTATTCCATTTCTACTCATTAAGCTCCTGCTTCAGCTAATGAAACATTGTTCCTAGTTTGAAACTCAAGTTACATTTTTCATTGTGCATTTCTTTTCACCTCTTAAAAAAATTACGTTGTATTAGGTTTTCACATGCTGTTGTATATATTTAGCTTTGACTTAAAAAGTAATTGACAAAGGAGAAAAATGCTTATTAGTAAGGGTATTTCACAAAGTATATGTGCAGTTTGTAAGCCTGGTCAGTACTGCCCATGTGGCCTAGCAATGTGGTCACCAACTTTAGGTAACCCTGTTTGAACAGATATTATGACCTCCAGAAGTCCCTTCCAGCCTCAATTATTCTGTGCTTCTGTACGTATAGTAAAGAATGAATTAGGAGTACCTAAAATTCATATTGGATTTTTGTTTGATACAGAAAAAAATGTGGAAATATGACATTTAAAACACTTGAAATAATTTTTGAGAAGGTAATCTGGCCTTGTCAAATGGTGATAAAAAAATAATGCTCTACACTGTGTCTGGCCAGACAGATATCTTCATACTTCTTTATATAAGTCCACCAAAGTAAAGGAACTATCTGCAAACTAAAATGCCTTTTTAACATAGAGCTTCTAGAATGCCAGATGTTTATAACGCATATAAAGCCTAGAAAAGTTTTCATTGTATTGTCATATATTATAACTTGATCTCTAAAGAAAATGTTTCTTTTTCACTGCCTCACCCGCTCCCCCTTCCCAATGCCCTCTGCTCCCCTTATTAGGAGGGGGAAGTAGTTGTTGCCAGTGGTGGAACATCAGAAGATGATGAAAGAGCATGGCACAGTGATGGCAGTTCTAGGTAAGTGACAATGTATATAACTGACAAAAAATTCTCACCAAGAAATCTTTAATAATTTTTGTTGTAAACAGTTAATGAGTAATAACTAACGCTTGTGCAGATTTAGAAGAAAAAGTGGACAAGAACATGAAACTTTCAGGATTTAATTTTCGGTCATTTTGCTAACTAAAATTTAGGGAAGATTTTTCCTTGTTTGCTAGAAGCAGAATTGTTTTGCAGGGAGGTATTTGTTTTCAAGCACACAAACGCTTCAGGCAGGTAGTAACCATTTCCTATGGCTCTCAGTCTGAGTTGTGATCCTTGGTTTGAAATTAGAGAGCAAATAAAACATCCTGTGTTTTTTCATTCAAACCTATTCTAAACCAAAAGTCTTGAAAACAATATCCAGACTTCAATGTTTATCATCTTGAATTGATGAAGCAAACACAATGTTTACTTCGAGGGATGCTGTGAGTTAAGTTTCCTGCAAGACCAAATGATGTCAGGGTGTTTGGTTTATTACCATTTAAATTGTAGACTTTTAAACGTTGGGGTTTTAATTTCTTTTTTCTTTGTTATATCACATGTAGTGACTATTCTAGCGATTATTCTGACTGGACGGCAGATGCAGGAATCAATTTGCAACCACCAAAGAAAATTCCTAAAATTAAAACAAAGAAAGCAGAAAGTAGTTCAGAGGATGAAGAAGGACCTGAAAAACAAAGGAAGCAAATTAAAAAGGAAAGGAAAAAGGGTATTGAGGAAAAAGATGGACCGTCAACATCACCAAAGAAGAGGAAACCCAAAGAGAGAAAACAAAAGGTTAGATGTTCTTTGTGTATTACAGGTTGCTCATTTCTGCTGACTTAGAAATTGGACGAATGATTCAGTTACAAATACAACTTAATATTGTCTAAATTTAAAACACATCATGACTTTTATTCTTAACAAATGATAATTAAAGACTTCCAAATCAAATGATGGATGGCTATAATGATATGTTTTCTGAATATGTTACGTTTGATGTAAGGAGCACTTCTAATGTCCTTATCACTATCCTTGCTCATGCCAGAAACTTCCTTTCTGTGGAAGTAGATTATTCAACTTCCAGTACAATTGAGTACTGGTATGACACACTAGTATTTTTTTACAGCTGTGCTGACTTGTTTCCCTATATAATTGCAATTTCTTTTAGATCTGCACAACCATGTCATTTTTTTCTGTCAATTCTCTGATATATGATATTTGCATTATGCTTGCTACTAGTGACTCCATCAAGGGAAATAAGACTTGATCAGGATTTTGTTGTTGTCTGTATTTTATTTGCTTTCTAATATAATGTAATTACAATTTAAACCAGTACACAGAAATTTTCAGTGACTTCAGTTATTTTCAGTGTGTTTTTTGAAAGGTTTTGTTTTTAATTGCTAGGTCTGAAAACTTCACTCTTCCTTCTTTCTTTATAGAGACCAGAAGTGATCTATCTGGTAGATGCTAATTGGTTTTGTAAACTTATAGCTTCTATTTTTGCAGCACCCAAGGAAGCTAACTGTATCATCTTAACTAAATACCTGTATTTTGTTTATTTATTAGATTAGGAGTCCTCAGCATTCTTTAAGATCATTATTTCAGGGTTTAGCCTCATTAGAAAGTAGACTGACAAAACAACTGTTTGAACATGGAGGTTGGCACAGTGTCAGATTAGATGTGAATCTCTGGTATGGCATGCAGGATGTCGGGTGGTAGTCTCTATTCTTTGTTTAGGCTACTTTTTGTGTATTGTACACAGTCATTAGTTGCAGTGTCAATACTAATAGTGTATTGCTATTTCCACAGTCTGAAACCAAAAGAAGGTATCAGAAGGAATAAGAAAGCAGATGAGAAAAATAGATGGTGGGGGCATTTAAAATTACTGAAACCTGTAGTTTAGCTTCTTATTATAAAACAGAAAATTGGTTGGCAGCCTAGTATTTCCACTAGATAAAAACTAAACTGAGTGTTCCAGGAATCTTGCACCCATTTTAGTCCAAGTTATTGAGATATGGGTCGTCTTTGATTCAAAAAGTATCAAGTCTAGATATTTCACACTTTTAAAGCTGACATGCTTGAGTCATAAGAAAATATGAGGCTGGAAGTAATTGCAGAAAATCACCTTTATTTCCTCTATCCCTAGGGAGCATTAATTATACCTGTCATTCCTGACAGATGTTAGTCTTTGAAGTTTCTTGTGGTGGACATTTGACGATCTTACTGAGCAGAGAGTTCACAGGCCTTTCTGGTAGAAAGTTCTTCCTCATTCTGATCCTGATTCAAAATTAGATCTTTTCATTGAGGGAAGAAGTTTTGACTGTCTTTGTAGTCACACACACAATCTTAAAAATTAAAGGAGGAGTAGGGAAAAATTGACATTCATCTCAATTAATGCATGGGTTCATTGATCTTGAATGGTGCTTATATTTCTAATCCCCCTCTACCAAAAATCAATCTAAAATATGATACAGCAGTGAAGAAGGACAAGGAAGGATCACCCAGGAAGATCAAAAATAGAGAACATTTTTTTTCTTCAGGTCAGACACAGAGACTGACTCTTAGAAGGGAGACAGTTTGGAAGAGATAGGATGAAAAAGCTTGCATAAAACTATTGTGGTTTAGAAAAGAATGAATGCAGAATGATTTCCTTCCTTATTTTGTTACAGTGAGATGTAGCACCTGATGTCACAGACATAAAGCTCAAAACTGAACCATTTTCCCATTCAACATCTCCCTCACACCCCAAACCCATCTGAGCATGTAGTCAGGTAGTGGAACTAATTACTAAAGAATTTAGTAGAGTTTTAGAAATTATTTAATAAAGTCACTGGGAGCAGTCCCTTCCTGATGAGTAACTAAGATCAGTCTTGGCTTCCTGAAAGTTTTAAACTGATTATTATTGTGTAAAGTTATAACGAGGGAGGGTTCTCTGGTTAAAGGCTGTTTCTTACCTTCACATAATTCACCAATTAGCTAGACACTTTGGTGTGATGCAGTGTGTCAGTTTTTTGCAAGACAGACCTGCTTGAACCTCAGAATTCACAAAGTGCTTCTGTGTTATTGACTTATTACAATAGAGGTTCTATTTTGATTTTTTTAATGGGTTTTCGTTTTTTACTATATGCATGCTTTTTCCTGTGATACTCACTGGTGCAATCATCACAGTACTACTTGTCATGTGAAACCACACTGGAATTGTTATAATGGAGTTACATGTGGCATATCCTGTTTGCAGTCTGGAGATGTAGAGGCCTCCAGCAGTGGCTGTATGAAGTGGATTTCTGTACTGCCATCCAGGGTTGCTTTCTGTACACACACACACACAATATCCTGTTAGGAATCTCAAAGCAGCCTTGTCTGAATGGTTGTACATACCTCTGCTTTATCAAACCTATTAGATACAGACAAGCAGTGTGCACCTAGGACCAGCAACTGCTCTGAATGTCATTGCTTACATGTGTGTGATGTGGAAATACATTCTGAAAATGCAGTTCCATACCACTTTATAGTAAGTATGCCAGTAGGTAATGTGGATGTACCCAATCCAGGTAAATTTCACATGATTTACCTCATAAATCTCTTCCTCCTTGTTTTGTGCAAGGTTCCTTAATTGGAGGCAGATGTATAATTTTAGTGCCTTTTTGGCCAAGGCAACCATGTGAATTTGGTACAAGAGAATGACATGCTTCCATTTTATCCTTTTGGGTGTGAGACAGTTACTGGACTGTTAGTAAATTCAGTTTTTGTTAGAGTTCATCCCTGCACACCCCCCCAAAAAACCTCAAAAGACAGCTAAAATTAACCCTCACACTAGCAATAATTTTGTACTAATCTTCTGTGTATGTTTTCTTCAGAGGCTGGCTGTGGGAGTTCTGGCAGAAAATGGTTTGACGCTGGAAGAATGGCTGCCTTCAGCATGGATTACAGACACTGTTCCTCGGCGGTGCCCATTTGTCCCACAGATGGGGGATGAGGTATTGTAGTTTTTTCATTTCCCTCTGTGTCCTTGTTTCTTTTTGCCTTTTGTATTTTCATCTGTGCATTTTTTCCCTAGAGACTTAAAATAAAAATAGTTTGGATTTTCTTAAAAACATTCTTTGATCTGGATAAAATTTGCTTTCACTTCCTTGTACTTGTACTTAGAAGATATTCTGCATAGTGTTGCTTTGACTTTTTATTATTATTCCATGCTGTTGCAGCAGTGTCCCTTCTTGTATGGTATTCAGTGTGTTGATTTCCTTATGACACTTGTAGACAAGCTGTGTGAGGTGCTTTATGCCGTGGAAGTATTCCTTAATTGTAGAGCATTTGGTATCCTGAAGAACAGGTAAGAAATCAGATATGAAATGAAGGCTAGAAAACACATTTCAGTTTGGGACTTGAAATAAAAACCAGGAATTAAGCCTCCTGGGGAAGGTTTTTTTACTTGGTGTGATTGTTTCGATGTAATTAAAAAAATAAATAATTGTTTATTCTGAAGAAAAGCTCTGATAATTGTCCTTATATTCCTGATATCAAAAATCTGCTGGTCTCTGACAGCAGAAAAGCATGAGAAGTTTTGTATATATATGTATTTTATACAAACCAGACTGTAAATACTTTGTAAACATGACCCAGATGCCTCAGAATATGGCAGCAAAAGGCTACTCACCAGTTTCTACTTTGGAATATGTAGCAGGTGAACGTTACAGTGAATTCTATGAATAAGTAGTATTAGGTAGAATTCAATCTTGAAAGCCAGAGTCTGTGCATGTTTCTTAAATGCCCTGAGGTTGAAATAAGAGGAAATAGCTGGCTTATGCTGTAATGGGCAGTGTGTTGTCTCTTTGGGGAGCAGCATGTTTTCTGAGTTACTAAACAAGTTGTCGAATAGCTCCCACCTTCTGAATGCTGTTGGAGAAATACTTGACATGGTGGCAAATTTGATTAACTTTGTTCCCAAGCTAAAGCTTTTTGTGGGCACCATCTTAGAAACTGAATCAGGAGCAGAGGTTGCATGTGCAAGCAGTTTTGTTTTTACTGGATCACTTCAGTGATCCAGTTCACAGCACAGCTATGCAAAAATTACATCAGCAAAGCTAAGGATGGAGGGAAGGAACATTGCAAATTGAGAGTTGCAGCTAAAGAAAATGCTTATGGTTTGATGCCCTCCAGTAAGCATGTTTTGGAGACTGTGCTGTTCAAAAGATCAAGTCCAAATAAATATATTTGGTGCCTGATACCATCTGGATACTGTGAAGCCGCCAAGGATTTATCAGTACCATACTGCTCGGGAGACTTTAACATCGTATTGGTTTAGTAAGATAAACAGTTGTGTTTGATTTGGCACCTGCTGAATAGCATGTACAGTGTGTACTAGGAATATCTAAGTAGAGTACATACTTTTGCTGAAAATGCTTTATGTGGGAGAACAGGAAGTTATGTCCTGTGCCTAGAAAGTAGGAATAATTACACCAATAGAGAGTATGTTTGTAATTGACCTGCTCTGTCTGAAATTCCATCTCTGAGACTTGCCATCCCCAGATTTACTTAATATATGAAAAGAAATTATTAATCTAGAAGGTTACTTTTGAGATACAGAGAAATATAGGGTTAATTTAATTAGAGAAATGTTGTGAAAAGAGATACTTCTCTTCCAACATTGTGGCCTTCCAGCATTTTTTTGGATGGGGTAGGTATGTTCTATAAGATTTGAGGGGAGATATATTTCAAATTTGTTTTCAAGCTGTACAAACAAGTAAAAAACATTGGTACTATATTTAGTTACACTTAGTGTATAAGAATAGCACATACCATCCCATTTCTTTTTCTGAGTAGTGCTGTTTACACATCTCTGCCTTGTGTCTTGAGGAACAGTGGAAACACACCAGAGAGATGGGATTGCAACTTTGCTGTCTGAATATCCCAATACAAGGCATTTTTGTTGTTTGTTCTGCCCTTAACCTGATATAAACCAGTGTTGGCTGGGTATTACAACAAACATGCAGAAGCAGGAATTCATCAAGAATAAAAATACTATGTCCTAGGAAAAAACATGAATTTTTTTTTTCACAGATATCTTCCCAGTTTGTTCTTCTGACAGAAGGTGCAATGCTTAGACCCGTTTGCAAAATAAAGAATATTTCACTGCTGTAAACAGTGGGTTGAATTGATGTAGTGGTGTAGCAGAAACACTAAGTGTCACAGGGATTGTGAGATTGTTTGTAGCCTGGGAAGTTTTTCTTTGTTTTGATTCACTGAAATCTATGGGAAACAATCATCACAATGTTGAGAGTGTAATGTAAATTTGCCTTCAGATGTGTCGCAGTAGCCTCTGTTCCTTTTCCTGACAGATAGATTCTGACAGTGCCTAGGAGATTCTCACAGCTTTCATGCCTTTTGTAGCTGTAGTGTGTTTTGTCCCTATGAGGATGTTATGCATCTTGAATACTCTAAACACAGGGATTTAAAAAAAATATGGTGCTGAGTCCTTCTCCATTTAAAAAAGTTAAAAATTGCCACGTGACCCTAAGAGTTCAGTACCTGTTAATGTAGAAACCTGGCAAAGACTTCTTTATAATGTTTTATGGTACAAGAGTTTTGGAAAGCAGGTAGAAATACAAATTATAGTGTGTTTATTTCTGCTCTGCTTTTTATTTTTGTTATATTGGACATTAAAGCTATCTTTCCTTTGTGCTATTAAATGGAAATCCCATTTTGGGACACTTGAAGAGGATCTTTTGTTTGGCATACATTGTACCAAGAATACAGCCATTTATCAGATCTTTGTTCTAACTGGTTTGTGGAACCTCTGTTTCACATTTCAAATACGTTCCTTGAATATATGTTTATGGGTTTCAGCTTACTACCTCATTACAGTGCTGGCTTTTAATAAAAGCATTCATCCATGTGGTATGCTATACAATAAGATCAAAGTAGAACTGTTTGACTCTGGATGTCTGAACCATAAAATTTATACTGGAAGGATTAAAAAAAATATGAAGCACAGGAAATGTCTTTTTTAATTTGTTCAGGCCTTTGTTTGGCTATTTTTTTAGTGATATGGAAGCAAACACCAAAATCTTACCAGAAAAATAACAGATTTCTCATTCTAGAATATGTTTCTTGTTTAAAAAACATAAGCTAGATACTGAATGTAGTGATACTTGATTGTTAACTTATGGCTGTTCTGCAGTGATGTATAAACAGGTGGATTAGTGGAATTCTTGTTGCTGTCATTGAATTGCTCTATGGTGCAATGACAAATGGGTGGTTTTGTTACTGATTTTGTTGGTCTCTCTCACGTGTAATTTAGGGTATTTTGTTCATACAGAAAATAATGTTCTAAGTCTTTCCTGCTTTTTTCTGTAACTGTTTCTATAACAGCTTTTTTAATTTTCCTCCACTTAACTTTTTTGAGAACCCATGACTTTTGCAGGAAAACAGACTGAAAAGCTGATGAACTAGAAAGTATGCACATTGTATGGCAGTGACTTGTTAGCATTTCAGCTCCTCAGAGTCTTTGTAGGATAACTGTCACATTTCACTTTTAGGTTTACTATTTCCGACAAGGTCATGAAGCATACGTTGTAATGGCCAAGAAGAACAAAATATATAATATTAATCCCAAGAAACAACCGTGGCATAAAATGGAATTGCGGGTATGACTTCTCCTTCTTTTCTGTTTATATCTTAATATTTAAAAAAAATTTTAAAAAAAAGGAAGCCAAGTGAATGTGAAGTCCCTGATATAAATAAATCTGGTGTTCTTAATATTGTAAGATAAGGGGGAAAATTGAACTCAATAGTCAAATGAAATCAGACTTTAACCTATACTACTTTTTGTATCAGCGTGAACAGATGAGGTGTTATACTTCATAGCAAAGTATTTTTCAAATATATTGCATTGTGGAATAATAGCTTGTTGTGGAAGACTAAATTTCAGATTCTTGATTTTTATGTGGTTTGGCAGGATTATAGTACACTCAACATGCCCATGTTTTCATGTTTCAGAAAGCTATTTCAATTACCTTCAGTGGTGGTACAAAATATTTTGTTTATTCTAGGAGCAAGAGCTGATGAAAATAGTTGGGATTAAGTATGAAGTGGGATTGCCTACTCTCTGCTGTCTTAAGCTAGCTTTTCTTGACCCTGACACGGGTAAACTGACGGGAGGAGCCTTCACCATGAAGTAAGGAAAGGAATATTGTATGCAAATTGGGGGTTTTCTTGGATGGGGATGGCCAGGGGGGTGTTGAAGTTGAAAGTTAAATGATAACATTAATATTGACCTTGTGCTTTTCAAGTGTTGAATTCAAAGTGTTAATTTTTTATGTAAGTGCTTTATGTTATGCTTTAGCTGTTTTATCGCTTAATAGTTGTGTTCTGTTGTAATTAGGTACCATGATATGCCAGATGTTATAGATTTCCTGGTTTTGAGGCAACAATTTGATGATGCAAAGCATAGGCGATGGAATATAGGTGAGTTGTGGGGAAAGTTGTGTGCTGTGGTTTTGTTTGTTTGTTTTTTCAAAGCGTCTACCTATTTTCGTGATAACTTCCTTAAAAGTAGTAGTAGTTAAGAAATCCTAACAGTCAGCTGAAGTCAGAAAGTAAGCTCTGCCCATAGCTAGCTGGGGAATTTTGCTTTGTCCTTGACCAAAGTGGCAACAAGCAAGCAAAATAGCGAAGGTGATCTTTAAAAGAAAGTGCAAAGAAAATTTCAATTGTATATGTGCCGAGAGAATAGTTAGGGGTAGGTTTTAGGAATATGGTGTTTATTGCTAGCTGATGAGGTCTTCTGGCCTATATATTGTTTCTATTTTTATTTTTTTTTTTAAATTGAAGGCCCTCCTACAATTGCATTGCTACTATGATTATTTTTTCCCAATTTCTGAAATTTCTGCTGAAAACATGGGAATATTTCTTCAAAAATTGCAAATTGATGTCTAGATCGTACAAGAATGCTCCTTCCGTCTCCTTATACTTTTTAAATTCTGTCCTAAACCCTGTGGTTTAGCTTCATTGAAGCGTATATAGTTATAATTCGCTGCCAAGTGACGAGGGAATGACTTTGATTCTTTTTAGTTTGCCTGTGCCCAGTTATTTCAGAGTACTGGATACTGGAACAATGCCCTCGACTGTTAGGTCCTCCAGTCAGATCTGTTTCCTAATCATCTTTTCCATATGATGACAAAGATCACCTTTCAGCAATGGAATGAATTAATCTCCTGTCCTTTGATATCCTTAGGTTGTGTGCCTTAGCAGTAGATGTATAAATTACATTATGCCATAGGAATAAGTTCCATATCATCTCATACTTCACACTATGTTGTCTGAAAAGACAGCTCATCTTCAGTTCTGTAGGGAATTTGGTAAAAACCCTTGACTTCTAATCCAATAAGAAATGTAAACCTTGATTTCTTCTTCTAAGATCATTTCAGTTTAAAGATCTCATAAGTAACAAGGCTGATGGAGATTTACTAATGGGTCACTAAGCTTTGCTCTTTCCCCATGATTATGGATCTGTGGTCTTGTCCTCCTCTGCCATGCCATATTTTTGCACAAAGTCATGACAGAAGCAGCAGAATGATTGCCATAGTTTGTTTGTGAACAGCCTAGCCAGGCTTCCTGAGCTGGTACTGTATTTCAAGAAATTTGCACTCTGGAATAAGTTGAAGCTACACAGAAACTATTGGAAGTACCAGGACCTTTTATCAAGCTTCCAATGCAAATAATGTGAATTTTTGTTGTTGTCTGGGCTTTGTTTGTTTTAGGGAAGACTATTTGCTTATCTATTTTTTTTAATATTAAATTTATATTAACGTAGGAATCTTTTTAGAAGGAACAAACATAAAATTTGAAATTGCAGGTTCTTATTTGCATTCAGATTCTATTTATTGCATATCTTTATCTTAGTATAGTTTACCTTCGAGTTTAATACTTGGGCTCAGAGCTATTCCAGTAGTATTCCTGCAACTGCAGCTGCATGTCTTAGACTGGTGTGCATACTTCTCTCTTACGTAGCAGCCACTGTGTGTTCCACAGACATTTTTTGTTATCTTCAAGCAAGCATTATGCAGGGTTACTCAGTTCTGGAAAATTGCACTAGAGCCACCTTCTGAGAGACTTTGGGCTGCTCTCTGCATAGATGGTAGCACAGAGGAGAAAGGGGAAAGTAGTGATTCAGGAGATGGTTCTTTCACTCATGTTGTTTTCTGCTTTAGCATTCTGTCTGTAGGAATGCTGTGGCTCATGAGAACTTGGAAGCAGCTGCCAGTATATGCCCCTTTAAGTGAATTTGATCTGCCTAATGTTCAGCTCAGTGAAGTCACTCCTGGTTGTTATCTCTGCATGTTTCTTTGTAAAACTGATCACCAGGGAAGGCCATATTGGAAAACTATAATTTTATAGCTCTTCAGAAAATAAATTATTCTTTTAAAATAAAGCATCAGCCCTTATTTACATTTTTGATCTTGCATTTCAGATATTTTCTGTTTACTTGGTTCTATATAGTACAATTAGGACTATTAATAGAAGCTTTATAATTGTCCTGAATTACTTGTGATCCATTAAAATTTAAAGAAATGCAGTAAAGAAAGCAGACCATTTTTGAGAATATTTACTTCCTATTTCAGACAACTTCAGCAAGCATTTGGGCAGAGGGTGGATGTATTGAAATGGAACAAATACTGCAGCAGTTGAGTGTGTATATATTCAAATCCCGTGAACATAAAAATGTGTAGTTCTTGGAATCTCAGGCTTAAATTACATTTTTTTCTTGTATTGAACAGAATATTATGCTAAAATTGTTTCTTAATTTTGTGGCATGTGTTGTAGAAAATGTTAGCATTTATGATGGTGTGTAATACATGCATTCTCATGTGTAATTTTTTTAATAACGTGTCTGACCTTTTTTCTCAGCTGTGTGAATGCTTTGTGGTATTGAAGCCATTGCAAGTCATAGTAAATTACTTTAGTAACCTTTTGAGCAAGCTTTAATAAATTTTATTCTATTATCCGTCAGATTGCCTGCATAGTAAAGAGAATGAACCTCTTGAGTTACATTTGTGTTGCTGAAAAAGCACTTCAGAAAGTAAGGAGGACGAGCACAGCAGCTTGTAAAATATTCCTCATACAGAAGTGTCATAGTGCTCAGTTATTTTAAGAGGTGGCATGTTGTATTTAATGCAAGTAGATTTGAGTCTTAAAGCATTGATATGTCTTACCTTTTATATGAAATTAAGAAATAAATTCATAAGTAAAGGATATGTAGGTAGATTTGCAAATTGTTATTTTTCTAAAATGCCATATGAACTTTCATTATGGTTAAAAAACAGTCTTCAGAAAGAATTTAATAGTTTTGTTGGTTTTTAACTGAGCATTGACTCATGCTTGCCTGCTGAGGCTGTAAATGTTCAAAAGTATTTGCGTATTTAAGATCACGCCAGATATATCTAGACCTGCTTTTCTGGGAGGGTAACATGCCTTATATTGATGAAATTATTTTGTGTTCTTACCTAGGTGATCGTTTCAGGTCAGTGATAGATGATGCTTGGTGGTTTGGAACAATTGACAGCCAGGAACCTCTTCAGCCTGATTATCC
The DNA here is from genome assembly GCA_008694505.1 of Cyanoderma ruficeps. NCBI lineage: Eukaryota > Metazoa > Chordata > Aves > Passeriformes > Timaliidae > Cyanoderma > Cyanoderma ruficeps. Next base: position 197,823 of record VZDJ01000302.1, read on the forward strand.
TGATAGCTTATTTCAGTGCTACAATGTCTGGTTAGCAGATTTATCTTCTATCTTTTTTATGTTAATTAGTTACTTCATTTGAAGTACTGACTGGGAAACTTGCTTCCATTAAATTCAGTCATGCATCTCGCTGTACCCGTTTATTATAATATTCTGTATAAATTATGATAAATTAAAGTTTTGTGTGTAAATTAAAGTTTTGTTGCAAACATTAAATAATGATGTTGTTGAAGCAATATTAGTAGATAATTTAAGTGTGGTTATTTTTAAGCTGGGACAATGGTGATACTGAGAAGATGAGCCCTTGGGACATGGAGCTGATACCAAGTAATGGTATGTTACCTTAATAATATAATTTGCTTTACAAGTGTATTTTAAGAAGAAAAAGAATGTTATATGGTTTTACATAAACAATCCTGTTTTTTGGGCGGAGTGGGAGGAAGGCCCACAAACCAGTTGCATTTAAAGAATATCTTTAAATCAATTACTAAACTAAAAGTGAATCAAGATAAAAGAACTGTGAAGAAACAGCCATGATAGATAAACTATGTGATGTTGAAAATAGAAATAATACAAAAATGCTATAGATAATGTACAATTAACTGTTTGTGCAATTAGGAAGATAAACCCATGCCTTGGGTCACCTTGAGGAAACTGCCTGCTCTAAGAGATGTCAGCATTCCTGCAGACATTCAGTGCATTGCAGATGCAACCTGTGCCTGTGAGAGAGTTTGATAATAGAGGATTTTTCTCCCTCTCTGGCCCAGCACATGTAGCAGATGCACATGCTGCAGAGTGGACAGCATGGCATGGGCAGTGTTCACATGTTCACAGACAAGAATGTAATATTTCTTCTTCCATAGTTTTTTAGTTGGTTGGTTGGGTTTTTCTAAGACTTCATAGAACTCGTGTTGAACAGCAGAGTAGAATCAGCATTTTTTCCTCATGTTTTCCCTGAAACATTTGATAATATTGTCTCTCAAAAGTAACCATAAATAATTCTTAATTATTTTAAGTAGTAATTGTATTTATTTCAACTTTTTGTTTTGGTTCAGTCCTTCTTTTAATAGGTACCTCTTTATCATAAGTAAAATACAGGTGTTAGAGTGATAACATGACTAAAGAAATAATGAAAATAGACCACCCCATTTACTTCTTCCTTTTACTTACAGAAGAAACCATTTTCAGATAAAGAATAGGAAGTGATTAAGATAACTAAACCAGAACCTGATTTTTTTGCTATGTTCACAAGTATCAACATTTGTTACACCTTCTTAAAAATTTTCAAGATGACTGCTTAACATCATACTTGAAAAAACTGCTGCTACAGTATAAATTGTCAAAATTGGTTGGTCCTCAAGGATGCTAAGGTGATAACACTATTAATTGGCATTCTCAGGAGCTGCGGTTTTAGAATTTGAGCTCAAAACTCTAGCAATGTAGAACCACTACTTGGAGAATGTTTTAGCAGCAATGTCAAAGTTATCTTAAACTCCATCTGGAAATCATCTGCCATTCCTTACCAAAATAACTTATTACCAAGAATATTGGCTTTTAAACACAGAATAACTCCAAAACCAAAACACAAGTTTTAACTGTGATAAATGAGTGTCTTAGCTGGTTCTAAAATAAATTTTACAATTAGCTATTTGGAAGAGGATAAATCTTCAGGATGGACCTCTACACCAAACTGCATTGCAAGGATTTAAATGTGACACAAAATAATATACAGAAAGGATATTGGATACATCCAAAATGTCTTTGAGCAAATCACGACCTGATTTCATGCTATCTTTGGTTTACAGGTATATGTGTTACACAAGGTACAAACATTCATGTTTTATTTAATTGTCATATTCCATTCCAGCTGTATTTCCAGAAGAACTGGGAACTAGTGTTCCTTTAACCGACGACGAACGTAGAACGCTGCTCTACAAACCTCTGGATGGAGAGTGGGGTTCCAGGACCCGAGATGAGGAGTGTGACAGAATTATTGCAGGGATAAACCAGCTTATGACTCTAGGTAAATTCTGAATAATATGGCAAATGGTTTTGGTTTATGTTGCTGTTTGGTAGAGAACTTAACATGTGCTAGGGGTAGGTGTAGGGTTTTATGTGGTAAAAGCAAGTACTTGATCTTTTAACTTTCGCTACCAGAATCTCATGTTGGGGTTTAAATTAAAACCTTTATGATGAAGTGAATATTAACTAAATTATGGACAGATGGGGGGGAAGAAAAAAAAAAGCATAAATTTACTTAGATAATGCATATCTATGTGTGGATTTTCCCTGTATTAGCCTTTCCTAATTTCTGATTTCTTCCCCACATTTCCTTAATTATGCAAAATGTGGAGGGAGAAGTAATTGATTTACCTTAAGAAAGCTGCTTGCTATTTGGAGCAATTATTCTTTACAGGCAGCTTCTGAAAAAGTAATTGTTAAAATGCTCGATGCATCACTGCAAAGTTTACCTGATCAAAGGTGGATGCCTGGATGGAGATCTGTCAATAAATACAGGCTGAATTTACAAGTCTTCTGTAGGTCTTTATGAGGATCAAAAGGTGTTCAATCAGCAGTCTTAGGTTTTGGGCTAACAGTGGTCATGCATTAAATATAAAAGTTACAGATACTTTGTTTAACTGATTTTTTGAAGCACTTAATGCAAGGTAAGATTTATGTTTCAGAAAACCCAAAAACCTCTTAACTCTTGAAATAATTCTGATTACCTGTATATCCCATATGGTTTCTTTGATGACATACTGCATAAGAAGCCTACTTTGCTCCTTAAACAAAGGAGTTATCTGTACAGTGTAGTAGAACAAATTAGAGATTTATGTTAAAAAAAAAAAGTGAGGAAATGAAATTTGAGCTGGTTTTGCTGTGCCATCTAAGAGTAATGGTTTTATATTTTGCATTATGGTATATGGCAGACCACTTAGTTTGGGATTTGGCTATAGCCGGTATGGTGCATATTGGTACAAAGTAGCAGTTGCCAGAACATTCAAAAGAGTAAGTAAACAACTTTTAGAAGAAGAGCAGTCTTTTTAGCAGCACCGTATTTTCTGTTTTTAAAGACTTTTGAGACTTCTAAAGGTGATTTTTTTGTTTTGTACTGCAGTATTTTTTCTTGAGATATAAGATGTTAGAATGATGTGTCTAAGCCCTCATGATGATTATAAGTACAGGAGAGAAAAAGCAAGGTTGTTTAGGTGCACTGACTTATGTTGCTCAGCAGTCCTCTAGCACTATATTGGATTGGTTTTGGAAGGCTTCTTTGCTTTTATGTAAGGACAGGAGAGAGTGTTTCTATTTTACATAGAGCGTGGATTTTACCCACATCTTACAGAGGCTGAAATAGCACTGTAACTTTTATGGCAGGAATTTAATGTATAGCTTTGTTTGAAGATATGAGCGTGGCAATATAAAGTGAAATGAAATGAGACTGTGCTGTAAATAACGATATTGAATTGCCTGCCTTCATCTGTGTATAATTTTTATACTTTTCAAATGTGTATATTTCAAATGTGCACTTGCTGTGCCTTTGGGAAGTTTGGTGCTTCAGGTATAACAGAATGGGCACCCAGTCACTGCAGCGATGGGCTGTGCAGCACACACCTCAGCAAACACTCTAAATAGAATATCAGAAATCATTTGGAATATCTAGAGTAGTTACTGTTATTTTTGGGAAACTGCTGTGCATTTCAAACATGAAGGAATAGCTTATGTTGCAGGGGGGTGAATCTTGAGACTGCTATGGAGCATTGTGGTACATAACACTGGGGGATTTGTGGTTTATCTATTTTTTTTTTTTTTAATCTAGATATTGCTTCTGCATTTGTGGCACCAGTGGATCTTCAAGCTTACCCAATGTATTGCACTGTTGTGGCATATCCCACAGACCTCAGTACCATTAAGCAAAGACTGGAAAGCAGATTTTACAGGTTAGACCCAAGTCTCAATTCCGCTGTGATCGATCTACCAGCAGCTGTATTTTTGGTAGCTCTTTGTCTTGTCATACCAAATTAGGAGGTGGGCACAAGCATGCACTTTTACTTTCTTTCATCTTCTAGGTTTCCATTTTCTAAAACTCAAGGATTAAACGACTCCAAAATGTATATTAGAACTACATGGCATTCAAATTCCTGATTATGCAAATTACTTGTTCCATGTGAATTTCAAATTGCAGGGTTAGTAAAGTAACTTTTGGTCCAAAGGATTAAGTTTCCACTTAATAATTTTTTAAGTATTTTTACAATAATTTTAATAAGAGAAACCTTGAAAATATCTCAAGTGGCTTTTTGTCCTAATATGCCTTAAAAAATATTCTTGCACCACTTAAGCAGCTACACAGAATCTGACTTCTTAAATTATTGGTGTCAAATGTCTGAGTTGTTGTACAGAAACAAAAATAATTTTATAGATTTTGATACTGTTTTGATGTTTTCCTAAACTGTGATTGCAGTTGCTGTGGGGTTTTTTTGTTTTGTGGGGGTTTTTTTGTTGGGTTTTTTGTTGTTTTTTTTTTTTTAAGTAAATATCTGTATAGGAGTATAGTTCTTTAAATTACTTCACTTCCCTTCAGTTCTTGGTCTATTTCTCATTTTAAAATCAGTGTTGCTTTAGTTTCTTTTGAGTAAGTATGGATAGGATTTTGTTTTAGTCCAAATTTCAAGGTTAATTTTTAGTGCTTTATACATGCTAAATGAAGATTGAGTTTTAAACTAAATTCGCTTTTTCATTTTCAGAAAGGCACCTCTGCTTTTTATTATTCTATTGCAATATTGAATTCCATATTTATTGTGTAATATGAGGTAGTCCAGCTTTCTCTTCTGTAATGTGCTGCTTTGCAGTCAGGTGGACAGAACTTTCTGCTGGATTTTGTTTTCTCTTGTCAAAAGAGTGAGCAGTTATTTTTGGTAACCAGCACAACTTCAATAAATAGGGCTTTTTTAGTTTGGAATATTGTCGAGGCCTAGTTAGGTAATAAGCAACCACACTGTGTTGTGCTTTTCAGTGGTTTTGTTTTGGGGGTTTTTTTAACATTTAGTGGATTGTTCAAATCACTTTTGATGTTTGGTAATTTTTCATGATGCTTACCTTAAAACTGTAACTTTTATGCTCTCAAAGTCTTTACATCTTTTTATTTTATCTTTTTTAGATTTGGATCTATTTTTTTCAGTTATTCTGCTTTTGTGCATAACTTTTTATAATGTGACTATTCTATAGTTAGGTTATTGAATCTGGGGAAATCTGATAGTTGTCTTTCTGTCAGAAAAAGGTACACACTAAAACATTTTTATTACTATTTTGTTAATCCTCAACTGAGTCCAAAGGCAATATAGGACGGGTTTTGTATATATATATGATGGAGGAATAATAGAAATGTGACAGCTGAGTTTTCCTGAGGAGTGTCAGCTGTAGGTTCTTAAAGCTATTTGTATAGATTACCACAGAATATAACAGGAGAATGGGAAGCCAGAGAAAGCTGCTTGCTGCTGGTCACTTAGGGAAGCATATCTGACGTGCACTGATGTAATGGAGAACAAGAGTGAATGAGAAGAAGGATGATAAGGTTTTCATCCTCTGTTCATGTGCATTGCTAGAAATTGTCCTTATTTCTTTCTCCTTTTCCTTTCCTCCAACTGTTTCCATACAGGCGCCTTTCCTCATTAATGTGGGAAGTCCGGTACATTGAACACAACACTCGCACATTTAATGAACCTGGAAGTCCTATTGTTAAATCTGCCAAATTTGTCACAGATCTTCTGCTACACTTCATAAAGTGAGTTGCTTAGTAGGTCTGTTGTTATTCCTATCTCTTACCAAAGCAAGAGCCTTTTTAGATCTGAATTTTAAACTAAGATAGTTGTGCACTTTAAATAAGCCTGTTGTCCGCTGCTGGGGCGGAAAAGAATAGAGCTTATGTTGACAAAAAAATCAAAAGTTTGCAAAACAAGTTCTGTAATACATTGAGTAACATAGATTGGCATGGCTTTTTGTTTTGAGAGACTTTCTCCTAAATGATATAAATAGGTCTGAGTGTCTTCATGGAGTTACAAAGATATTAATTGGTAAGTTAGGAGTTCTAATTTTGAGTTTGAATACTGGCTATGTTAACATAATTCTAAAATCTAGATTATAATTTATAGTTGGTTTGAAAATTATGTTTTATGTGCATGCAAAGTAAAAATTAAAGGCTTTGTAGTTGACTGAAGTCGTAGCTGTCTTTCAAACATTCTGTTATTATCTATAGACAAACTCAATAACAAATATTTGAGATTTTTTGCAGTCCGTTGACATATCTACAGACCTCAAGTTTGTAAGGACTTACTGTGCTCACTGCCTTGGTTTGCTTGTACATAATGAGTGCTGCTGTTTCCACCTTGTAGACACAGCAAGATACTTTATTAGTTTAACAAAAATTGTGCCATTTTTAGTGATTTAGTTTGTCAGTATTAAATTGAATCTAGTTATTTTTTTATTTTTGTGTGTTCTTAAAAAACATTAGAACTCTGTTTAATACTTGGAAATCTAGGACTTTGATTCCATAAATAAATCTTCAATTTCTTCAATGTCTGTGATTCCTGATACTTGCTGGAGAGTGTAAAACACTTGATTGCTTTAGATGTTAAAAGTTTTAGTGAAATATACACCATTAGGAACAGATATATCTCTAAAGGGCTTTTGTGTTACTAATTTTATTCTTTAACATCTTTGTCCTACGTGGGGTTTTTTTTCTGATTAATTAAGCAGCTCAAGAGTTTTTCAAAGTGTATATTTCTAATTGGCTTAGCTAAATTAGTGGATATTCTTATTTAATAATGGCCTATAGCTTGAGTCTATTAATATACTAATTTAAGTGAACTAACAATTCATGTAAAGCCCAGACTTTATTTTTATGGTTGTAACTATAAGGTAGAAGGGCTAGACAATGGAAAGTAAAGCCCATGGTTCTAGTGAGAATGAAATCTCTAGATGCCTCTGAGAATCTACTTCCTAGTTTCTCAAGTATCTTAAAGATCTGCAAATGGGGGGTGGGTGTTGCAGTTAGTTTATCTTTTTTTCACCTTCTCTCACAGCTGTCCTAGTGGTAATGGCAATAGTAGTAAATAGTAGTAGTAATGGATTCTGGATTCTGGTGTGGAGTTGCTGAGTGTTTACAGTTACCAGTGGTAGAAGTGTTCCAAACCACTTTTCTTCCCAGTGGTTTGTGTTACTACATAGTAGAACGCCTTTCAGCTTTCCTTTGTAGAGGAGTTCATATGTTAATCAAGAGTTGAAAATCAGTGTGTTTTGCTGATTTGATTATGCAGGTTTATGCAATAACAGTGTTAGTCCTTGCACACTTGCATTTCAAATGTCATACATTGTGGGTGCTAAATTAAATTATTAAATTGCACTTTTGTACAATAAATTTACTGTAATGCTCCTTACAAAGCTGGATGGGACTCAAGTATTTAATATAGTATAGGATTAGATTTTTCTGATGCTGACAAATGCATGATAAAGGATTATGAATTTTAGTTTTAAAACATTCACACTGTTAAGTGATCTATATTTTACAACTTTTTGAGCAGATGGTTAGCTTGACTTACTACTTCAGTTCTCTTAGTATTCATATAGCACTAAACACATTCTCATTTCAGTTGGGAATGGCTTCATAAATATTTTCCTTTTCCTAGGCAAATTACAGTTGATTCCACAGATGATGATGATGATAGAAAATAAATGTTAGCTTGTGTTTCTTTTTACAGGGACCAGAGCTGCTATGACATAATTCCATTATACAATGCAATGAAGAAGAAAGTGTTGTCTGACTCTGATGAGGTAAGTGGTTGTGTCTTGGGCATTGGCATTGATACACTGGAGAAACAAGACCACTGTCTGTCCTGTGGAAGACCAAAGTACTGGTTTCAGTCACTGCTGGGAAGTGGAATGTACTTTTCTGTCAGTACAATGTTTCTTCTTGTCAGCTGGGAAACTGGGTGAAAATCCAGCCTCCTCTCTTCCTTTAGTGCAGAGAGCTTTAATAGTTTGCTGGAGGATGCTGCTTAGACTTCTGAGAGGTTCTCAAAATTGACAGTCACGTGAAATGCTTCTCAGAGGGACTGGGGTAGGACTGTAGAGACTAAAATTATAAGTTTAAAGTATAAAAGAGCTTGCCTACTCATATATGCTTCTATTTTTTAACCTTTTTATGTGACTCATTATCTTGCTCAAAGGAAGAAGAGAAAGATACAAATGTGCCGGGGACTTCCACTAGAAAAAGAAAGGTAGATGTTTTTGTTTTTTCTAATTTATATTTTTAATGCTACAATTGCTAAAATATATTTGTTAATAATGGAATGTGAAACCCAAATATTTCTAGTATTGTGCTATGTTAGCTTTTTGAAAATGTTGAACCTAATGACGTGTACTACCGAACTGTTCAATATAAAAGTATTTCTGTCTGTGCTGCTGCATATTGTGGATCCATTTATATCCTGTGGGGTAACTTTTCCATTAGATTTTGTAAAAGCAGGTAGTTTATTTAATATACACCAGGCAATATTGTCATTTCAGGATCATCAGCCGAAGCGGCGGCTGCGTAACAGAGCTCAGTCATATGACATTCAGTCATGGAAGAAGCAATGCCAGGAGCTGCTGAATCTCATTTTTCAGTGTGAAGACTCTGAACCATTTCGACAACCAGTGGATCTTCTTGAGTACCCAGTGAGTATTTTAGGACAAAATGACTGATTATAATCCAGTTGTTAAGTGGTGGGTTGGTTTGGGTTTTTTTTCAGCTTTGACCATTTTTTTCAGTTCTTTGAACTGAAACTGCAGGTAACTGTAGAATTTTTTTCAGCACTTCATCATCACTTGTTTAATAATGTTTACTGGTTTTTTCAACCAAATTCAAAATAAATAATACTTCTCTGCTCTCTCAGATACTTTTGTTGGAAAATATTTTATATTCAGGGATACTTACGTTATTAATTAAATTACAGCTTTTAAAGTAAATTACAGCTTTTGCAATTAAGATGCCTTTCCTTTTCTGACTGAAAAATGGTCATATATATAAAATGCATATATTTGCTTGTTGCATGTGATGTGTTGTCAAGTAATAAAATAAAGATTTTGCTTGCTTTCCTTCTAGCATATCTTAAGTTCTGTAAAATATCACTCCAGGGTGATTAACTTGGGCAAAATTAACTGTCTCAATTAGAGAAAAGAAATGCTTCTCTTTCAGAAGTCACTAATCAATCTGTCTTGACACTTCTGCAGCCACAGGGCACCATTATTTTTGAAATAACCTAACCTTTATGCTGTGGCCAACTACAAGTGTCCTTATGTGTTTGAGATCCTCACATGAGCTGATAGAGAGCACTCTACTAGGCTTAGGCATGAAACACACTGCTCCCTGGTGTCACGAGCCTGTTTAACATGCAGAGGCACTCCTGCACTTCTATTTGCTCTGATGCATTGACTTAAACTTTTTGGTTAAATTTGATATTTAAGCTTTTTCTTGTATGGACATGTCTTAGTTTCTTCCATAGCCTGGAAAAAATTGTTCTGTCATTGGCTTGAATTGGGTTCTACCTAAGCCTGTGGAGTTTTTAATACTTCATTACATTCATTATTTGTTAGGTCTCCACTTGGGAAACTGCTTAGGTTTCAGAAAGGATATGATAAGCCTCTGATGAGGTTCAAGTATTCAAACTTCATATTTTAAAGCTATTATGTAAGAACAGTATTAGTCTTAGTCCTAAGTTTGAGCTGCTCAGCCACCCAGAAGGCTTGTAGTCACACTTTGATATCGCTCTTCTCTTCATGTCAGTGTGTCAGTAAGGCAGCCCTTAGGACACCAAATTCTGAACTCTGCGTTTCAGTAAATCGGTTTATTAAATGAATTAAATTGTTTATCAGTTAACTTCTAACCTTGCCCCTGCTGACTATGTCTCCAAGGGAGGTATGTTGTATATTAGTGGAAAGGGGTAAAATATCTTCAGCAGCCTTCCATACCTGTTTAAAGTGGACATTTCAGTTAAACAGGTTTATCAAACTCATCCCAATGAAAATGATATATTAAGGCTTGGGGGAAAATTGTGACAAATTGCTTTGCTATTTCTAAACAGGATTATAGAGATATTATTGACACTCCTATGGACTTTGCTACTGTTAGAGAAACACTGGAAGCTGGCAACTACGAGTCACCAATGGAGTTATGTAAAGATGTGAGACTTATTTTCAGCAATTCCAAGGCCTATACACCAAGTAAAAGATCAAGGGTAAGATTTTATTGTTTTACATTGTTATTGTTTGAAAGAACACTTATGTGAAAAATATAGGACTGAAAAAGCAGAGAGACAGTGTAATTTGATTGCTTTTAGAAAACAAGTTTAATTATTTCTGATCTTGAAATGTAAATATTTCTGAGAAACTATTACAGCTTTGTATTTGAAGGGAAAGGAATGTGTGCTCTTTAAATATCAAAAGTTCTGATGTTCTGCATGTGTGTTTCGAAAGTAAATATTAGAAAGTGCCTCTAAAGGGAAAACCACATGGAAGAAAAGTTCTGTAGAAGCAGGATTATGAGTACAATAGTGAAATTGAACTGATATTTTGGGGAAGAAACCAGATTTTCAAAACAAACACTTTGAAAGTTGCCCCAAACTGAAATATCCAGATATAGACAGCAGAGGATGTTGAAATTCTGTGCTGTTCTCCACTATGCAGTAGGATTGTAATGAAGCTCTTAGGATTTCTGGGAAACAGGACAGTTTACATTAAGTGTCAGCTTACAAAGCTATTCATACTGAGATGTCCAGCTAGTAGTAGATGCAGTATCTGGTAGCAGTTAAATTATAGATGCATATTCACATGGGTTCGAGGCTTCTGTGTAACTTTTCTTCTACTAATATGTGTAAGGTTTTAAGACCAGAATCATTAACAGCCTTTATGTTTGGCTGTTCTAAATATAAAGTTAATCATTAGCACTTCATTGTTTTAAGACTTGGACACAAATTTCTTAGTAGGTGACTAGCAGGATCAGTGATTACTTTCCAGTCAGTAGCACACAGGTCCATTCACTGTTGAGGCTGCTACACCCCATAAAAGAATTACTCTTTCAGTAGCAGCAAATGGCAGGGCTTTTGGGGCAGGTCTGGATTCTTTTGTGGTTTTTCTTTCTCTCCTTGACCTCATCATACCTGACATTATCTTTGTGTGGTTTCATAGATTCTTTTGACATTTTCATTTCTTTCATGTTTCTTCCAAATACAATGGTATAGTAATAAATTTGTCTTTTTGTTTTACTCAGAAGTAGAAGGTTCTTGTGGCAAGAGTTTTAATATTCTAGAATCTATGTGCTTTCAGTGCATGCAACATGTAGTTGAATGTGATGTTTTTACCATCATGCACTTACATTTTTAGCATCTTACTTTGTCATTTACTTGCTTATTTGAACAGTAAACTGATGTCACTGATGTTTTTCTTGAACAGTTAACATGGTCATCAGCTTTTTTTTTTTTTCTTTTTTTCTGCTTGGCACATCAGACACACATTCCCTTGCATGCCATCTCCAGTAACACACGCAGAATCTGTCAAACCTATTGAGTATGGCACTCAGATGGTTTGATGTGTCATTAAGTAGGAACTGGCTCAATATTGTCTTTGTGTTTCATAGAAGGTCCTGTGTCTCCTCAGAATACCTAGATAGGTCACTTTGGTGTTTTTTCTGTTTCCAGAATTAATAGCAACTGTGCTCAAATAATTATGTGTGATCTAAACTGAATTTGGGAGTCTCTGTAAATCAAACAAGTGTAGAGATGGGGGAAAAAAAAAGTGCACTTACATAATTCCAGTACCTGTTGCAGCCAACTTACTTGCAGTATCAATTCATCTATGAAAGGAGTAGACTGATGTTCAAATATAGGATATAAGAATGCAATTTAATAGAGCAAAAAATAAGTTTTCTCGACCCTAGGTACAGTAAAATTACATTAAGGATCTCTCTTTGTGATTTCTGTTGGAACTAGAAAGGAATACATTCTAGAAAGGCAATTGAAAAACTGGCTTTTCCAATTTTTCCTTTTCTGTGTCATCTTCAGTTGTGATACACTTTTCAAAACCATGAAAACAGTTAAAGCAAACCTACCCATGGGTTAGCATATATTTGTTGAGGCAGATTGTAAATTTCCCTGAAACATTGCTATATTAATCACTTTTTGCTTTTCCAGCTATTGTTCGGTTGATAAAAAAGCAAAAGGATGCTTTGGAGAAGTATAAAACTTGTTTACTGGGTTTTCTTTTTCAGATCTACAGCATGAGCTTGCGCCTTTCTGCTTTCTTTGAAGAACACATAAGTTCTATTTTATCAGATTATAAATCTGCCCTACGCTTTCATAAAAGAAATACAATAAAGAAGCGAAGGAAAAAAAGAAGTAGAAGCAGCTCAGTTTCCAGTAGTGTTGCATCCAGGTACATTAATTCCTTTAGAGTATTCATGAAATGCTGTGACATTTTGACATACCTAAACAATAAAACTTAGTGTGTTTTTTTCTTAATACTTCCTTTACTATTCCCTATATTGCAGAATGGTAGCTTTGACATGCAAGTCCCTATGATGTGGAAGAGTTTTAAACTTTACTTAGAGCTATCCTAGTGTAAGTGCTTAAAATTCAAATAACTGCTAAATGTGTACAGTAAAACAGCATCGTTAGGATAGTGATGGCATCATGCTTTGTCATATAACTACAGTATTTATTGTAAAGATTCACTTTCCAGAAGCTCACAACTTACATGAATTTCCACAGTAAATGCCATATTTTTAACATACTTCATGCAGAGGTGATTGTTTTACTCCCACAATCTCAGACACTAGCATTTAATTTTATTTATTCCTGTAAAATGACAAGGTGGTCATCCAGGATATAAATTGTTACTCCCTTTGCAGCCCTGAAAGGAAGAGGAGATTAATAAAACCTCAACTGAAGGCAGAAGCTTCTGCCCCTTCATCGTCTTCTGCACCTGCGCGGTCGACAGCACTGAGACACGCTCCGCCTCAGATGAATGGAAAAGCCGCTGAGGCCGCCTCCCTCGTGCGGACTCGGAGCAATAGGGGGATAACGGATGTGGCTGTTACAGAGCAACCATCTACTTCTTCAGGAGCAAAGCCTTTAACTATAAAGCCTTTAATTGCAAAGCCTAATACTACTGCAGGGTCAGGAAAGTCAGGCAAGTTCGAGTGGTTATTTGGTTTTTTTTGGTGGGTTTGGTTTTGTTTGTTTGTTTGGTGTTTTTGGTGGTTTGTTGTTTTTTTTTTTAATTAGGCCATGAATGTTTTTAAAGATAACACTGGCTCTTTGGAAATTAATATATATTCTCTCATTTAAGACTGCTTCTGCTTTCAAGCTGATGGGCCTTTGAAGCTCTTCAGAAGAAAATGGAACAAATTAGGCTATGTTTTTTTTATCTAGGAAGCTTTCTCCCTTTTGGATCACTGACTCAAATTGTTTGTAGTAGAACATGAGTTCTGTTTTAGCCCAACAAGATTGAATGTAGTATAAACTACTTGACTTGATAATTTTTTTTTTCTTTTTATCCTTCTAGTACTGGAGAATTCAACCAAACATTCCAAGAACCAGAATATTGTATCACACCCTACCCCATCTGATTCCAGTCATAACACTAGGAATAACACCACGAGAGAAAATCCCGAGAAAGAGAAGCAAATCAAGCGCAAAGTAAAATCTTCCGCTGTTAATCCACAAGGTACCAAATTTCTCTGAAACTTCCTCCCTACCCTCAGAGTTATTGATATAATAACTGTAGTGTTGTACTTGAGTTGTGGTAATTTGGGGGTAGGGAAAGTAGAATGTATTACCATTTAGCAGAACAGGGAAATCTAATGGAACAATTAGGTCACCATTAGTTTCTTTCTTGATGAGTTAGCCTGGTTTTGACTACTATTAACACCATTTCCATGGTGTGATAACTGTTTTCCAGATGATTTTGAGATGTTAACATATCTGTACCTCAATTTCAATTATTACAAATGTCATGTTAAAAGTTCCTAAATTTCAAAGCAGACTTCTGCATGGTCACACTTTAAATCCTGTGTGTTTAATCACATAAAACTTCTGTGGGTTATATTTGGGTCAGTGACACTGAGTGTGATGACATTCTATGCAGCAAAAACCATAAGGATCAGAGGACCTCAGCTGCAAATTCATCCTTTCATTTTTTGGCACAACAAAAAAACCTATGCAGTGTTTACTGCTTCTATTTAGTATATTTGAATGGCCTGTTCAGACCTAGTTCATGAAATCTCCTGAGTGAGCTTACTTGGTCTTTTGATGTCAGAATACCTTAAAATTCAAAGCTTCTGTGAAGGCTGAAATAAGATCTCCTAGTCAGAAAGTTTTCCTGTTTAGAAGGAGCTTTGAACTGTTAGGAAGATGCTTGAAGTAGGTAGATTCACTAAACATGTTTTCTCTGAAAATGGGGACACAGTAGTCTGCAAATTGGGTCCCATCTAATTAATCTGCCTACTCCTTGTAGTCCTCTCACCAAGGAGTTCTTTCTTACTCATCCAGTGTTTCTGAAAAAGTAGCTTGTGGTCTGATAAGTTAAATCATCTGTGCATTGCTTGTAAGCTTTCCCACAAAGGCCTTGGCTGTTCCCACATTGCATGGCTAAATGTGGAGCTGTTATAGGTTAGGAGGTCTGGTCAGGTCTGCATGTTGTTGACGTGGTCCTGTCTCCTTGCATCCACTCAGAGGGCAGGGGAGGCCTGTTAGTGCATGATGGTGCGCGTTCAAACACGGCAGAAGCTGTGCGTGGGTGTTTATTCAAGGGGCTGCAGGAACTATCATGCTGGCTATCAGCCTGTTCTTGGCCATATTTTAGGCAAGGGCTGTGGTGTCAGAACATCTTCCTAAGAGGTCCTGTCACATGCCTCTCTGAGGAAGTTGAGTCCCCCTCACATAATGAAAACTCATACCCTGTAAAATCTCCAAGCAAGTACATTCTGCTGTCTGTTAGTGTGAGAAATCTACAAATTTGATACAGAAGATGCTACCTTGTGTTGAAAGAAAACACTTATTTCTCCAGAGATGACTTACTCAAGCATTCCCAATCCTTGCAGTAATGCTTCTTGAGCAAACTTTTGCTGTTGCAGATACAAAATAGGAGTTTTGTCCATTGGTGTTGTATCATCTGAGAAAAACCATTCAGCTGTTCCCTTTTTTTCCATCTTTTTTTCCCCCTGCATTTTTCCTGGCTTTGTTTGTTTCTTGGGGATTTTTTTTTCTTGCAGCTACCATGTGCTAAATCTAACTAGGAGTTAGTCCTCATTCCATACTAGAATGAAACTCTCTGAGCTCAACTTTGGGTTTCTTAGATTTTGACAGATTGGCAATCTCTGTGAATCCGTTCAGATATTTTAGTAAGGGTTTTATTAAGGCAGTGTGAAAATGAATGTGAATGCAAATCTGTTATGTGACGTGTACATTTCTGTACCATTTCTTTACAGCAGATTGCAAGAATAATGCTTTGGCATCAGGAAGCATTCAGGTAAATGGACATGGAGGACAGCCTTTGAAACCTCCAGTTAAAAGAGGTCCTGGACGGAAACCCAAGGTGGAGACTAACAACAGTAATAACAGCAGCTGTGAAGTGGTGGTGCACAAGAAAAGAGGCAGGAAACCAAAAAAGCTGCAAATTGTTGAACAGCAAAAAGTTGCAGAGCAGAATACAATCCAGACTGCAAGGGATATACCAGAGGAAGCCTCTGTTTCTACTGCATGCAATTCTCTTTCTGAAAATAATGTGAAGGAAGACTTGCTACAAAAAAAAGGCCGCGGGGGTAGAAAGCCAAAAAGGAAGATAAAGAGCCGCCAGCCAGGCTCAGACCTCTTAGTTCCTGCAAATGTTAAAATGCAAACAAGAAGCAGGAGGAAAAAGACACATGAGCCTATGGAGGAAAGTTCTGAAGAGCTTAAAGACTCTGAACCTCACATGAGAACTAGAAACCAGGGTAGGAGGACAGCCTTTTACAATGAAGATGACTCTGAGGAGGAGCAAAGGCAGCTATTGTTCGAAGACACCTCCTTAACTTTTGGAACTTCAAGCCGAGGCAGAGTCCGAAAGTTGACTGAGAAAGCAAAAGCTAATTTAATTGGTTGGTAATTTTTACCAAGGGTTTTACTTCAGAATGCTATGAAGCAGGTACAGTTAAGGAACAGCAGAACAGACTTCTGCTTCCCTGCTGCTATTATGGGTTAGAAGAGTATGTTCTGATTTGGGGAGAAAAATTTAGCAAAATGATAAACTGAAAGAACATTCTTTGAAAGAAATATATATTTTAAACTTTTGCTATTTATTGTCCTCCAAATAGGTTATACATTTCAACAGTCATTTTGTTCACAGTTGAGAATAATAGAAGCAATTTCTGACTGACGTACAGAGTTCAGAGCTACCCTGCTCAAGTAGTCTGTAATATCTCTACACAATTGAAAAAAGGTTATAGAACTTATAATTGCCACAAATTGAAAACAGAAATCTATTTTTGACCCAGCAAGGTACGCTTTGATCGTAAAGTCAAGTCGCCTAGGAAGGCAGACTTTGGCAAAAAGTGGCAGTAAATTCACTTGCATTTCTATTAAATAATACAATACCAAACTTTGCTAACCTGAAACTGTTTAATTTCAGTTGTGATGGAACGTTCAGCTGCAAAAGAAGCCTAGCACAGGCCACTGTTTATCCAAGTTCTGCCAAACATAGCAAAAACAAATATATATATCCACATTGGAAAAAGTTTGACTAATGTCTAATTTTTCAGACCTTGATTCTTGTATCAATCACTAAATCTCTGTTTATTGTGCCAAAGACTGAGAATCAGTGCAGTGGAAAACCTTTTTTTCTTTTTGAGTGTCAGTACAGCATACCATTTGCAGTGATAAAAGCTGTGTCTTGTTTTAAATAGTAAGTTATTAACATTGTTCTGAAATGTATCCTTTTTGGTACTTCTGGTAGAAAATAATGCACTGGTGGGGTCCTTTGACAGAGATGTTTTAGTCTAAATGTATAATTGGTTAAAGGATTCAAGGAAATTACAGGACATGTTTGGAATGGTGATGTTTACTTTCTGATCCAGATTGATTGTTGTTTCTACAACTTTAGACATGCTTAAGAGGCTGAAATGACCTACAAAGAATAGTGTATGTGTATATATTAATATATACATAAACACATATGTCTAAAATATTACCCAGGTATAAATTTTTTTCAGGATTTTTTAGATAGCACTAGAATTGAAAATTTTAAAATGTCATACTTTATAGTTTAATTTTAAGGGGAAGATTGGTTATTTTCAATTATTAGGGTTAAAAGGCCAAATCACTTTTTATGCAATCATGTTTTATACAGTGGTCTCATTGCACATTGTGTTTTTCTGCACTTTTTATGGTATATCACGCTGACATATGTCAATATACACCCTAAAAAAAAATTCCATTTAATGATTGTGCCTTGTATTCTGTTATTTCTTGCATCCTTACTAAAATTAAGTTGTCTATTGTAAATGATGACTATATGACTTAGGGGAATGTATTGTTATATGTACTGCTCTGGAAAAGAAAAGCAGTTATTTATTTGTTTATGGTACATTTAGTTATTTTATACCTTTACAAACAAACTTTAATACCATTTTCTATCACTTAAAGAAAAGTATTGTCCAGTTTCAAGGAAAAAAATACGTAAGTAGTGGTATTTACTGAGATCTGGTATGGTACAAAAATGTAACCAAAATTTTCTGGTTATACATTTTTTTTTTGTTTTTACACATCATCTGCAATGTCTGGAAGGGAGGACAGACATGCAGAATTAAGATCTTAAATTTGCACAGATTCTGTATATGTATCTGAGGCCTGATTCTTCACTTTTTATTTTCTTACAAAAAAAGAGAAAAAAAAGCCTAAAAGTTTGAACAAAGAATATTGGTATTTGCCACCAAGAGTAATAAAAATATGCTACTGTGGATAGCAGATTAGTATCCACCATACCTAGTTTTAGGTAGTTCATTTTCCTACAAAAAATGGCTGAGATATTTTCCAGATCCTCTTTGAATTGTTATGGATTTGAATTTGGGGGCCAGGGATCAGTTTGTATTTGATTTGTTGGCATATTTATTTTTTCTAACAAGTATTTCTTTATCATCTGATTCAAATGCAGTCACTAAACATGTGGTAGGATAACAAGCTATGTTTGTACAGTTGCAATACAGCTTCACAACTCAAAACTGATTGATTCTACTTGTTAATTTTGTCAAATCTCACTGATGAAGGCAATCATTTTAAAATGTGTAATTTCCTGATGTTATCTGCATTGTAATATATAAAACAGATTATATCTAAAATTCATCTTCTGTATTTACTCCGTTTGTAATAATGTTTTATATGGCATGTTTATGTATATATTTATATATCGAAAATACCTTGTGTGTAAGTTTTGGAGACTGAAATTATCTGAGTTCCCTTAACAGTAGGTGGAAGATTGTACATCTTAATTTTACGAGGATAGATGGCCTTACCTGCAGAACATGGTACTGCTTCCCACCCAGTAATATTGGTGACTTTAGCCAGTAAGTTTTTGATTCTTATTAGACACATTAATGTTTTTCCTTTAAAAATCAACTGTGGATAATTTGGGACAAGTTTATTACAGAAGCAATGCTAGAAAATTATTAGAAAATAATACCAGATTTATTTAAAAGTTATATTTTTTATAATTTAATTTCACTAATTTTCAAACTTTATTTGTGAGACTTTAGTCACCATCAGACTGTATTTTGGTTGGGGAAAAATTATTTGAGGTGGTTGTGAGATACTGTACCAATACAGAAAAAGAGCTTTTGATTACCAAGTCTTAGGTTTTTTTAAATGTGAGCAATAAACTATTGGTCAGTGTTCTGAAATAATTTAGGAACTATAGTTATGTGCATGTTTTATAATGCCATCTCAAGTACCTAACAACTGGTTCAGAAAATGGAGTATCAAAACCTCATGTGCTTCTTTTACATTTGCATTGTAAATAACATAGCTTCTTAGTCCATACATGCAAATGATCTGGCAGCAATTAACTCAGTTTTATTCATTAAATTCGTTTATATTTGACATGGATATGAGGATACTGTTCTGGTATTTCTATGCTATACTGGGGAACGTTAAAATTGGTATTTGCTGCTGAGTGGTATCTCGATAACAGTGTGTTCTTTAACTACCAATGAGGAAATACTTCTCTTCTGTCATAAGTGTGCTCTGAATGTTTAACAGGAATCATTGTACCTGTGCCTACATACTTAACAACTCTTTTGCCACTTTGTTTCTGTTGTTAGTGTGTTCTCTGGGAACTGAACTGAAATTTTGCCACTGTAGTGTTCATTATTATTGTCAATATTGAACTAGAGCTCTTTGTCACTGGGCAATGACCAGTGATACAACTTTACAGAGAAATGTCTTCCTCCAGTGATTCGACTGCTGTGATTAAGATTGACAGATGTTTATTTGTACAGTGTCCGGTTTGTACCTGTGATCAGTTTGTTGATAGACTTGTAAGGTTGAGTTGGTTGAGTTAAATATTACTATGGCTTAATATTTGTAAAACTATTAATTGATAAAGGACCCTGATGCAGCACATATAGATATTAATATCTATTAAAAAATAAATTGTAGTGTAGAGACAGCTTATTCACTGTATTGCTGTACAAATATTTTTAAGTACCAATTCTGTGCCAGAGGCTTTTGTCTTACCAAAAAAAGGACTACATGCAACACAAAAAATAGTCTGTCCATTCAGTAACGTCAAGCTTGTTACTATTTTTACACCACATTTTTAAATATTTTGCTCACATTTGTTGGATTGAGGACTACAAGTAAATGCTTCAGCGTGTAATTTGAATTTAGGCACATATTAAGTAAATGCCTGATTCTATAAAAGCAATAGGCTTAACTGGATGGGACCCTTTCACCCTGTGTTTGTTTAGTAGATTGGAGGTTAGAGGTTTTTAAGCTCACTTTCATCAACATTCGCATTTTATTTGTAACATGTGAATCTTGCTGAGGTAATTTTAACAATGCTGGTCACTCAAAACATAGCCATACCACAATATTTACATTGTGTCCCGAGTCCTTACCTTACTCTGAAATAGTAGGTTTCAAAGGTTGTCAAAGGCGTTTCCTTTTGCTTTTTTTTTTAACAGTGTTTTAAAATATTTAATTATAACTCTGCTACAGTGCTGTGATAGAGAAGGTGGAGGGTTTTGAATCCTCACCTAGAAACAGCAAAAGCTCATTTTCTGTTTATGGCCTAAATGAAGACAAATGAACTGTGTGAAATGAGTATATCTCTTCTTTTATCCCCAAAGTTCTTGTAACAGATTGGTTTCCAAGGGGACCTAGATATTCAACTGATAAAAGGGCTGTTAGTTTTCTGCTGTAAATTACTGTATATACATGTTTGTTTGTATGCAGAGGGAAGTGTATTGCATTTCATAAAACTGGCCAAGGCTTGACAGTGTGTTTCAAATAACAAATCTGGCATTGACATCGTCCGTAGCTTCTTGTTATTGAATGGTGAATACAGCTTGCTCACTTTCTCTGGTGTCTGGGGGAAAACAGCAGGTAGCTTTTAAACCAGAGCTCACCTCCAGGTGCTCTTGTGTTTCTGCTGATTTGAATGCGCGAATTCGCCATGTCATTTTTACAGTGTGTTAGAGGAGGAAACATGCCAGGAAGCCAGATTAAAAGACATCTTAAATTGCAGAAAAAGGTGATTAGCTGCTTCCCCCCTCACCTTCCCCACCCCCTCTCCTTTTCCCAAGGTTCTAACAGCCTCGAGGCACTCTAGAGAGAAACCTTATATGCTGCAATAAAATAAGGGTGAATAAATTTAGCTTTTAGGAAGTACATAGCGAGACAAGTAGTCATTTGGATCCTTGTTAATGCAGATAAATACATCAGGAAATTCACTTCAAATAATGCAAACAATACATTTTAAGGAGGGAAAGTAGTACTATAGTATGAATTCCTACACTGGAAGAACAAAGAATGAGGTCACACAAATTAGGAGTAGAAAGAAATAGAAGTACCTATCACGTCCTGAGTGATGTACATGTACTATTCTGTGCTTACAACTGCGCGGGTTGGTTTGCTAATGCATTGAGACCATACAGAAGTTACATTTTTGGACCATACTAAAACTGTAGAAGTGTGGTGGACAACTGGATAATGATCATGTGTGAATTAAATTCTGTCATAATGTTTCAATATGTATAGAATGGAGCTCAACTTCAAGTAAATTACCTAGAAAGGTTAATTTTAAAACTGACAGATTTTCAGATTAAAAATTACACTTTTTTTGTACAGAATTATGTAAACCACAAATCTGTTGTATGTAATGAGTAACAGTTTTGAAAACTATAATTCTTTAGCTTTATCAAGGCTTTTTTCCTTCCAGAAATCTAGATTATCATGTTATAACCTGAAGTATCTCACCAGGATAACAGTGCCCTTTCTTTTTGTACATATGGATTGGAAATTTCTTTACTGTTATGTGGACACTTTCTATGTTAGTTTTGATGCATAATACTTTGAATCCTTTTATACAAACTAGAATGTATGTGTAAGAATTACTGTCACTGCAATGTAGTAACTACAAACTTATTTTTAAATAAATAGAAAACATGTTTTTCTAAGCTGTCCAACAGTGTTTGTTTCTATCTGGTAATTCACTGTGCTGTGGGATGATTGGTTGCGTGTTTTTCAGAACTCCCTAAATTCAGCTCCTTTTGATTCCTTGTGGAATATGGAATAGCAGTATCTGGTAGTATGGTACAGTGGGTAAGTGGGAACGGACAAAATTGGAACTGGAGCACTCTCTGATAGAGGTCAGAATTTGCTGTTTGTTTGGGTTTTCACTGAGCCCAGCAGTTCAGGAGGCAGCAGTGTCTGGCACTAAAGACACCATGTTGAGTCCTCTTGGCTCACTTTCACATGTGCACCAGGGCACGCGCCTCTAATCTTCCAGGAAGCCTTCCCTGTTCAGGTGACAGCTGCTTGTACCAGAGCTACGTCCAATCTATGGAAATCTCTGCTTCCCAACAGCTCTAGAAGAAGCTAAAAGCAGAGAGAATCCCCTGCCTCTCTGCCCGTAGAGTACTGCTCTGCAGCCTCGCTGCCCTGAGTGGGTGATGCAAGGAGAAGTCGACATAGGATGCGTTTTCACAAAACTGCAGGGTTGGTTTGTTTATATCGACATTCTTCTGTTCAACTGATGCAAGAAAAACAGAAATATGGATTCTGTTTAATTTCACATGTTATTTGCTTTATCAGATGATCTTTTTCTCCTTACGTTCCTTACCTGAAAACACAAGGAAGTGATGGAAGAGACCCTCACTCACCTCACAGATGCAGGTATGTGTGCTTCTGGGCGACAGGAATGTGGAATGGTCACAGTGGAATGAACTGAGTTCCCTGTGGCTTTCCAGACTCAAAAGTGAAGTCTGGCAGAAACAAGACTTGTTTTAGCAATAGAGGAAAAATCTCTGTCCCAAGTGTGTGAGTTTTGATCACTGGTGCGTCCTGCTTGGAGAAAATAATTTAAGAATACTGAAAATATGACACACTTCCTTCAGTGCTGCTGTTACGTCTTGGAGGTGCTAGCTCTGGTCAATGTGCATTTCCAGTATTACAGTTGTAATAATGGTGTGCTCATCCAAGCATAAGCCACTCCAGGTCCAGGGTTTTAGTTTTGCTACTAAGAATAATAATCTTAAGCAGTTAATAACTTATTTTTTGTTGTTTTGAAAAGATCTAAAAAAACCCTTTTTCTGTGTAACTCTGTATAGGATCCTTAAAATACAGTTGTATCCCAGTTCCTATTTCTGTTGCAGGTATCTTTTTGAAACCTACTGTGGTTCTTTTATTTTGCATAAAAATCAAGACTTTGCTCAGGATTAATAGATGCTGTGCAATGTTGGAACCTGACTGTGCTGTTGGAGCATTTTTGGTTTTAACACCAGCAGGAAATTACAGTCCAAACAAGCCACACCCCAGCCCCTGCCCCTTCCAGTAAAGGAGGGACAAAAAGGAGAGACTGTGGGTAGAGATAACTTACTGAAACACAGAATGATGGAATAAGATACCCACAATACAATACAAATAGAGAAGGTGTTTTACCCACAGAAAGGTACTGACCACCAGGAACAAGAACAAAGGTGGTGTACACTTCCCATGGATCAGTCCGTGTGGTTTCCCCAGACAAAGGCAACAGGATGATCACTCCCGCACACTGCCCACACGGTAGTCAGGAAACAAAGGCAGTATGATTGGGGAGCTCCCATGGCTATCATTTCCCAGCCCAAAATAGCAGGTAACAGTGGTAGACAAACCCCCTGGAAGCTGGGTCATCTGAGCAGGGGTCACGCTGCCGCTCTGCTGAGCTCAGTTCTGTGCAGGTGCCTTTGCTGCTGTTTGCCACGGTCCTGTACACCAGGGCAGGGGAGAAAGGTCCCACTGGGATGGTGGCTTGGTGCTGCCCCGATCCCTGTCCCTGATCACTGTCCCTAAAGCGCCACGTGTGGGAGCCACGTCACAGCCTCGCCTCAGCACCGTGTCCTACAGAAGTATCCCAGCATGGAGTCTGCAGGTCCTTTGCTGTCACCCTCCTGCTGGAGCACGAGAGGCAGAAGTGGCCAACTTCCAGCGAGGGTGCCTGGCTTCTCCTGCCGAGTGCACCCCCGGGTGACGCTGGGTGTGGCACAGAAAACAACCTGGTCACACCCATGGCACTAAACTGCGCCCCTTCTCACCAGCACCGATCATAATGCTCATTAAATGAAGAAAAACGTGTGGTCATTCAAGTTGACCATTTTGCTTTCAAAGTGAAAAGTTTATGTCCCAAAGCCTGTGTTCTTTCCTGCTCTAGCAGTCAATATGGGCTTTGCAAAAAAATGTTTGTCACTTTTCTCAAAGATAAATGAGTGAAATGTAATGGCTTTAAAAATTAATCAATGTTGCTAGTTAAAGCAAATGTGAAAATAAAGCAAGCGCCAGCAAGCAATGGACAATGTGACTGGAATTTAAATAGTATAAAATTGAGTTACTGTACAACAAACTATAATGCAAAATGTAGTTTTTGTGGCTTTTACTACTGTTAACAGGAAACTCAAAGCCCAAAACGTCTGGTTGTTTTTCTAGCTCAGAGAAACACTGTGCTAAGAAGTCTTTGCAAGAGGCTTAATTTACTGTCTGACAGGACTGCATTGAGAATTTATGAATCTTCTCTTACACTCTGAAATGTGTGAGCGCTGAAGGGAAGACAGGGTAGAGAATTTGGGAATGCTGTTCCTAATCTGGTAACAGCCATACAAATTTCATTCATGCTTTCTTTTCTTGTCTCTGAAATGGGAAGATTTTACCTGAACTTGGTCTGTTAGCCTTTCATTTTACTTTAGCTAGGTACATAAATGCCAAAAAAATCCCAAACCCAAGAAGGAGGAAGCAAGAGCAGAGGCAGGTAACCAACTCATTTCAGCATCAATTTTCTGCAGAGGCCTATTCCTGGAGGTACTGATTTCAAACAGTGTTAGCATTCAAGAGCCAGGCAACCTCAGCTGTTAATTTGTGTTTTGTCTCAGATCTCTGAATCTGACTTTGAACAAGGGTATTCAAAATAATAAAGACAGGAACTTAAAATGCAAATCCGGTTAGAATATGATTAAAATATTAGAAAGAACTATTGTATCTGTATTCTGTACAGAGAAATCTAGTGGGGTTATTTTTTTGAAATTTGAGGACCTTCTTCAAAATTTGAATTCTCTTAATTATTAAGGAAGATGGAGTAAGCTTCCATGAACTGCTAAGAAAGGGAAAAAACTTAAAAAAAAAAAGAGCTACTAGAAGTCCTTAATTATTGATCACCTCTCAATACACTGCCTATTTTTACCCAGCTAGAATCTCTACATGAGGAGCTGGGTATATGTTCAATCTATACTGTGCTGGTCCTTCACTGACACTAATTAGTCTGCATGCACAAGTACATGGGAAAAGATTAAATATCTAGAACTTGAAACTTTCATGCTGTTTAATGCTTGTAAAGTGGGGCTGTAAAATGTGTGTTAATACTAAGCTCTTCCGATCGATAAAGTTTACAAGGGAAATCGGTAGTTAAGTTATTTAGGAAAAATTACTAGAAAATTCACATAAGCATTGTCTTAAGAAAGGACAGATCATCTGAAATGGTCAGGATTGTTTATTTTTTCTTGCATGCTAACTTAAGAAGTTGTAGTTTTCCGCTGGCTTTGACCTCTTCTTTGCCCACTTATGATCATGACAGAGCACATAGGGCTGGTTTCTTTCTGGGTCTTGCACTAAAAATCTCTGCTCAAGCACAAGGGGAGTAACCTATTTTGTGAAAGAAGCATATTCATCTTGCAATTTGATTTACTTTGTATTAAGATGATGTCTTAATGTTTGGGTAGTAATAAGTTCCTTGAGTCACACTTTAAAACCTTCAGCCTCCCTGAGGTAGGATCAGGTGTTTACATGGCTCCTGAGTTTTTGCTCAAGGGAGCCAGTAGGTCACCACTGCAGTCTGGGCTGGTGTGATGCAAACATAGCCACGATGGCCCCAGCGAGTCTCTTCTCCTTGGGGTGGGCTGTGTGAGGCAAGTAGGCTGCTCTGAACAACCTGATATAGCTGAAGATGTCTCTGCTTATTGCGGGGGGGGGNGGGGGGTTGGATTAGGTGCCCTTGAAAGGGTCCCTTCCCACTCAAACCATCTATGACTCTGTGATTAAAAAACTATTTTTCTTAGGTTCAATTTATATGTCTAGTCTAGGCTAGTATTCATGTGAGTTTTCAATTGGGCATTGCTGCCATGTTGCACAGGTTTAAATCCATCACAAAAATCCATCCTAGGCCTGGCTCCTTAGTTCCCACATATTCACCAGGTATGGCTTGATACCATTTTGGGGTTTTTTCACAGTTTTTCCCTTTGGAGAGCTGTGCTCAGTGAGAAGTGATGGCTAGAACATTTCCTTTCTCTTGGTAAGGCTCGATGTTTTCTACTGATTAATTTCTCGTCTTGTCTGTAATGTTCCCATTGCTCTCAGGATCATTTGCAGTTTGAAACTGCCTTCTTTGTTGGCTCCCACTCCGATTTGGGTGCCATCAGCAAATTTGGTTGCTGTTAAATTTACACCAAAGAAATCCGTGATGAGGCTCACGGCCGGGTTTGACCCCCCCTGGCAGCAGCCCCAGACACCACTCAGGTCGCTCCTGCTTCGGCTGTGCCGGCATCCAGCTGTGACAAAGCCGGGCCCAGCGGCCGCACCAGGTGCTCTCTGAAGCACCAACAGCGTGGAGAGAGGCACAACGTGAGGCTGGGTTACAGGGGTGTGTTAGGACACATTTTGCATAAACTTCGCACAGCAACTACCGCCGGACTTCTATTCATAGCCGGTTCAAGCCGCTTGTCCACACTGACAGAAAAAATACCTCGGTAAGGAAGTTGAAAATGCTATTTTCTTTAGGTTAGTCTGCAGAAATAAATTAGACCTTTTTATTTCTTTCTTTTAATCTCTTTAAAACTGTCGGGGTGTAAACTCCACGCGGGTGTTTGTTGTGTTTTGAGATTAAGACATCGAGATCCCGTCTGCCCTGAGAGCTTTTTGTGCGAGGGAAATGCGAGAGCAGGGGACAGGCTGAGAGCCTGGCCCGGGCTCAGGTTCGGCGCTCGCCCCTCCGGAGTCCTTTTGGGCGTTGTGCGGGGAAGGCACAGCCCTTCCCGAGGCCCGCAGCCCCGCCTGGGAGCGCGGCCGGGCCGGGAGCGGCGTTCGGAGCGGGAGCCGTGGGGCTGCGGCTCCCTCCGGGCGCTGCCGGCTCGGGGCTGCTGCGGCTCGGCCTCCGCTCCAGGGGTGAAGGGACAGCGCGCCTCTTGGGGGTGTTCGGGTGCTTCCAAACATGGACAAAAATGTTTTGCTTCGGGCTAACTCGCTATATGCTACCGCATCCTTTCTGTCTGGGGGATTCGGGTGCTCAAAAAGCCGATTTTAGAAATAAGAAGATGTGCAGCGGCAGAAGTTGCACTGCCGTGCTGTGTAAGTGCTGCGGGCAGTGTGACAGCGATCCCTGGGTCCTGTCCAGCCCTCCGGCCTCCCAGGGTGCTCATGGCTATTTGGTTGAACTGTGACTCTTCCTCCCCCCACAACACACAAGGCTAAACAAGTACTCTGCAACTACTGATAATGTCTAAAAGGAGATTAGGAGATGTTTTTTTCTTTGCTGGTGGCTCTAAAGCAGACGAGGCAGAAGTGAAAAATACAGTTTGTGGTATCGCTTCATCACACAGTAAGATGTTTCCATATTCCTTGCAATATTCTTTGAGCCTCCTTTGGCATTGTTTTGTGATCTTGACTACTTCTGCTGGGCAGTTTTCGTAACTCTACCTTCCCATGTGCATACCTGCTGTGTATATTACAGCAACCCAAATTATTTTGTATATTACATAAATTAGGAGAGCAAAGTCTAGAAGCAACTTGGACACAAACGTAGTGAATTGCTTCTGCTTGTGGGCTGAGTATTCCACTCCAGGAGAGAGTGGGAGCTGCAACAGCTGCTCCTGGAGAACAGAGAGGCGTGAATGCTGCGGTAAACCTGGGTACTGTGAGAACACCTGTGTAAAAGACACGAGTCTCAAATTTCAGCAGCTCTCAGTTCTGATTTGAAAAAGCCTCACAGATGTAAAGACAGTAAAAGTGCTCCTCAGGTGAATATCTTCATCATTTGAGGAAGGAGTAAAGAGCGATGAGTATGCACTGGTATGGTGTTTCAGGTGTCTGTGGGAATGAGAGGTGATGTGAAATCCTTTTCTAATCTAGTGGGACTAGATTGGCACATTATCAACCTGGTGCAATGCTCTAAGTGCCTTCAACCTGAAAGAAAAAACCCTTAGTTCTGTCAGCTGTGCACTTATCACTGAATGCAAACAGATTATTTTTGAGGCCATCAATCTGGTATGCCAGACATGTTTAATGCACTGAATCAGATGACAAAGCAGCACAACGTGTTTGGTTCATGGACAGCAGCTTTTTACTGCAAATTGGACAACCATACAAATTCCCAGTTCCTTTTTCTTTTTTTTTTTTTTTTCTGTTTAGAGATAAAAAAGATGCCTGTGTAAATCTTAAAAGCAGGTTTTTGCTTTGTCTTGTGAGGCAGTCTACTTTAGTCTTCTATTAGCTTTTATAACTCCATCAAATTTAATGCAGTTAAAGTGGGCTAAATTAAATGTGCTCCAGCTGTAACCGAAATGCCTGAGTACAGATTGTACATTATGTTGTGAACCAGCAAAGCAAACTGAAGGAAACTTTTAAAGTGTTGGACACCTAGCAAAGCTCATGGCTACGTATTTTGTCTCTTTTAAAAAAAATTCTCTTCCTCTTTTCAGAGTAGGGAGCAGTGAAGTGTCTGTGACAAAACTTCCTGTTGGAATGCCTCACATCAATGCAGCTGCAGCTCTGCAGATTTCTGTGCTGCTCTTTGCTCTTCCTGCACAGTATTTCATATCTCAGTGGTACAGAACGGACCCTGCCGAGCGCATCCAAGTAACAGAAAGGTTGTAAGACTCACCTTCCCTACTGCATTTATTTTTGTAAGAATTTTCTTTCTCATCCCCAATGACACTTTGTCCTGGAAAGCTGGAGTGTGGGTGGATTGGATGGATATTCCTATACAAAACCATTTAAATCATACCTCGGGTATTTTTGTGGCTTAATATGACTGTATTTAGTTTCAAAATTCAAATAGCAATTGTTGTTTTCTTCGCAAAAATATCTTATTAATCTGCATGAGTGCCTTAATGCCATTCTTTTTTGGGATATTCCAACATACATTAGTAAAGGTTATGTCCCTTTCAAAAGATGAAAATCAAGCATTTGATTAAGTTACATTAGTTCTGATTTTCCATCATCTTTTGACACTTACTGTTTTTATAAAATATTTTCTTGCATGGCATGACTAATTATGGACTCTTAACCAACAAACTTCACTCACAGTAAACTACTTCAGGCAGTGACAGTAAGAGTTAAATATGCAGTGCCATTTTGTCTATGAATTAAGCAGCTGTGTATTGACAGAATACCACACATATATCTCCAAATAAGAAGTGGAGACTATTACATCAGATCCAAATTTCTGATAGTGATATCCATCTATCCATCAGCATCTTGAAAATGAACCATGCAAAGAGAGACTCAGTTGTAAATGTGGCCTGTGCAATGCGCTGGCTCTGTGGTTCATCTGTGGAACTCCAATTCATGAAGCAGGAGGAGCAAAAGATTGGCCTGATGAAAACAGAACTAAGCTTGGCTTATGCATAAAGACCCAGAGTGAAATAATTTTCAGGCCTCATGGCATGAGTCAGCCACTTATTATTTAGATTTATGCAAAAACCTGTAGGCTTTTTCTAATAGTCTTTTGATTATGTACACCATTTTTAAAATATCTCATGCTCGCTAGTCTCAAATAACATTTGAAGCTGCAGAATATGAATATAATTTAACAATTCCTGTGGTCTGAGTACAGGAAGAAAGCAATCTTGTAATGAAAAATCGTATTTTCAGAAATTTGCATACAGTTTACTGGTACAAGTGGTGATTGAAAGACTGTTCATTTGCAGTGTTGATATTAATCTTGAGGAGAAATTGTTCATGGTCTCTGATCCTTTCTTCCTCTTCACTACAGAAGTGAAACTTTAAAGTTTAAGTATTTAAAATCTGTATAAGAATACTAGAGAAGGTTTTAGGAACAATATGATGATCATTTTTACTTCTAAAGGATAATTGCCTCTTGGAGCATCTCAACAAGATCTTACTTGAGTCCAGATGTGTGGGCTGATCGTTTAAAGCTGTGGGTCTCCAAGACAAGGTAGGGTGTCACCATCTGCATGTAAGAGATTTCAGACATGGTCTGTTCTGAGCAGGAAGGTGTGTTGTGCAGGAAATAAATGACAAAGAGGAAGTATCTCTGATTTGCTTCTTGATCTAGAACTTTCTACCAGTTTTAAGAAAACCTTGTGCTTATATTCTACACAAACATCAAACCTGAACTTGATCAAAAATAAATATAACTCATGACAGTAATCCTGTATGTTATCCTTGAAATTTATCTGACTCTGAAGGCAGAACAATTAGCCAAATTAATGACTATAAGCAACTACATGTTTGCAGGATCAGATGCTAAAGCACTGGATGGATATCTTATGCTCTATATTGTAGTTCAAGAAAATCTGAATTGGGAATACCAGACAGAAAATCTGTGGGCTAAGAAGATGTGAAATTTTGATTATTGGCCATGTAACAATGATTGGTCTAGAAAAAGTAAAATTCTATCCATTTTTACATACACATCATTTTAATTTAAGACTGTTCATGGACTTCTTTTGGTTCATTGAAAGGCTTATTTGTGAGATTTAATTCTTGTACAGTAGAAGTACTCCAAAGGTTTCACTTTGTATGGACCTTCAAAGGTCCTTTATTCTCGATTCATGTACAATAATCAAGGGTGTCAAGTCCTCTGAACTGTGGAGGATCCTGACTTAGTTTCGGTTCCAGCAAAACCTAGGGGAATGGTCTATGAATGGAATCAGAAACTGTGCTCTTAGGTTCACCATAAATTGCTTTTCAGCTTTGTGGAAAACTCCATGCATATCTAAAGATAAAGCCTGCTAAGATTAAATGATCCACTGATTATTTGTATATAGTTGTAGCTGTTTGTGTCTTATGAATATTTTATAAAGAATTAGATACCCTAAAAAGAATGTAATTTGAGACCTTTCATATTAGCTGCTGTTTTTAACAAGGCAGTTGGACATTTTGCCCATTCCTCTTTCTGTTAAGAGGTATTTGTCAGCCTTAAGTCTTTCTACACATTGGAGCAAAACCAAAACTTTTGTAAAAAGCATTGTTTGCACAGGAACTTGTTCTCACTTTTTTTCCAGGCAGGGTGAAGGGAGTGACTGAAAGACACCATTAAAGAGGAAGGAGATTAGGACAACCTGTAGTTCTTTGGCACCAATTGTTTGCTGGCTAGGATGGAAGGAGAATGTTACCCAAACTGCAGAGTAACATATTCAAAGAAATTAGGTTCATAGTCTTTTTTTTTTTTCCTGTTGGAACAAAATCCTTTTTCTTGTATATTCCTTAGAAGTGTGTTTAATGAAAAACTCATGCAGGCTTCAAATTGTAGAGAAGTTTGTATTAAAGGCTTTGCAGTATCCTGCTTAGGATAATTAACCTTTTGATTATCAGTAAAACTCAGCTCCTAAAGAACTTGTTTATATGTTGAGTTATTAATTTTACATTTTAGGAATTGGTATTATGGAGAGAACAAAACTAAAAGTGGTGACAATGAAGCAAAACTCCATTCTTATTTTGCAGGTATTGAAGTTCATGTAATCCTTTCATATTTTACTCATGATGTTTTCTATAAAGCTTCTATAGTAGATTTCTATACTTAACTTGTAAATGGCTGATTATTTTCCTTTTTTCATTTCTTTAAACATGATTGATATTATTCAGTAAACAAAATAGAAGATATAAAATCCAAGGCCTCTTCCCCATGTAATAGTACCAACATGTTGTCACTGTGTGTATGTATTTTACTGAATACATCAATGTATGTATTTTGTATTGAGGTACTGAACAGTGGCACAGCTTTCACTTGATTCAAATGAACTGATTTAGATCAATTTCATAAAAGGAAAAAGAAATAGTTGACCACTTTGTTCCTGGACAGAAGTCCCTAATCAGGCTGAATAGAAGAATTCTGTGACCTAAACTGCCAAAAAATAATGTCACAATAAATTACCACGTGTAACCACTGTAAAATACTGTATGTAAGGCTTAAGTAATTGTCCATGAATACCTGTGTTAATGCTTTCTAAAACTCTGTTAACATCCCGATGTAATATCAAATGCATACAAACAGAAAAATGTCTATCTTTCTTAGTGGATGTTCCTTTGTAAAATATAGTAATTAATATTCTGGGGGAAAAAACAAAACACCTGTTCTTCTTTATTTCAATTAATATAATTGTCAGTTCTCTTCAGGTAAAAGTCAAAATAGTTTCTGTTAAAATGTTTAATGCAACTGATCAAACTTTTATCCCTGCTAAGTCTCTTTATTTGTTAAATTAGAATCAACTCATGTTCACAGTCCAAAGCCTGAATATATTAAGTTCCGTGTGGGCCAGGTAATAATTCACAGAAGATTTGGCTACTCAGGAGTCATTGTAGGATGGGATGTAAAAGCTAACACTCCAGAAGAACATCTACAACCCAGATATTCTCCAGTGGAACAGGTTTGAATGTGCTAAACTCCTGCTTCATTAATATATACACAGAATAACTCAGGTTAAAATACCCTCAGAAACACTGTTACAGACCAACTTCTTGCTATCCTAGTGATGAATACTCCAGAGTTCTGTATCACCTCTGCAGCTGGTACCTCTGAGTGCTACCTTTGCTGCTTCTGCACTGTGGTCGCAGTACAGCCCGGCCTTTACACCACTGAGAGGCTAAGCTTTGCTGGTCAGGGCTGTAGTGGACATACCTCAAATTAAAACTGCTCACTTCTTATACACAGTGTTGTATTCAAAGTATCAGTGTCAACCTATGACGTCTAAATGGATTTCTCCTGCTGTGTTACTAAAGTTGAGATGCTGTTAAGTCCTTTATCTGTTTAACCGTAATTGGTGGCATCCTCACTGCACCGAAGAAATGCACATAATCCTCTGTGTTTAATCAGTTTCAGTGAGAAAGCAATGTTTTTCAGGATCTGGTTACTTGGAGTGTAAATCGATTTAAAACACATTTTTGTCAGAATTCTTAAAGCCTTTGAATTTCTCTTGCTTAAGTCCTTGTGTTTGGAAATCAGATGCTAAATCTTTGTTGACAGTGCTAATCTGGTAATGCAGTGCTGCATACTCTGCATTCTGCTCAAGTGGCAGGAAGACACTAATCATTAAGTCAGAGGACTGAAAATGAGGAAAACATGAAAATCTTCACCTACAGCAGAAAATTCACGTTCAGCTGGGAACTGACATTCAGACCCATTTTGTGCATTTGGTTCTTTCCCTGATGTAATTTTATCCAATTGTCGCTCATCTTTGGCTTCTAAAGCACCTGCATCTTTGCTTTCTTTTCTCCTCTCAGTAGTGTTATCACCAGCTGAACCCCCAAGAATTTCCCAGCAGACACTGATTATTTTTATGTACCTTCCGTTGTTCTGCTGTCCCAGTGGCTTTGTGTTCAACTTTATTGTTTTAATTTCAATTCAATCAGCGATGACAAGAGGTTTAAGGACCTTTTGTTGGTTTTGGGGTTTTAATTGCCTTTGCCTATCGTGTCATAAGCACCCTGCAAAATGCCTTCTGACCTTTAGGCAGCAGCTTACTAAGCTTGGTCCTTCTAAATCCCTCAAAACATCAGCCCAGGTTTTCAGCCCAGCTTTTCCTTGCCTTCCTCTGACTTCCAGATCTTTTCAAAATCACTGGGCAGAGGCCACTGCCTGTTCATTGATCAATACTGATTGCTTCATAAACTCCATCTGTATTCATCCATCACTTTCTTGTGTTTAGATTGTGGGCTACTTTGGGCAGGAATGTTCATGGATAGCAGCAAATATGGCCCATATTCTCTGGCCCAGGATTTGTTTTCATAGGCACTTCTTTGTTGGAAGATTCATATACACATGTAGAAGTTGCCTTAGCTCTCTCCAGGATCAGCACCATGGCTGCTGGAGCTGGCATTGTGTTCTGAACTTGTCTCTTCCTCTCTGGAGTTCAGCTGTCACTTGTGAAAGAAGAAGGGTGGTAGCAGATGGCCACGGGGCTATGTACAAAAAGCTAGAATACTGCAAGTCTTGTTTCTTGCAAGGTCTGTGGGAAAAAAAGGTTCATTAAACACTTGACTTTTAAAAAATGTTTCAGATATACCAAGAACTTTGTGCGTTGCAGTTCTGATTGCTTTATATTTAATTCTCACATTGGTAAAAGCATAAAAATGAACTGGCTGTATATATATACACACACACAGATATATATACATTTATATATATATACACATGTATCTCAAGTGAATTTAGGTTCTGTAAGCCCACTGAAAGTTAATTGATTATAATATGTAATCTTTAGTCATCTTCTCTCTTTGAGGCTGTTTATTTTCTTTCTATTTTTACAGGATCTAAAAGATACTCCTCACTATCGAATTCTAATTAACAAACCAAATGGATTTGGCAAATCTACAGCTTATGTTCCTGAGGAAGAGATAACAGTGATTATGGGATTAGAGGTAGTATTTATTTTTATTCAGTAGCAACTTGTTATCCTGTATGTTTAAAAGTTGGCTGACCTTTGGCTTAATAGATACTAGCTAGGATGCAAAGTTAGTGAAAACTAATAGAGAAAGCAGATAAATTACTGCTGTACTTTCAAGTATGGGTTTTTGGAAGCTGAAAAATTACCAAACTCAGGTACTACCCACTTTAAAGTACCCAGCTGCTGAGGTTTGCAAGTGTTTGAGCAACTTGATTTCCATTATGTATAGACTGTTGCAGACGCAGACTTTTGTTTTGTGATTTCTGGGGATCTAGCAAAGTATGTTGGTTTCTCAATTCTACTCCAAAAACCCGGCATTTCAAACAGCTCCTGCTCAGCTGCTGCCCAGACTGAAGAATGTCTCCTTTCTTAACTGCAAAACTCCTTGGGAGCCAAAAATTCTGTTTTGCCTATCAGGGTTGAAGTAGCTTTTGAGTCCCAGCTTATGCAAGGCGCACTGGATTTTTAAACTAGTGTGAGACTCTGATCCAGAAAACAGCCTTCAGGCATGCATGCCACATACAGGTGGCTTTTGCAAGGGACCCCTATGGTGTTGTGGATGCCTTCTTTGTGGGTAGTGGCAGGGTCTATATTTAAAATAACAGCAAGTAGGTGTAACCATTCATCTAACAGGAGATGCCTGGTCTAGTCAAACAAAGCAGATTCAAACTGGTATCCTGTGCCTTTTGGAAAAACCTCCCAAAGGAATTGTGTAAGTCAGACTGGCCCGAAGACTCTCCATACTCTCAAAACTGTGCCACCGGACATAAAGGACCCCTCTCAATCACAGTGTGACACAATCACTTATTTGGGAGAAGCCTTAGTTCAATCCATTCTGTTTTAGCCACCAACTGTAATATAGAATATGCCAACATGCCTGAATTTAGGAGCTGAAACTATGCTGTTCCAGATGAGTATCATATTTAAAACTGGATTCTGCCCACACTGTCTAAAAAATGCACCTTTCACTATGCCAGTTAGCTGGCTACCTTCAGCTTCCTTTATATTCCATGGGGAGAAACAGATATTTCATCTTAAATATTTACCTTGCGGAATTAGCTTTTAAGGTATGGAATTGCTTTATTGACCTGCGTAGCAGGTTAATTCTCCACACAGATTATTAGAGAAACTGTTGATAACAAGCTCACAAAACCAGGTATTTCAAACTTATCTAGTTGAGAATAATAACTCAGATGGTGAGTCATGCCTCAGGTTCAAAAAGGTCTATGGATTGCCTTCACTCAGCCTTTTGTACAGCCTATTTAGGCACAGTAATTTCTTGAAGAGTTGAGAGATCAGAAAATGCTTAGACTTGTCCTGATCCTTTCCCAGCTGACAGTTCTGAGCCACTCAGTGTGAGCTTCCTGCATCAAGACAAGGCTCGGATTGTCCTTGGTGGGTTTGCACCTTCATGTTGGACCTAAGGCCATCACCTGGGTCTGTCTTCACCATTTCCCTCACCGCTTCATTACTGCTCCTGCTGCCTCACTGGATTAGATAACTGATCCAGCTAAAAGGAATACCAAATACCTGGAACAGCAACATGAGTGGGAACTACTTCAGTAAGAAACAGTGCTGATTTTAGACACTGATGCTGGTGTAAATCTAGCTTGTAACATCTCATGAGATCTGTACAACATTTGTAAAGTACTTGGAGAGAGCTGCTATTCTGATGACAGAAATTTGGTTATGGCACACAGAAAGTTCCATTGAAAGTACCTCTATGTACATTAAAAACTCATCAGGAGTTTTCAAACAGTGCAGTAACTTCAATAATTCATTTAAGTATCAGTTTATATTTATTGCCAATTCTGATGCTTCTTCAACTTGAAATATTTTTTTCTCAGGTGTATCACCCTGATATGGAAACCTACTTCAGTGGATATGATGGATCAAAATACATTATGCAGCCATGGTTGAAAAAACTCTACCCTCATGACTGAGGACTTCAGTGTCTGCACACGTAATACACATCCTGACAACAGATGTCCTCTTTAAACATGAGCAAACAAGACTCCATGACAAAATGTATATTTTTTGCTATGATGAAATAAAACATTCCTAAGCAGGTTTTATGTTGAACACTCAATTTTGTCAGAAGCAAACCCACTGCATATTCAGTTTGCCATGACTCAGCAGCAGGGATTAATTTCCTTCCAGTTTTGGGAGGAAAGGTATAAATGTAGCACAGTTTCAGCCAGGAGTGCCAAACGTTTGGCACATAAATATCTTGCTGTTTTACAGGGGCCAGGGAACAAAAATAAGCAGCTGTGAAATGCATTTTCAGAATTAACTGTGACCTTAATTTTAGGTGAAAGACTTACCATAAGAATGAAGTAAAAAAAATCAAAAAGCACAAGAAAGCGTACAATTTTTATTAAGAAATGTGTAGGATTTGAAGGTTTCTAGAGCAACTTGGTTCTCCTGTTTTCTTTCCCCTTTATCTCAAACACAGCAAACACTCTACAAGAAGCATAAGCAGTAGCATTCTGGATTCTTTCCTGCAGAGTCTGTGAATCAGCAGAGTGTGGCAGGTGACTGTCCATGTGGCCTCCCCATTCTTTTGTTTCTTCTTCTTTTATCAATAAAGGCTTTCCCAATGCCTGGCCAAACAGTCGACAGACTTCCTGGGCTTTCCGGCGCGTGTTCCCAACGGCGGTGACACACACTTGACGGCTGAGAGGCAGAAGCAACACCACAATAACCAGCAGGTCCAACTGTCCTACCAGTGTTCCTGCCAAGCTTTTTTTTTTAACGTGTAACTGCAGAGACGCTAAGGCACACAGCCTTTGCCCAGCCTCTGGGCCACAGCTTGGGTGTTGAGGGCAGAGTGTGTGGAGGAAATGTCAGCACCCTCACTAGTTCCCATGAGATCAAGCATTTCTAACACCTGTGTGCTGCAGGCATCCATGGTGTGCAGAGCAAGAGTTCAACCCTTGCTCCAGGCATTTCAGTGGCTCAGCTGCAAGGCATAGTAGCACTTGCTTAACCTCACTGGCCATATTTCCTGATCTCCTGTAGGTAACTCTGACATTCACTTCTGCCATCTCTGGAACCTTTAACAGCAGCTAATTAAGCTTGCTTCTTGGACCAGGCAGTTCTTTTCTTAAAAGAGGCAAAACTGCAACCAAGACTAAACTTCCTTCTGTCCCTCCCACTTAGTGGGAAAAGCCTGGACTGTGAATAGTCAATGCTTGTAACAGATCAAGATTGTGAGCTTCAGGGCAGCATGTTTTGATGCTGAGGAAGCGCCACACATGGTTCCTTCCAGATCATGCCAGCAGCTAACAGTAATGGGAATTGGCAAGGGCACTTAAATTTGTAACACACGTGCACCCTCATGAAGAAATACAGATGAAATCTACACATGATGACGTAATCAAAGCCAAATTCTGTTGACCTAAGATTCAGAGCAGGTTATACTCCAGTGGAAATCAGTGGGAAAATAATTTTTGTTACATTCTGCTTTTGCACAGGGACAAGAACAAATTCTATCTTCTAGGCTGAACAGCATTAATTTATAAGTTATACTTAAATACTGCAATCTCTAACATAAATATTAATAGGTGTGAAGGAAACTACTAGCTCCCATTGCAAACAGCATAAATTATGTATTCATATTAACTGAGGCTGTAAGATTTTTGGCATGTGAGAGAACTTACCGAAGTGTGTCTATGGCTTCTGGTGTATGGTAGAAATGAGGTGGGCTGATGGTAACAGAGGTTCCTAACTTTTCAGTGAGTAGATTGCAAACATCCTGCATTTTTCCAAAATCACTGAATATGACACAGACCTGGGAGTGAGCAAACAGACATCACATGAGTAATATTTTCATTTTCCACTATGACCCAACACTTTTATTTAAATCAGTATAACGCCAGACATCTATAAGGTAACTAAAGATATTAGTCCTGTATAGAACTCCAACATTTATGAATTTGTAAGACTTCTATATAGCCCTAGAGACTAGCAGTACGTTTGCAACAGAAAGAAATTCATTAAATGGTTTAAAACTGAGGATTAAGAAATCCCTTTCTGAGGAAATGCGGCATTCTTGGTATGCAGACAATCTGAAGAATGAATGTGCTCCTTGGTGCACATGACCAGATGCATCCTGGTTTGTCCCTTTTTAGATTGCGAGATGTTAATTATGCAGAAGCTCATGCAAAATGATGTGGAAAACATTGTGCATGAAGGAAAACCACATTTTAATTCCAAGCATTAGGTTAAAGAAACCTCAGCTATGAGATTAAACTAAACCGAGCCCATTTCAGGTTGCAGTGGGCTCCAAATCCTTTGTTGTCTGAACAGACTCGCTGCAGTGCCCAGAGGGAACTGGGCTCTTCAGAGTTGGGTTAAAAATACTGTAAACACCTAACTGTCTCTGGCTTTAAGAAGCATTAAATGAAGATGCATTAGGAATTCAGGTCCTGCCCACATGCTATGAAGCAGGGATCACTATCAGCACCGAATCCAGAGCCAAACAGCTTTCCTGGTGGAAAGTCTAGCCAGGCAGCAACTTTCCAGGCAGGAGGCAGCTTTTCTCTGTGGCACAGCACAGCTGCCAGGACTGAAGAAATGACACTGAACTGATACAGCATTCAGGAATCAGAAATCCTGGATCCCTAACACTTTTTTTAGAAAAACTAAAACCTCATCTTCACTTCCAGTACAGTGCTCTCACCATGAGTCAGGTTCACCTTCCCTCTTATCCCCGACTCCCTTCTTTTTGCATACTAATACAGCTTCCTCAGGAGTGGAAGAAAAAACTGCAGTGAAGAAAATTCTGCTGCCAACATCTGGGACATACAGTTGCCCCTGTGGCTGCTGCAGTCTATGCATCACTCTACCCCAGTGAAGGGATATGACACAGAAATCCAAGTTACAGCATGTCAGCTGCACTGCAGCAGCTTCCTGTGTGCATACCAGAGATTTATCCTGTGGAGAATAAGATAATTCAAGGAAGCTGAGTCTCTCAGTGAGTCTCTCTTATACAGAGGAAGGTACAAAGCAGTTATTGACAATTATCATGAAGAAATTAATGCTCCCATCTTGTTACCCTTGACAGCCTTTCGGTGTGGCGCCTGAACCTTATCCTGGTTCGTATCCTTGCACTGGTTCAGTGGCTCTGAAAGGTGCAGTATCAATTGAACAGAGACTGAAGATGAGGCTACACCTACAGTTTTTTCTTCAGTGGGAGTTCTTGCTATACATATAAAAAGCATACATCCCCCTGTGATGTTTTGCCAGAAAACTGTCATAGCTGTATTTTGTGGAAAGTCTCACCACATGAGGACTGCCACAGTGTCGTCCAGATTGCCATCAGCATTTATAAGATTTATTGCTTCTAGGGGATGAAACAAAAGAATGATGAAACAAAAGAACTATGGGTCTTAAGCAGGAGATAAACTGCTCAGACTGGGGCACTTCTGGGCATTCAGGCACTTCACTGTTAAAAGCACTTGATCAGGTACCCTCAAGGGCAGAAAACAATTGAGCAATAGCTGATTTTGCTGTTCCCCCTCCTAAAAAAAAATCACAATTTTCATTTAGAACTACATCTAATTCCACTTACAATTACAGAGAATACCTGAACATTAAAATGCAAAGAAATGTTTTAACTTCGTCAGTTATTAAGGTTAAAAGTGTGAAAAAGTAACGTGAGGCTATGCAAAACCATTAGAGACGCTCCAAGGTTCGGATAAGGCTGTAAATGACAAGAAGTTATGGTTTATAAGGAGGCAAATGTATTAAGAAATGCACAAAACCAACGTAATCTTCCTCCCATGAGAATGTCACACAATAAATGAACTATTATGATAGAGATATTATAGACCTTTGTGATCTTACACACAACTTCATTCTTCTGCATATTTTCCTTTGTTACAGCATGAATTAAAATTATCTCCTTACAGTTGAAAGAATATCTTGAATTCTTCATTATACTTTTAAATAGCTATTTGCCTGGGAATTTTTCAGTCTTCTAAGAATTCTTTACAGGAGACAAATGGTAAGGAGTTTATAGAATGAAGTAACACAGGACTTCCAAGACTTTACATAACATAACACATAACTTACACATAACACAGATATTATGGCAAACTCTTTAACGGAGAAGTGAGTGGAAGTGAGTTTGAAATTCATTTATATTGTTAA
The DNA here is from genome assembly GCA_008694505.1 of Cyanoderma ruficeps. Classification (NCBI taxonomy): domain Eukaryota; kingdom Metazoa; phylum Chordata; class Aves; order Passeriformes; family Timaliidae; genus Cyanoderma; species Cyanoderma ruficeps. The sequence continues at coordinate 238,399 of VZDJ01000302.1, forward strand.
AGTAGGCAAACATGCTGGTCAATGGAACTTCATTGGTTTATGAAGCTGCACTAATGAAACAAGGACGTACATAATGGGAGAAGCAAGGAGGGACTAATCTCTGCATTAAGAGTGGCTACACAGCTACCTCAGCATGCAGGGCAGCCAAAAAAACAGCACTGTAGCCAGATTCTTCCAGTTCCAGCCCCTGGGTCCCAGGCAACCACACAACTCTGCAACAGCAATTCCAGCTGGTCCAAGCTGCTTACAAATCAAAACTAAATCCAAGCAATTAGCTTTCCACATATAATCCTTACTGGATAAAACCTCATAGCAGAAGACAAATAATTGGTTAAGTTACCACTTAAGACTGAAGTTGTAAGCCTAAGCTTGTCTGTAGCCTAAACAATAATTCATATAATAATTAATAATAGAGTTTTATTAATTTTTAAGTACAGCTCATCTAAAAAACATGGTGATTTAAGCTCTCAGGGTAGTAGGTGTCTCCATGAGGAAGCAGAAGTCATTCAGAACAGGACACTGATGCACACCATTTATGTATCTTAAGACTCGTTTTAAAATAAAAAGTTTGTTCTCCAAATTCTCATGCATTTTTGTATTTATTAGTGTTATTTAGATGAGAATATGCCTTAAAGCAAGCAAACTAAGGAGGCTGAACCTGCTTAAGAGGGCTGTAAACCACAGCTCTATAAAACAGCTATCATTTTATTGCAGGCTTCCAGGTTTACTTTGTAAGAATCTCTAAACTTGCTGGGTAGTGATTAAAGTTTTATGGTCTAAAAAAATACATTAGCTGAACACACATAATTTCCCTCAGTGAATGTTTCAAGCACAGCATTTATTTCCTACTATGGCATGAATGTGCAAATATATACTTCCTTTAGCAGATACTGAAGTAAATGGGATTATTCCCATAATATCTGCATTTCACAGAGCACTTTTTACCTACAAAATTCTGAGCCAATTACCCAGGAAACAATTAGCTTTACTTTACTTAGAGCAAGCTGATGGCAGAGCTGTATAGAACAGACCAAAATCCAGGTGCTGTGCAACTGTGGTCTAAGCAGATCTTCCATTTGCTCCCAGTTCAAGGAGCTAAAATAATGAAAAAAAGAAAGCTGAGCTGGGAAAAAAAAAAAGGTTATTAACTGGGGCAGCTTTCTGAACTCACCACCAACTCCTTGCAAGAAGCAGAGGCCAGGAAGGGCTATGGGTGAAGGAGAGTTCAGAATTGTTGGTTTGCTCACACTGCCCCAGAAGCAAATATGCCAGTCTGCAGCATCAGGTAACATTTCAAAAGCACACATTCATCTGAGAAGAAAACAAGTTCTGCACACACCAGAAGACTGCAGCTGAACTCTGCTATAAACTGCAGTTCTTAAACAGTTTTTTGGACTATGCTGCCACTATACTCCTTGGCCTGAGAAAAGATACTCTGCAAATTTTTATAGGTTCTTGACACACTTCTTATTATTTTATTTTTATTTTTGGTTAGGTTGAATACATACCTCTGCTTCCATTTGGTAAGTATTTTCTACTCTACTAAAATCTTCTGTTACAGTCATATTTTCTTCCTAAAACAAAGTAGAAGAATATAACCTTAAAAGACAGAAATTATGCATCTGCTGTATGTACATGGTGTCCTATAAAAGCTGAATTGTTTTGGCATATTACTTATGACTTTGCAACAGAAATTTTGAATTTTCCAAGCAAATATCTTCAGTTAAAAACTAGCTGCATATTAAAGACTTCTTGCATTATTCTAAGTCAATTATACAGTAGGTCTATAAAATGGTTTTGCTGCTCTTCCCTTGAAGAGAACAATTAAGTCATAAAAGTGGCTGCTAGGTAGAAGCTGTGTGCATTAGTGTGCAACTGTAAATTCATGTGGTACAAGAAATCTAGAAGCTTCAATTGCTTTTAGAAAGTTAGTATGTGAGAAGAGCTTTTTAGGCCCCCATTTTAAAATACTTTCGCAGCAGCAGCAGCTTGTAGCAAGGTCATATGAACAAAGGCTGAACAGCCATTATTCTGGCATAATGGTAACCCTTGAAAAAGGCTGTTCCACCAGTGCTACCTTGGCATCAACAGCAGCTACACTGGTCAACGTAATGGCTGCACTAAGCACTAGCAAATCCTGTAGGACACATAAGATACTGAACTCAGGAAGATACAGAGTAACTGCAGGTACATGTGAATATTTGACCAGCTTGCCACTGGTCTAACAGGCAGGTATCTTTCACCCACTGCCTTCTGCAGTAAACAGTTTGAAGGAACAATTTATTGTGAAATTACTCCAACATAGCAAAAGTAACAGCCTACAGTTTAATTGCAGCTTTGCATGTAACACTTATGAAGTGCAGTAAAGCAGACACCCAGCCCTTCCAGTTACTAAAGAAGTTTTATTTACTAAATTAATTCACATAGGCAATATTTGCCTTCAATGTTGACACATTTCAAAAGATGCTTTGTGTCAGAATATTTCCTACAGACACTCAAGTTTATCATGGAGCAGGCATGCATGCATAAGTTTATGCAAATGACATTAACTATGAGAAGCATTTTCCTTTAAAAATATTATATGGCTTCGTTACCATTGCACAGCAATCTACAAAAAGCTGAAATTTCAAAATTTGTATCATGATTGATTGGTAATGCTCAAATTCAACCACAAATATCTAAATATTTTTTAGATATTTTTAGAAAACCTCTTCTAGTAAGAGCAAGGATTACTAAGGGCCAGTAGTCCATAAAAGCTGTATTTTTTCTTTTGCTAAAGAGTGATCAAGACAGTCTAGCACCCACAGCTCATTTAATTTACAAAATGGGGCAAATCTTACTATTTATGATAGAATCCAATTACAATTGCCAAAGTTTTTTTCCCCAGAGCTCTCATGTATCCTACAGACATTACCACACAGAAAACACAAACTTCTACAACTTACACCTTACAGAAATAGCTGTGCTGTAACACAACTGTAAACATAGAAAAAATGCAGTTGTTTTCCCCTGTCCCCTCTCCTCAATCCTTTTTAAAAACAGGTTCCCTTTCCTGCTGAGCAGATCCAAGCCTTGGAATTTGGCTGTGCCCTCTCAAGGTTCCTGTGTATTTAAGGACACTGCCATCCTGTGGCACCAAGTGCTATGGCAAGATCGATATTATGGAGTGAGAGATCATTTTGCACCATGTCCTACAAAATTTCCTTCACAGCTAATTTTAATCCCACCAAATTTGACAGTAGCTGTATGTGCTACTGAAGGTAAATGGATAAAATAATTGCTGAAGTCATAACAAGGTGGCCTTCTGTGATACATTTGCTGTTAGACACTTCTCTTCCGTTTGTGACTACGTTCACACAAAGATATGGAAAAGACAGGTAGGAGACAAATGAATTTTAAATTGAAATCAAGACTGAGACTACTTCAAAAGCAAAAATTCTTCTTCCCTACTGTTTATGTCTACTATTCATATTTTGGCTGAGGAAATACCCATTTGATTGCAATAGCCACAGAAGAAAAACTTTTCACTGTGACTTAGGGAAAGCCACACTTCAGGTGTCCTGGACATCTGGAATAACTTTTTCCATTTTCTAAATCTGTGGGCCAAGAATCACAGAAAAAAAAATTAAACAAATATAACAATATTGGTATCTCAAGCACCCCAGAAACCACTGTTAACAGAATCACACTTGAATTCTGCTTATAAAGTCTATTTTTTACATGGCATCACATCACTGCTGCAGGCACTCTAAAATAAACAAAGATGAAAAAGATAGTCAATATCCCACTGAGCATATCAAGTCTAGAAATATGTTTTGCTTTATATTTTACTCTTTTCAGCTCAACACAACCCCTCTGAACAATGTCTTTGTCACAGGACCATTGTGCCTGTCCTCATGACACTGACTGTTTATTGGACTGACTGCTCTTTTCTCCAGAAGAGAACAGGGAAAAAAATAAATGGGTAAATTAGCAAAAGCACACTTCAAGGAGACAAGTACATAACAACACACTAAGAGAACAGCCCATCTGCATATAAAATTATGTGTTCTGGTCCTGGCTAATGACTTAACAAAACTATGAGACTTTTTTATGACACACACAAGCCAAGCCTGAGAAAGGAAAAGCATTTATAGTTTGGAATGTATACTAATGCCTGTTGAGTAATATATGCTGACCTGTGTAACTGTAAATAAAATGTATCTGAAGACACTTGAAAATGTCTCTTAAAATCTATTTGTACATTTGGACTGATATATCCAGTATAACTTTACATTATGAAAAATAAAGATATCTCAACCATCAAAAGATTTAGCTTCTTCCATCTGATCATGGCATTTTTGTTCTTGGCACTATGGAAATAGTTAATAAGAGCCTTGATGTATGCTCCTATCTCCCGACAGTCATCCACAGTGTTTTCAGATAGTTAAGGATGGTGAGCACCTTCTGGGATTGAGTAGCTGTGCTCCAGCCTCTCATCCCCTCTGTTTGTCTGTTTGGCATGAGATGACAGAATGGTAACCCAAAATCCTATGGTGAAGGAGTTTCTGCTGCTTAATGAAGAAATAACAAGTATATGTAACAGTTATTACAAGAAAGATGAAAAGCAGATTTGTACTCAGCAAATGCAGGGTACTCCGGAGGTATTTCTTTAAATATGTGGTAATATAAAAAAGGTGATGCCTTACACAGGTTTTTACCTTCATTCAGGGATATATTGACATTGGAAGATGTTGCAACTAAGTGAGCAAACTTAAAAATCTCTTTCAACTGATTGCATGGATTTGCAGAGATAACTGTGACTCCTGAGTAAGTTTTGAAATATGGAGAATATTGCACATAAATCCAAGGGAAGTATCCCAGTTCAGACAATCTTTAACCCAGAGCCTACCAGATACAGCTTGCTAGATGGTTTGTTTTCTTTAACACTCTGATAGGTACAACAAAGATTATCACTGTTATTTTAAACAAAGTGCCAATGCCAACTGTTAGATATAGCCATTAAAGAAAACAAGTGTCATCTCCACACCACTCCCCAGATAAATCATAGGTGGCAAATATAAAATCTGTTTGCTCTTAGAGAAAGAGAAGAAAATGTTACTTTTGAGCAGCTGGGCTGATTAAGGGAGATTGCTTTGAAGGCTGCAGGGAAAGTGAAATCAATGGGGAAACCACATTCTGTGCTCTAAAGTGCTGCATATACTTACAGCATTCTATAAATAAATGCCACTATGTGCATCTATTTCTGATTAAAATCCTGTGTAAATGTATATGGAAATCAGGTGCTGCCCCCAGGCATCCTGACAAGCTGCTAATGCAAGCTCCTGCTGCTGCAGCAAAGGTTATGCACTTCTGATCTCGCTGACTTCCTACTACAGCAACAATAGGGTTAAGGAAATTGTCCTGTGGATTAATTAAAAATAAATATACAGCATAGTTAGATGATTTCTAAGGAGGCCTTAGATGAGCTTGCAACAACTAGAACCATATGGAGATTGTGAAGAGTGATTAATTTTACAGTTGTCTAGAATGGTATTAGCTGCAAGTGAAGTTAGCAAATGCAGTTAAGAACAAATTGCCAGCAGTGAGAGTTGTTAGTGGAAAAGCTGCAAGGCAAATAAAATCTCCAGCAGTAGAGTGGTTTAAAACTGGATGGAACAAAGCACTAAAAATTATACCATGGGGAACTACTCTGAAAAAAAAATAACTTCATGTTGTTTTTCTCAGAGTTCCCTAGAGCTAACACTTCGCTAACACTGAGAAACCCACAACTCAAGCAGCATTTCACAGTCTCTCAACTAAGTGGAAAGAACATTTCCATTCTCCAACACACAGCATCTCTGAAACAGAAAAAGATTACTGTGAAATTATTGTAACTATAATAAGACACTGAATGCTCTCACATTGTAAAAACAGCCCACTCTCCACCCTGCTTGCCTGCTCACATTACATTTCTGAACCTGACTGTTATAAACCCAAATAAAACCATTTGTTTGTCCAAGCCCTACTCCAGTTTGCAATCCTTTTTTCTAGCCTGGAGTGGTGCACACAGCCCCTCTAAATCACATTTACCTATCTAGCACCCTGCCTACTCCTGTTGTGTGCCAGCCACCACCACCATGGATGCTCCATGCTATCCCAGTTCCATCAGTCTCAAGTCAAAACTGGAAGTCAGTTGTTCAGATTCACTGTAGGATAAATATCTGCAACTATCTTTTCTAATCTAGCCATGCTCTGAAGAGCTATTTAATTACAGTCAGGATGAAAATGCTCCATAATCTGATAGCTCACCATGGTGGGGGGTACAAAGCTTAACATTTGCTCTACTAACAAGAACTAATGCATGCTGAATTGCTTTGTCTTCTCCCATTCCTCTTAAAATCCACCACTTTTAACTCCTGCTAACTCAATAGAAACTGAAGGCATTTAGTAATCCCTTATAAAAATGCACCAGTTTAGGCGGAACGAGTAATCCTGATGGCAACGGAGCCCATGACAAATGCTGGCTGTGACAGACATGCCCCCAGCCATCAGCAATACCTAGCCCAGGGCAGCCTCCACGTCCCCTTGCCATCTCGTCCCAGAGCTGCAATGTGGGCTTCTCAGGGGCTAAGTGGTCTTCTTTATTCCTGAACAATTTGTACAGATGCTACAATGATGACAAAACAGTTCAAAAAATACCCAGGTAATCCCATTTTGTTTGGGAAATGAAAAGTTGGAGCCAGTACTTATCTTCAAAAGCATGCAGCATCTGACGTGGGCATGCAATTTCACTGTGGGCACATCACTGCTTAGGCCAAGTAACTTACTTTGCATTTACTAACTCTGATTTGCACTGTAACATCGTGCAGTGTCAGGAAACCCTTCTGTGATTCTTTTACTCCACTGAATAATCTGGTGTGCATAGCAAATTCTATCATCTCTCTTTTCCCCTACCTTATCTGTGAATACACTCAAAAGGCACACACTTCCTAGAGATCTTCAGTAAGAAGTAATTTTTGAAAACAACTCCTTATTCTATAAAAGATCAGCTTTTTTTTTTTCTGTTTTTAAGAGCCCTATATGTCCAAAACTCTTTTGTGAAATCCAAAAACATTATCAGCACAATTGTTAGGGTAAATATTACCCTTATGGAGCATTTACTCTTTGGACAAAGCTTTAAAGACAAGACTATGCTTTTTTCGTTGTTGCAAAATTACTTTCAGAGGCTAAAAAACTCACTGTAGTAAAGGAACTTTGTGGGTCCATAAGAGGCTTCTGTCACTTCAGCTATCTTGATCATATCCCATGTTTTTCAAAGCCTCTCTGCTTAAGTAAAACAAAAAAGAGAGAGGAAAGAGCTCTGTATGTATTTGCTGCTAAGCCCTGGTAATCACATAGTTCTCTGACACACAAAGGTACAGGTTACGCTGCTGTGTACAACTTTATCAGTTTCATTCGCAAGCACGGGCGAATGCTGTATTACACGAACAAATCCCGGAATTAGGTTGGAAAAGACCTCTGATATCACACAGTGCAACCTTTGACCGAACACCACCATGTCAACTAGACCATGGCACTAAGAGCCATGACTTTCCTCAAACACCTCCAGGGACGGCGATTCCACGACCATGGGAGTCGAAGCAGGATGGCTTTCACATGCTCTACAAGCAACCTGTTGAAAAGCCCGGGTAGCGATATTCCACCTTTTCCGCTGGAGCTGGCATGGCTGCAGCCTTCCAAAGACAGGCAGGCTTTCCCAGCAGTGTCCCCGCGGTTCCCGAGGCAGAGAACCGAGAGCTCCAAACCCGTCACTCCCCTGCTTCCCGCTGGCACTAAGGCTCTCCGCGGGCGCCTTTCCTCCGGGCCGCTCCGGCGGGACGAGACCGCACCCCGCCGGCTGCCAACCGGGAACTGCCTCGGGAACCGCGCCGGGAACCGGGAACTGCCCAGCCCGCTGACCCCCTCGCCTTCCCCCGGGGCCCCCCCGGCAGCTCAGCGGGCCCCGGGCGGCGGAGCTCACCGGGACGCCGCGCTGGCGGGCGATGTGGGCGATGTACTGCAGCCGGCGGGACACGCTGCTCCGCGCCGCCGCGGCCGCCTCCTTGCGGCTGCTGAGCCGCAGCGACACCCGCGCCCGGTCCGGGCGGGCGCTCAGCTCCGCGCTGCCGCTCACATGCACCTCCCGCTCGGACAGCGCCGGGGGCCCGACGCGTCCCTCCGGGACCGGGGACGGGGCCGGGTCGAGCTCGGCGAAGACGCGTGAGAGGGGCGGCGCGGGCGGCGCCATGGCCGTGCTATGGCGGCCCCATGGAGCCGGCTATGGCGGCCTCTCACGGCACCATGGCAACCTCAGGGCGCCACGTCACGGCATTCCCGACCGCCCGCCCGCTCCCGACCGCCGCCGCGCGGGCCCGGAGCCCGCCGCTCCCGCCGCGCTCGGCATCGTCACGGCGTCCTTAAGGTTGGAGAAGACCTCTGGGATCATCGAGTGCAACCTGTGACCGGGCACCACCATGGCACAGAGTGCCACGTCCAGTCTTTCCAAAAACACCTCCCGGGACGGTGATTCCCCCATCGCCGTGGACACTCCCTTCTGATTTAGAATCACCCTTCCCGTTAAGAAATTCTTCCTAATGTCTAACCTAAACCTCCCTGGTGCAGTTTAAGACTCTGTCCTCCTGTCCTGTCGCTGGTTGCCTGGGAAGTTCCTCAGCCGTTCGCCGAGGGGGCACTGCCATGGCAGTGTCCGAGGGTGGCACCCAGGCGTGAAAGTGACTGAGCACAGGACAAGAGGTTCATGCCCTGGCCCAAGCAGGGTCATCCAGAGAAGGTTGCCTAGGTCCATGTCCAGTCGAATTTTTATTATTTCAAAGGATGGAGACTTCTCTGAGCAACCCAAGACAGTATTTGGCCATACTCAAAGTAAAAATTTAGGGGTTTTATGTTCACCTGGAGTGTCATGTATTTTAATCTGTGTCCACTGTGTCCTGTCACAGGGCAACACTGAAAGCAGTCTGGCTTCCTTGTCTTCCATCCATCAGGCATCTATATGGAGACTGATAAGATCTCCGTGAGCTTTCTCTAGGCTGTAGTTCCAGCTCTGTCAGCCCTTCCTCATAAGAGCGATGCTCCAGTCCCTTCATCATGTTCATGGCTTTTTGTTATGCTTTCTTCAGTATGTCCATATCTTCCTTGTGTTGGGGAATCCAGAAAACACTCCAGGTGTGCCTCACCAGTGCTGAGCAAAGGGGAAGGATCACCTCCCTGGAGGAGGTAATCACCTGCTGGAAATGCTTCCCCTAATCCAGCCCAGGATGCCACTGGCTTGTTTTGCCATATGGGAGTCCATGATTCACCTGTTGTCTCTTTCTGCTTTTCAGCCAGTGAAGCCCCGGTGTGCACTGTCATCCCCAGATGCAAGTTTTGGTGTTTCCCTTTGCTGAACTTCATGGGATGTTTCTCAACCCTGTTCTTTTGCTGGTCAGAGTGACTATGAAATGAGTAGCTCAGTGATGAGCTCTGTATGTCTGATCTAATTTGTGTGAGGATTTTTGGGAAGTGCTCTGGGTATGTCATCACTGTTTACATTTGTGGTACATTGTGTTTGAATTACCTGAAATCTGTAATCTAGCACAGAGGCTGGAATGGTACTGTATGTTTATACAAGGTCTTGCAGCCTTCAGAATCCATATTGCAAATGTTGGAAAGTCTGTGTTACGTGATACAGATGAATATTGCTGTGCTTGCCTCCTAGATAAAAACATGACATTCAAAGACATCAATATCTGATTTTAATGCTCAGATGAAGATTCCTTGGAGGTGTCAGAAAGTAGAAATATTGAGGGAGTTGAAGCCCTGTCTTTCTTCCCCTTCATTGCTCTGCTTGGTATGGTGTGTGCTTCATGTCCTGACATTAGACAGCTTCTGTACAAATTTCCTTGCTCGTCATTAATATCACATCTGCCTTTAGAGGTATCAGTGACTTCTGCCTGCTCCATGACTTTTGGAGTCTTCTGCCTTTGAATCTGGTTTTCTCTCCGTATTTGCTGAACACTTAAAGTGTTCAAATGAAACAGAGTGAACCTCTTAGGTATTCATTACCTCTGGAGATGACACTCCATGTTTCCCAGCAGGAACAACCAGAAGCAGAGACTTCTAAAACTTTGAGTGCAACTGACTTTGATCAAAGTTGCATGACAAGTCAAAGAAGCAGCTTGTAACAAAATCCAAAAATACCAGTGCCTAGTCGCTTAAAATAAATCAATTTGAGAGCATGCATGAATAAATTCTGGGTACTGCTGGCTTTAAGAAACAAAATATGAAAAGGAAATTATAAATGCAGAGGAAATTATAAATGTATATTCCTCAGAAATAAATTCTTTCATTAAACAGAGAGTTAAATGCTTTTGTAGGTAGTCTGTCACACCTGTGCATACCTTTCTATTTTTTTTCCAAGATATTTGTAGAGGAATTACTTAAATATGTAATAGTATCAGTTGGCATACTCTAAGTATTAAATGGTGCTTATCAAGAAATCATTAATAAAGCTTTTAAAGAACTCTTGGATAATGTAATGAAGCCAAATTGTGTACTCTCCTTTTTTTTTTCATGTTCAAGATGATTCTGATTTAACCATTGATTAAAAGTAATTTGCCTTTTTATGAGACAGTCTACATGAAACAAAATCTGTTGCAGTATTTATACTCAATATGTAGATATGCAATGAAATCTCATAGGTTTTACATACTTCAAAATTCAGTGCTGTGGGATCTTTAAATTTTGGGGAACACAGTGTGTCTTGTAGAAATATTACAAAATAGTATCATATTTAAGAGCTCGATTGGCTGAGTCCCAGAAGATCTTTCTAAGGCCACATATAAAATTACCTGAAATGCAAACTAATCTGTGGAAAAAGACCTTTCTGTGAAACAAGGTCAAATGTGACTGAGTGGTTAGTATGCACTATAAGATGATCATACACCAGGGATCATTTAATTACTGTAGCCACATTTTTGCTTTCTACTCTTTAAAGATACATTGCAAAGCTCAAGTTTAAGTGTATTGAGAGTCTGTCACTCAGAATTTGAATATAGAGCCAAATCTACAGATAATAAGCTTTTCCTGACTTACATTTTGAGTTAGAAGCATCTTTGAATATGATGGATTAACCTGTTGTTTTAGAGTTGGAAAAGCTAATTTAATTGTGAGTATTATTCTGCTAACTTATCATTGAATTAAGAAATTGAAAACTTAACTACAGACTGTGAAGAAATAGAGACAGTGCTAAATTGTGTGTGGGATTTGGCTTTTTCCTTAGGAAACAGATGGTTTTATGTTTGGATCTATTTCTGTATGGTAGCAGTGAAGTGCTACATTGCTTATGACTTTTAGCAATGGATCTGGATTTGTTTAGTGAGGTAGGATTTTTAAGGTTTGGAATGTGTGTGACGAGGAAATCTGTTACAGCTGCTGCCAAATGCTGTTTTTGTGAAAGGACAATTTGCAGTAGCAATGTTGACTGATGTCATTCGGTTGTCATTGTCTCAGCTCCTGACTTAGTCTGCTGCAAAACATTTAATGAGCAGAGGTCCTGTGCCATATTTATGTATTCTTGGTTATTCCTTGCAATGTTTTTATGCAAAATCAGTCTGTCACTCACTTCTTACACAGCACTGACAATTGCTCTGTAGGGCAAATAAATATCCCCTGTAAGCCTGGTTTGTTCCCTTTTCAGGACCATATGAAACTCAAAACTGAGAAGGTTAGATCCAAACAAATGGAAAATAATCCTTCAAAATTTAAAATTATTTTGTCAGAATTCTAAATTACTGAATTCTTAATAACAAACCCCAGGGAGCTCTAAACTTTTACTTGAGTATCTTTTATCTTTTAAGAAGAAACATGGAAGAAAAAGATACCAACACTAGTAGCTGTGTCCCTGTTGGTGTTTTATTTTCAGGATCAACATTTACTAGCTAAGATGGAGCCAATGTAGAATTTAGATGATTTCTGTAAAATCTCCTATATTAAGGAAATGTGTGTCCTCAGAGGGCTTTTTTTTTCCCTCATGGACTAATGAGAAAAACAGACTTGCCAAGGCTTGAGAGCAGCATACTAGGGCTCACAGGAGTAGAGGCTGGTGAGAAAACTTTCCCTTTACAACATACAGAGGCCTACAGAGAAAGGGAAATGCCTCCAATCCTCTCACTTTGGCTGTGCCTCCAAAATTTCCAAGGGCCATTATGATTTCTGTAGCTCAGGATGTCAGTCAGTGACTCTCCTCTGGATGTCACTTGCTGGAAGACACACTCCAGAATCTGCAGCCGGAGTAGAGGAAGTAGCTGGAAAATTTTCCAGTATTGCTGGAAAATATGAACGAATTCATCGCATTTTTACTTTATTTAAAACAGGCTTCCTCCTAAGCAGTGATTTGACAAGATAATTTGTTTTGGACGTGACTCCACACAAAGCTACTGTCGCAGGCTGAGTGCAGATGTAATCTGACTTTTTCTAGTTTTAAATTGGTCTTAGTAATACAAATGGAGATTTCTTTACTCTGCTTTTCAAAGTGAATTTTAACATAAAATGTGGGCAATTATCTTTTTCTATGATTCTAGTTAGCTGTTGGTGTTGATTTAATCTACTGATTGAAAGCCCACAGTACAAAATAGAAGTAATTACATCATTCTTGTCCATTTCTATAAAACTGTGATGAACTTAATACAGTTGCTACTGAAATCAGTTAAAAGACTGGTTGTCTTCATCCATGACTGAATGAAGCCTTAAATCATGGAACAAACTGATATTAATAATGCTGTCAGAGAGAAAGTTAGGTTTAAGGCTAGTAGAACTAAGATTTAAATCAATTCTCTCTGGTAGACATCACTGAAACGTCTTATGTTCTGTGTTCAGCAGCAGCTAAAAATGTAAAAATTGTAAAACAATCTCTGTTCAAGAATATGAACACTGCAGAAAGGCTAAATGGCTCCTTGAAGTGGTCTTTGGCACTTTATTTGCAAGGAATTATTTTCTGTAAGAAATAAATCTTTGCCAAAAATGTATGTGTAATATTTTAAAAATAAATTATAAATAAAACCATAACTTGAAAGATAGTCCTACAGAAACCTGATAATTGCAATGTAATTTTAAGATACTGGCTTATAGTAAACTCTTCATTAAAATTTACATTTCTAATAATTTTAATACAATTTCTTTAAAATGTTATCTGAGCTTTTGTAAGTTCTGAAAGAAAGAACATATATTTTCTCCAGTCTATAATTTTATATTTTGTTAGACACTTGTGATAACTGTGAATGAACAGACATGAATGCTTCTCATATAAACGTGCTGCTAAACACCTGGGTGTTAATTTTCCACAAATATTCCTTTTTAGCAAGGCAATCAATCTTGATAATTTCACCACCAAGAACCTGACAGTTACAGCAATTATATGTTCAGCAGGAGCACTTTAAAGAAGCTTTGTGGAGGCAGCTATACAATTGAGGAGAATTATGCAATGTTGGGTTTTAAGAGCAAAAGTAATTCCTGTGTCCTGACCTCTGTAAAAGGCCACTCAGCTTTCAAAAGTTTAGAAGTGAGTTTACCAAACCTCTTGAAGACTCTGCTGTCTTGATGGAAAGATTTCATATTATGGAGTGCCTCTTGATGTTCTTGGGCAGATCTTTATTGATTAATTATTCTGATTGATAAGAAAGGATGAAATTATATGCCACCTGTATTAACAGAAAATGCAGACTAGAAGAGGCTGGAAATTAACAAATCTATTCTTTTCCCAGCAGTCCTTGGCAGATTTTAAGCTACCCACTTCTAAAAAGAACCTCCGGTATAGCAGATTTTTTGCACATCCTTATCTGTCCTCACCATCTCATGTTTGCATATGTCCTTTTGATTCAAAGAATGCACTGATTCAGCACTTAATTAGAACCAGCATCAAGGAAGAGATACTGTAGCCCATAGTCTCCCCCTGTCCACAAGCTGAGGTCCCTCTTATCAAGCGAAATTCCTTCTGCACCATTTCTATGACTTTCCTCTCTCACAACTGGTTGCAGATACCTTGGTCCCAGCTTTGAAATTCAAAGAAAAAAGGTTTTTATCCCAAATAGATTTCCTTCTGGGAATCAGTTCCTAGATCTTGTTCTTTGTTGATAGGTATAGTCTGATTTGCCAATAAGCCCTAAAGTCTCATGAAGGGTCAGGGCCCAGGGCTGTTTTTTCCCCAGGTCAGTTTTTTCCCCAGGTCAGTTTTTGTCGGTCCTATTCGTGGAATTTGTCTGCTTGTTCTCAAGTCTTTTAATGTAATGCAAATGACGCAATAGAAATTATTTAACTATTAAAAATCAATGCTTAAATTTGTTTATTCAAGCTTGAATTAGGAAGTATTTAAAAAAGATTAAAAAGTCATTCTTTCCTTATATATTGTGTATTTATTTAACTATACTGAACCTATCCCACTGTCACATTACCGTGTCACAGAGACAAAACAGCTTATTTTTCAGCAGGGAACGTTACAGTTTCATGTCTTGAAGCACAAGATTAATTGAGTATGGGATGCAATAAACTTTGGCTTTCATTACATTACCTAGACACTCATTATTAGATTTGACCCCAAAATTTGAACCTCTTGAATCGAGGAAATCCATATTTTGACTGCACACAGACTGAAGAGTTCTTTTCTTTAGTCTTTCTTTTCCAAGCTGTCAATGCAAATGAGATCTTGCTATTGCACAGTTGGTGGAGGAAAAGTTAAATAACTAATCCCTTTAAATCTAGGCCAGCCATTGGGTGATCTTCACCTTTTCTGAAAGAAAAAAGTCAGTACATGGTGTTGCATCTTTTAAATATTTACAATAAGATGCAACTTTGGTTTTGTTATGGATCTTCGTAATTACTTTAAGATTACTGTTAATTATGCCTATTGATCTGAAATAATTAATAAACAAAAACCCTGTAAAGTTGCATGTGACAAATACTTCTTTCATCCAAAGATCAAGCAGTAGATGATGAAAGAAAGAGATGTGGGAATAGCTTTGGGAGGTGTGACAATTCAGAAATTAGCTGAAATATGGCGTGCAGGAGTTTGGATGCAAAGCAGAAGCAGAGGTGGGAGGCTCCGACCAGGGCAGCTGACAGCAAAAGGCTGCATTTGCTTTTATGTACTCAGGGAGATGAAAGTTAGAAAGAGACAGGTAGTGACACAGTGACAGCCTTACAAGAGTAAATGGAATGGTGTTAGAAATGTCTTCCTAAGTTTTGTGCCAACACTTCTTCTCTCCACACATTAGAAGTTACTGGAAAAGGCAACAAAAGTTCTTTCTCTGTTTTTGGCAAGCTTTCATTAATTACTGCTCAGATTTTCCATGACGAGAGTTCAAATCCTCACTTTTGAAGACCCTGGATTTTGTCTATGTTCTCTGGGTTTTGCTTCCCTTCCTTTCCTTGTTCACTCTACTCAATCCAACTGATGTGTGTTTCATCTTCTTCTCTACCTCTTACAGATTTTTATGCACCTTTCTGGAGTTCCATCAAGGACTAAATTCACTGTGTTATCACCCTCTTCTTTATGTCCTTCCTCAGAAAATGTTACCCTGGAAACTCTAACCCTATTCCCTCAGAAAAGTTAATTCATGCCTTTTTCTCTATATTTACTCTTCTTTTTGTATTAATAAGGTCTTTTGCCCTAGATTCCCTCTCCCCTGCAGTCCAACCCAGGCTAGCTATGGACCACGGGGGAAAATCTGGACTAGGATGAAGAAAAAAGACAAAAGGCGCTCTTATTCCTCGTGGGAAAGTCACACAGCTTTAATGTAGAACTCTCACCTGGAGATCCAGGAGGAAAAAGGGTAAGACCCCCTCCCGTGTGGGGAGTTTTAAGCCTTAGGAAAGAGGGAGGGGAGGGGGGGTCTGTTGACCAATGGGGGCTGACCCAGGGGGAGGGGAGAGATGGAGGGTATCAGGTGAAGAGGAAAGGTGTGACCAAAAACACCCAGTGCAAAACTAACTAACTACTTAATGCAATACAACAAGTCTTTAATTAACTAGGTTAGATCTATGGAGAAAAGAATAAAAGCTCCAATGTTTTGAATGATCTTGAGTATGTATGTCTGTAATATCCCTATTTTACAGGAGGGACCCTATTTTGCACGTGAAATAATGAATTAGAACTTTAAAAAGACAGACCACAGAGAGGTATACAAATACTAAGGGAAATAAATAAGACCAACCATATGGTTCTGTTTATATCAGTCTGGTGCGTTTTGGGAATTTTTAAGGTGAGATTCTTCACTCTTTCTCCTTGCAACTAAGCAGAATGCAACAACCTATAACCTCGGATTTCACTACACTGTAATGTGCCCGGAGAACAGAGGGTCATAACAGGGCCCCAGCCACGGAATCGCAGAATGGCCTGGGTTTGAAGGGAGCTTAGAGACTGTGTAGTCCAACCCCCCTGCCATGGGTAGGGACACCTTTCACTAGGCCAGCTTGCTCAGGCCCCATCCAACCTGGCCTTGAACACTTCTAGAGATGGAATATCTCAGCTTCTCTGTTCCAGTGCCTCACCATCCTCACAGTAAAAAAAAATCTTCATAATATCCAATCCAAACCTCATCTCAGTTTAAAGCCATTACTGCTTGTCCTGTCTTTATAGACCCTTGTAAAAAGTTCCTCTCCAGCTTTCCAACAGGCTGATACTGGAATGCTGCTATAAGGTCTTCCTGGAGCCTTGTGTTTTCCAGGCTGAGCAATACCAATTCTCTCAGCCTTTCTTCATAGGAGAGGTGTTCTGTCCCTCTGATTTACTATGGCCCTCCTCTGGACTTTCTCCAACAGGTCAGTGTCCTTCCTATCCTGGGGACAGCAGAGCTGGATGTATAATCCAGAATGGAGAACATCACATCAATTTGTCCTTTTTTTTGGGTAATAGTCATCTCTCAGGAAACCAGCACAGAAGAAGGTAATTTTACTTTTAAATAGTAGGATCCTACTGCATTAAATAACTCTCCTGTGGATGTATTACTGAGATAACGGTAATTGCTACATTTTTAGGGAAAGCTAAATATTGAAATATTTTGCAGCTCTCATTTGACTGTATTGTCCTTGAAAGTGATCACTGAAGTGTGTTAAAAAGGAGTTATTGTAGCACATACTGAAAAATAAATACAAATGTTAGTTGTTTTGCAAAATTGTGCTATGGGATTGCAATAATTAGGAACAGTTGAAGTCAATGCATGTTAAGAAAATGGAGTTTGTGGCATAAAATATGATTGCTCATTACAGACCATTATTTTTCCTTCTGCCTTACTCATTTTAGTGTTCTGTCATTTAGTGCTCAAAATCAGCAACTTTAGTAAATTATTTTTGTGCAAATGATGTGTGCCATGAATCTGGTTTCACCATTTATAAGGCTTTTTTTTTTTTTTTCAAACAGAACAAAAGCTACAGTCCTTTCTTCGTTTATTTTGTAATCTCTAAGCAGTACTGGGAACCATGGAGTCAATCAGTGGAAATGAGTCGAGCCATATATCTGAAAAGCAATGAGCTACTGAAGAAATAGTTTTGAAGGGGAGAGGTTTTTATTAACCTTTCTAACACCATCCTGAAAAATGCTAGGGATTCTCAGTTCTAATCAACTTCAAAGACAATTCAGTGTTCAATATTTTCTTGCAGAACCGAGGGTGCAGAGAGATGAGGGCCAGATGATAATGTGCTGATAAGATCACAAACACTTGTGAAAGGCAATGCTATATGTAAAAAAGTGTGGTTTTTTGCCAATTTTTAGTATGCCATGGATTGTGCAGTGACAAAAAATGGCATAAGATGGCAGTAAGAGCTTGCAAAATGCAGTGGTTTGGTGTGACATATTCCAGTGACTCAACCTACTGTCTTGCAATAAGGATGATTGTATAACAGGTGATAAATGGGGATTTCTGGGCTCCTTTGGGACATTGTTTTCTAACTTTCTTTTTGCATTTTTTTTTCTCCTCAGAGGAAAATCTCCAGTTTATTTGACATTTAAACCCTTATATCTGAGTGTGGGAAAATGGAATAGTTTTTCATACTGCATTACCATCTGTGTGGAAGTGTTTGAAATTCACTGCTTATACTTTTTAAATCTGTGCTGTAGGAAAATCACTCCAAATTTAGCATTATATTAAATATGGTGTCATGTGCTGATAGAAACAAAGTAGGGCAAAACAGCCATGTCAGTGATGCACATGCAGATTTACAGCCTTGCTAGTGAAGCAATACAGGCAAGGGGCTGTTGAATTTATCCAATGCTGAACTTCAGCAAGGAGGACCGGCTGCTGTGGGCTCAGATTTGTGTTGGCAGCTGTAGTAAAACCCCAGGAGGGTGGAGCTGTTGAGCCCTGTGGGTAGTTTTGTTAGGTGCTCTCATGGCACAAGGCTTCAGGGTCTTCTCATAACTTTCCAGGCTAGGGCTGGAAAGACAGAAAACTGCCTTCTCTTGGCTAGAGAAATGAATTTCAAACACATAAATAATTACTGCTTGTGATACCCATACAAAAAATGGAGAGCTTTATTTCTGGAGACTGAGTCCTGTAAGATTTGTTCAGTTTAAGAACTACTAAGACAGAAAATGTATAGATTATTTGCAAAATATAGGTGTGTAATTTCTCAGTGCTAATGATTTCATTAGGTCTGTATTGGTATTTTCAGTAACAGCTTTACATTTGTGTATGTATAGTATATGTTCTGCAGCCCCAGTGTATACTTTAAGTTCCTCTCGGTAAAAAAGATTCACATTTTCTGAATCCTTTCCAGTGGTGATGATGATAGCATTTTTAGCTAGTGCTTTTTGTCCTTTGATCTGAAAGTGACTTATTAATGCAGACACCTCTGACCAGAAAGGGCTTTATGTGATCAAACAGAGTAAAATTAACATCAAGCAACAGTGAGCAATAAATGTCTTCTAGAGTGACTGGCAAGGTATTGCCTAAGCTCTGATTTAATGGGGAAAGGTAGATGTGGAAGGGACCTTTAAGTTTGTCTAAGTTCATTATGACTTTCCCTCAACAAAATTACTCTTTTTCAGCATCTGTTTTAATGTAATTGCTGGAGAATTATGTGGTTATGTGTGATTTATAGCTAAGCAAGAGGTCAAAGCATAAAATTGACAGTTAGAAAGATGATGTGGATTTGTTGTGCTCCCTGAAGGCCTTGATCTGTAAGCCAGGAGATGGATTACAGGTATGAATATTTTCATCTTTCACTGTAGTTCACAGGTACCTGATTGCTTCCAATGAAGATTTCAACATTTTAGGAAATAAAAAGCAAAACTCAGTTGATTTTCTTCAGTATTCTTTTTTAATAGTGATGTTCCTGGGAAAGTCAAGTGGACATTCCATTATATGTCTTTTCAGGACAGGGTTTGATCACATGTGGCATAAGAGCTTCTCAGCACTGTAGAACCGAGTGCACCATTTAAAACCTGTGTTCATTAAAAGAGAGCTAGTAGGAAAAATGAAGTACAACTTGAGGTTTAAATCATCCATTTACTCCAAATTTGTGAGAAAGACAGAGCAGCTTTAGAAGTAATGTAGTTCTTCCTTTCCTTTTGTTAATATTTTTGTTTGGTGTTAAAATACTCCTTCATTATAGTAATAAATTGCTAATAATGAAATTAAAGTAATGGTACCTCTTACTGCATCTTTACCCTGTTAATTCTAATAAGAGAGTGATAAAGATCCCTCAGTGTTGATTTTATTGTGTAAAGAACATCAAAGTTTGGGTTACTGAAGTTCACATTTTTGCATTTGACACACATGGATTCATAGGATCCATTTGCATTGGTAAACACACCTGAACTAAAAGTGTGAATTATTTTCCTTCAATCTTCTTAGAAATTGTTTTAAATTGTGAATAGATTTTCTTCACAGAATTGATGTTATTCTTAATATGGTAGATTTTTGAAAATTCAAGTGCAATGCTGCTTTTTATTCTTATTCTTACCCTTTTGAATCCACATAATTGGAACTCTCAGGTAGACTTCCATGGCCTTTTAGGATTTGTTTACCCATCTTTACCCATTTATGAAGATGTTTCCATATTTCAGGTTTTTATTCTGATAAAAACTGTCTTCCAGTGAGAATTCTGTTAATATATGGAAGTCAGAAAGTTATCTGTATGACAGTTTTTGATCACATGTGAAGAGAGAATGGATGCTCTCAAGTCAAGATCTTTCTCTTTTTTTGCCATTTTTGTTATATTCAATACAGTACCATGATTGACAGTTTCTGTCTGCTAATGACATGTTTTCAAGATAATTTTAGCCGCTGGTTTCTCTTCCCTGTAATTTTGAATGATACAAGGTATTTTGAAGCACCACACAAACCATTTCTGATTTCAGTAAGAAATCCTTGCCATTGCTCTTACAATGGAAAATTTGAGAGTTTTCATACATTGTCACTGAATGCAGCCTCACTATTTCTTGTGTACTGCTTATGATACTGAAAATAGTTCACTGTGGTGAACTGGTCCTGTTGTCAGGAGAGGGCAAAAATCACTAAATTAGTCATGAGATTTCACTTAAATGACAAGCATGAACATGTTTTAACAACACTTTTATGTATACCCAAATCTATTAACTTCTGATGAATTCCAAAATAGAAGGAATTCTAGAATTCAGGTTGAAAGTCCATTTTTCATCGGACTATTGCAGAAAAACTTTTGCAATACAGGTTTCTGAGAGAGTCTTGCACATTTCTTTGGCCCTTCTACTGGCCAGAAGTGAATGACAACCATATGGAGCAATTTTGATGCATTTTATCAGGTTATGCATGACAGCACAAGATATGAAGTCAAAAAATGCTAGACCTTCTTGACTGAAATGGGATAAGCACTACATTGGCCCTGTCTTAAAGATTCAAGGGAGAACTTTTCCTGCAATGACTGGACTAAACTGTTTTGCTGTTTTGTCATAATCTTGATGAGTTTCTTTGCCCTCATATTGATTTTCCCTTGAGGTCTGATCCAAAGATCGTTCACAGAAATGAGGATCTTCCAGTGGGCTTTGGCTCATGTCAGTGAGTGAGGTCAGGTCAGGCATCACAAAACTTGGCAAGAAAGGGAACCAGGTCACAAAGACCACAAAAGCAAAGAAAATCCGCAAGTGACATTACAGAGTGGAGTGAAAAATGACACTAAGTCAGAATTCATCCTTGACAAAGTCAGACATCGAAAAGTTACTTGTCATATTTTCTTCATAGCCATAGGATAAAAAAGAAACGAGCTAGTGATTCATCGAACCTGTCTTAGAGATCTACTTTAGGTTGAGATGAACTGCCTCCTGGAGGTGCCTCTTTCTCTCCTTCGACTATAAAGGAGCCCAGGGGACTAGCTGACATTTAGGGAGCTGACTTTTAGGTGATAAAGTTAGAAAATTCCAGTCAAATGAATCTGTGGGAATATCTCTTTTGCTCTCTCTCCTTTGCTTCCTCCTAGCCTTTAAGACAGTATTACAGGTAGGTCTGCTGGCTTGAAAAGGCACCCTCCTGAACCTCTGGTATGTCTTGAGACTATGCTTTCCTCTAGAAAAGCCTCAGCTAGGAAACAGACATCTCATCATTTGACCTGAAGTAAGTTTTCCTTTCTCTGAAAATAAGAATTTTTCCAATTCAAGAGTAATAATTGCAATTGAATAAGCTTCTAAGATTACTTAAAATGAGAATAGAGCTCAAGATTCAACTGCACCTCTGTTTTCTTCCTAAATAGCATAAATAGCCCCTATTATTCCTTCCATCTCTTCTAACAATATCTTAGCATGAATTTAAATAAGGTTTTCCTATGTCTGCTAATTACTGCACTAGAGGTAGGGTCCAGGTAACACATTCTTGTTGAAATCAAGGGCTCAATAAATTGACTTTGTATTTAATGTGTGTCTCTACAAACCTGACCCAACATTTATTCAGGAGAATATATGCAGAAGTAGTTTTGTTTCTTTCCTCATATTGTTATATAGAACAGAGTATAGCTGTGTCCTTCACAAAGAATAGCACTTCAAAACAAAATGTACTTTCTGTTTAATGCCATAGAGGAGAAAAACTGACACCTAATTTCTTCAGACCATTTGTTTACTGGGTTAGGCTGAGTTCACTTTTTTCACATTTTCAAAGGAGATGTTTTACAAGTAGCTTGATTCTTAAACGTATTTGAGTTCAAAAAATATGTGTTGCTCCACAGTGGGTTTGTTTTTTTAGCTCATACTGCCTTTTTAAGGACCAAAATCTTTGGTAATTGAGAGTCAATGACACTTAAGCTTCCAAATTTAATTAAAAATGTATTTAGGCTATTAAGGGAGTTAAATTTTAGAAGCTTTTGAAAATTTAGATTTGTATATTGAATCAATTTATGATTTTGTACTCAGTTTTGAAAGAAAGTTATTTGATTAGAAATACTATTTTTTTAAGTGGACCATAATTCTTCATTCAAGTGTTACATTTTGGTTCATTGCAAACAAATATCTTCAGAAAATAATTAGTGAAAATGGAAGCATCTCTTATAAGACACTCATGAGCTGTTTTGGAAATAATCATCACTCGAGATACAGACTTTGGTTTCCCTACTTCTTTCCCATTTCTTTTTAATCACTGAGAGAGAGAGAACCAAGTGTTTGTTACAGCAAGGCAAGAAAAGAGAAGACATAACTGCAAATAAAATGGATCTGCTCATGAAATACTGGGAACATTGTGTTGGGACCATATGTAGTTTGAATGTAACAATTGCTAAAATATATATTGACCCAGAATCTCCAGAATCAGATATGTAACTTAATGTCATTGTTTTTGTAGCAAGTGGGGTTGGATCCTACCTATGCTATCTATTACGAAAAGGTCAGCTGTGGAACAAATAGAAATATTACTTTTATTTTAGTTACATGTTCTTTGTTTGATTCTGAACCTATGGATACATCAAAAAATAGAGTAAGAACATTTAGTATGATTGTGAAGACATGCTTCTTCCTGAAGTTAATATGAGCTGTCTTCAAAATGTGAAAGCAAAGTATATAAAATTATAAAACAGTCCACTCTGTATTTTAAAATATTTTAGAATATTATCGTAATTAATTAAAATGCTTATTAGTAAAAACATTTGCCAAACATAAACTTGAGATGATTTCTTCTCAGTGCAGTTCTCTTTTGGGTTAGCCAGAATTTTAAGCACTTCTGGGAATGCTTCAGTGTTAAAATATATGAAGGTAAGTTTTTATTTATTTGCTTCATTGTCTTAAGAAATTGCCTAGATTTCTGGTCTTCAGAAATATTTTGATTGGTGCTCATCAAAAGAGTCTTTTAATATCCTTTCTGAATCCCTGCATTAATTCCTCCAAAGCTTCAGGATTAGCTTCACTAATAAACTCAGTTCTGAATAAACTTAACAATGTTCTTCATTGCTTATAAACCTATCTGTTGACAACAATGAATCAGCCAAAAGCAAGAAAGCCAGAGGAAAATTAAAATCCTTTCTCATATTTTATCAAGAAGAAACAATATTTTACTTTCTCTCTGAAGTTGGTTTAGAGGCTAAGTCTTGAAAAAGTGCTAACAATTCTCCCTGGTGAGCACACTTTTTCCTGTAATCCATGCAGTTTCTGAAACTGAGAAATACAGAGCAAAGAAGAGCATAATTTACAAATTCAACTCTGAAAATTCCATACACATTTCCCTCCTTGGGTTTGAACTGGAAGGGAGAAATATTTGCATGTAAAACAGTTTTAGCCATTCCTGTGTTGATTTGCCACACTTTACCTCTGGTAAAGCTGGAGCATGTAGTCCATGCCGTGTTCAATGAGAAAATTTAAAGAGTTTCAGACTGTGGTTGTCTCTCTCTTGATTTGGACCACAAATACAAATACTTGATTCAAACATAAACATAGCACATATCTCATGCACAGAGAAAAATGCAGTTGAATAGTTTATTAATAATGTGAACACACAAAAGTAAAACTGATCCCAGATGGCTTCGTAAACTCCAGTAACTCAGCGAATGTTAGATAAATTGCTCTGTTCATGACTCTCAGTAGATGAACTAAGCTATTAAACAGCAGTATGTAAAAAACCCCCCTATTATACATATAATTTTGATCTCTTCAGAATTTTAGGCAGTCATGCTGAGCCATTATTTCAAAGCAAGTGCAATGTTCTGGTGAGGGGGATAGAAAACTGACTCTGCTAGCTTGGTTTTGTATTTCTGATACAAACTGATACAAACAACCTTGGTTCATAAGAGAGAACAATCGGGAGTAAAAGTCACAAAACAAGATATCTGAATATTAAAGTTGTAAATTCCGTGAACCACAACTTTTTTTGATGTTTACAAAAGCTGGGAGTGAGTATGGTGGATATAATTTGCAGGAACAAACATTATCACCCAAATATTGAATGGGGCTTCATGTACTTTTGTGTCCTCAGTCAAATGCTTGATACAATTCCAGCAGTAGCTTCCCAGCTGGAAGGTTTTGGCATAAATGATCACTTCACTTCCTGAAGGTGAAAGGAGCTGTTTTCCCTTCTGTGTTCCCTTCTAGGAGCACACTCAGGCCTTTGAAATGCAATTTTCATCTTTTGAATGCATAATAGGAAAAGTGTCCCTTTGTCTTTGGTGATGTATATTTTACCTTTAGACTGTAGGTTGAGGCACACTCCTCTGTGGGTATTTCTTGATTCTCATGTAGCTGCTGAATTTCAGCTATTCCTTTGCTGTGTCCTGGGTTAATAAAAGTAATGTTATATCAAGTTTGCAGGAGCAAGAGAAAGTTCAAGCAAGGAGAATTTGATAAGGGGCTGTCATTTACATCAAGCGATCCTGGCTGATTCTGTCCTTGCTCATGCAAGAGATACCTCCAGGGAGATTTCCCCTGGTGTGTACATTTTTTTAGGATATCCTATTTTCTGCTATTGGTTAAGAGAATTTGTGGTGGGCTGACATCTTGCTCTGGGATGACATTGTTTTCCCTTTCCTTATGACTGTACTTCCCACAATACTTAGGGTCTGTGTACAGGCACAAAGCCACCTTGTTCCAGATAGCCCAGGTGGAGGGCTGCAGTTTCCTGGGCAGAATAGCTTGGGATGATGTGGGAGCCATTCTTGCTGAGGAGCAGAATATCTAAGCTCTGATAATGCTAATATGATCTCACTGTTCCCAGTGACCAAGCTAGGTTGATAATTTAGGTAACATATCCATCTTAATTTGTATGCTTATTTTGATTTTTTTAGAGCAGCTGAAGGAAATTCCTGTTTAAAAATCCAAGCATCAAGAAGTTGTCCACACAACTTTATTTAATGCACTTAAATAAATGTTCTGTCTTAAGTATGAAAGTCAATCCATTGAAAGAGTGGTTGCTATGGCTTCTTTCGTGGATTTTGCATGTATTTTCTGTAAAACACAGTACCTATCTATGATCTCCACACAAGGTGTCTCCAGACTCCCAGGGAAGTGATATTCAGCAGTTCATGAACAGGCTGGGCACCCAAACCCTGTATCATGTTTTGCAATGGACCCAGTGTTAAGCACCTGTCCTGTAAATATAATTTTTAAGCTCATGCTATGTAATTATTTTTGTTCTGAATTTAATGGGAACCCTTGGATATGTACCATTGGTATTAGGAATAGACAGCCCACAGGGATATATTGAAACACCCTGTGGAAATTAAACTGTTTTATTACCTCTACACCCCCTTGATGCTGGGGTAGGAGTGGGATTTGCGTCCTAGAACTACTTCATGAGCTCAGGTGATGAACCGTTGGATAAGAAACATATGTGCTTACTGGGGAGGAATAGAGGTGCTTTTCCTTCTTGTCAAAATTCAGCTCTCAGCCAGGCAAAATGGCAAGCGCCCTTCTGCTGGGCCAGTAACCACTCTAAGCAAATGCTCTCTGCAGTTGTCCTGTTGCAGATAGACCACTGGATATCCAGGAGAGGAAGCTTCCAGGCACACAGGGG
Source organism: Cyanoderma ruficeps (assembly GCA_008694505.1). NCBI lineage: Eukaryota > Metazoa > Chordata > Aves > Passeriformes > Timaliidae > Cyanoderma > Cyanoderma ruficeps. The sequence goes on from VZDJ01000302.1 coordinate 264,360, forward strand.
GAAAAGGGACCTGACCACTGCTGGGTAATGGTAAGAGCCACAGTTTGGCAGAAAGGTGTCACGTCTATCACTGCTCATGCATTTTATCTAATTACTTTCTAGTTATATGTGCATAAATATTGTTGGAATATAGATTATTACCTAGGACTCTTGGACCTTAAAGATCATCTTGTTCCAACTTCCCTGCCATGGGCAGGGACACCTTTCCCCTGACCCCTAGACCAGATGGCTCAAAACCTCATTCAACCTGGCTTTTTTTTTTTTTTTTTTTTTTTTTTTTTTTTTTTTTNTTTTTTTTTTTAACTGAGAGTTTATCATTTCAAAAGATAGAACAAAAATGAACTGAAATGGAAACATTTTCTTTCTTTACTCAACCACAAAATTGTGTAGTTGAGCTATAAGAGAAGTTACAAAAATATATTATTTCAAAATAAAATTAGAAAGTCCTAAACATTTAAAAGTTCTAGCAAAGGTGGCTTAAGATGAATTTTTCCCATTGCAATCTTTTTTGTTTCAAATTGCTTCAATTCTTCAGCTGCTCTTTGGTGTAAATAAATTTTGTCATGTATTCTGGTTTGTGAGTGCAGAAGCTGCTGATGTCATGTTATGTTCAGACACTGGCAGTCTATCCAAATAAAATACTGCTGGACTGTGGGGCAGAAGTTGCTACTGCTGCAGTAAATGTTCCAAAGGTTGTAAGCACAGTGGTGCTTGAAGAGGTCACAGCAAAATAATTGCTAGGCAAGGATGTAGCCTCAAAAGAAGGAGGATTACAACCAGTAGAAATGCTCTCAAAAGCATCAGAGTTTCCAGATGATGATGCACTGGAAAGACGGGAAATCATTGTAAAGAAGAAACTGGTAGCGCTGTTACTACTGCTGTTCATGGGAAAGCTTGGCAGCCCAAACCATGATTTTTGCAGTCCTTCAGATTCAAAGGAAGGCAAGGGTTGAGTGATTGTGTTCTTTAATTCAGATGGCACAACTGCTTTTGTCAATGCATTTGAAGCTTTCGACTGAGGCAGCTGGTTTTTCCATTGTCCATTCTGTTGAACAGAATTTATATAGAGCTCAGAATGTTAGCTTGCTCTGCAGTCATGATGCCCCAGATGGAACTGTTCTAGCAAGAAATCTGAGGGGCCTGGGACATTCAGCTTTTCTTTCAGTGGTAAGATGAAACTATCCATTGTCCTGAAGATTCCCAGATTTCCATGTCTTTCACTACGCAGTCAATAAGTCTCTTCATCTTTATAGCCATCAGCAATATTTTGACTGTTCATAAATGCAGAAAATCTGTTCTGCGAAAAGTCCTTGACCTAGGGTAAGAACTACTTAGCAACAACCAAAACATCGGTGTATTATCAATATTATTCTCATACTAAATCGCAAACCACAGCACTGAACAAGCTACCAAGAAAGTTAACTCTATCACAGCCAAAACCAGGACACTCTCAGAGGAGTGTTATTTCACCCAAGTTCCCTGCGATTTATGTCACAGTGTCATCATTCCTGACGTAAAAAATAGTAACTGAAGAATAATGATTCCACTGGGGGTAAGAGTCAACTGTTTTAATGTTAATTGCTTTGGAGTTAATTGTTGAGTAAGAAAGTGATCTAGGCTCTTAATTGTTGGACAGAGAGACAAATGACTGTCTCATGACTCAGCCCATCCTGAAATGGGGTATTCTGATGAATCTATGAGCAGAAAGATACCTATATCAAAAAATGCTCCTTTGAGTATGGAGGAAATGGAGAAGACTTGCTTGCCAAAATTGTTGAGCTTGAGGACAGATGAAGTGGTGGGAGAAAAATGGCATCCTAGGTTTGCTATAAATCAGGGTTTGGGTTCCATGTGAATCACACCAAGAGTGCCTTAATCTGATTGATTTTAAAGAGCAGATGGGATGTCAGAGGAGAAGTCCAGTTGGTGATCATAAAACTGTGCAGTCTTCGTCCTGCATATGTGAAAATTAAATGATTGCCCATGTATGGAGGGATTGCACACCAAAATAGCCTGACCAACACGGGAAGCAATTCTGGTGTGTACAACAAAGCTACAACTGAAAGCACAGGCAGCTTTCAGAGGTCTGGAGAGTCTTTTGAAATGTTAGCCCTTCATGTAAATTCAGTATATATATTTGAAGAAAGCCATTAGGGTAATGTTTTATTGACATTTATCTTCTGCAGAAAGGTAGCAGTTTTGGGGAATGAGAAATGCTGTGCCCCCAAGGGGAAAGATCCTTCTGTAGATATGTTCTCTACAGGCAAGGACAGAGCAAGTCATCTCATGGGCACACTGCATATGTGCCTTGCACGGTGGAAAATTGCAAGTTTAATTGGGTTTTTCTCCTGCTGTTATTTTAACAGTACTGAACCTGTCACTATGCAGGGAATGTTGTATATGAAAAATGTCCAAAAAAGATTAAGGTAAGTGGCATCCTAGTGTGTTGTTTAGTGCTTAGGGCATAAATGGCAAATCTCAAAAGACTATGACAACAATAGAAATAATGTGTGAAACAACAAAGCAAAAATTACCATACCCTATAGCTTAGTTGTATGCAAATCAGGCAGCATTAAATGTCAGTATCCTAGCATTTTTTAAGAAAGAAAACAGAGAGCTAACAAAGAATGTTAAACTTCCTGGTCCCAGTGCTGACAGAAAGCCTTTCAGTTCCCATGTGGCACCAGCAGCAATGTGGATATCTGTACATTCTACTCGTAGCGTGTCCGTGCCAACCTCAGGGGTTCCCCAGGAGACACCACACAGTGAAGTGAGCACTGGTCTGGGTCCACCCAACAGGTTTGGGTGCTGGAAAACTGTGTGTCTTTGTGTATAGTCCAGCTTTAAGGCTCCTCGTGCCATACAGGAATCGACAGCCTTACAATGCCTGTCCTTTCTGCCCCCACAAGACTGTGCATCTCGTAGGGAATTCACAGTCAGCACTTGGAAGGGAAAGTTGTCTCAAACCACTTTGAGGGGCTATGGGGAGTAAGCTTCCATCTCACATCCTCATCCTTGCCTGGAGTCAAAGTCATCCTACCTGTGTCTCCGAAAGGTTCTTCCTTCTAGGCACACTAAAGTAAGTAGATTGTCCCAGAAATTTTCTTTGGAAGTGGAACAGTAGTCATCTATAAGACATAACCAAAGGAAGTATCAATGACTTTCTTAAATGTAATCTGTATAATATAATTCCGAGTGGGCAGAATACTCTGTATGGGATGCAGTTGCATTCCCTTCTCCACCTGAAAGAATTCAAATCGCCTGCCACCACTTGAATGTCCCAGCCAGCAAGGTATAGATGCTCTGGCAGATGTTAAAGGAAAGAGAAGGAAGTAGAATAGAAGGAAAAGGGCTGGTAGTTACATTTTTTTAAGTGTTACCTAAAATTGAATGGGAGTGCCTTAATTTTTAAGATATTATGGTAGGATAAGGGTCCAGGGAGAGAGCAAAACAGCTGGTCCAGCCTGGGGCCAGCCAGCCAGGAGTCACACTTTTGCATGAAAGGCAAAGTTCTTTCACACTGTAGTTTCATCTGCCCAAATTAAGTGAAAACTTGTGAAACATATCCACTTTTTCACAGTTAAAAGACTATAATACCTAAATCTCTTCTTTTACAGTCATTCCATTTTTCTGGCACACCGTACTTGGAAATGTATGCTGCTTAGGTCTCTTCCATGTCCTTTCTACCTGTTTTTTCAGTGTCTCTGCTAATTCACAGTGCTGTCTTTGATGTCTGTTTATTCCTGGTACCATGCAGTGTCACGTAATCAGATGCAATATCCTCACTGAACAAATCCTTCCTTCCAAGCAGAAAATAGTTCATGATGTTGAACCTAGATAAAAGTATACTCTATTTTGTAGGATCCATATTTCCAGTGTCATTTCTGGGCAGTTAATCCCATAAGGCAAGTTCTAGGAGTCACAGAAATAGCCCCAGATAATTAATTCCTTTTCTGACACACCAGCGCTCTTTTATTAAAAAAAAATAAATTTTGAAAATCCAGTGTGAAAATAAAGAGGTCCAAGAGACAAAAGTAGAATTCACAACAGTTGTTTTAAGTTTTTTTATTACTTTATACTTTTATCATTATAATTTTAATGAACTAGTATGAACATTTTCTTATTTAATGTTTAAATAGCTGCTATGGGTCTTTTGATAACTTCATGCCTTTGACTTATCCACAGATCAGAGCTCAGTGCTATGACAGGTGTCATGAGCAACCACAACTGTGTGTTTTGCTTTTGGAGAGTTTTAACTAATGACAAAGAAATAACATCACAATTTCAGCACACATTCTGCACAAATTTAGGAATGTATTTTGTGAGTTAGCTGCAAAGAATTTATTATGCTTGGGAAGCTCCATCATTTACGATGTTCTCTGCAGTGACTATACAAACCTGCAAGAGAAATGGATATATGCATATATGCATATGATGCAGATTTTGTATATAAAACTCACTTCTGTGTAGAAACCTAATGAGAAGCCTAAATACCACTCCTTGTCTGATGTTACAGAGAACTTGAACTTTGTGTTTACTATGTGTTTGCAATTTTAAGTTTAGCTAAATTATTATGCGTACCACATGCTATATCACAGGAATGTTAAAATGCTGAGATTTTTTTCTGCTGATATCCATCACTGTCTGAATGTATGTTTATACATATATAGTTCAGCCATTCGACTTAACTTTTTTTTTCATGGACAACATTGATTAAAATTGGAATTTTACTTCCTTCTCTACCTTGTTCTGTTCTCAGATGATGATGGCTGCATTTGGCAGGGGCTGACAGCGCATGTGTTCTGTTTCAAATATGCCCAAATGTAACCGTAATTTGGTTTAAGGGGGAACTGTTACAAATACTTGTTTGACCTGCTATTTCTTCATACATGACCCCACAAAACAGGCTGCTAATTAATGGATTTTATTTTTCTTATTGCATTGTTTTCTTGTATATTTTTGTCCACTTATATATCAGCTAGAATCTCTGTAGGCAGGGACTAGTTAGTTTTTTAGGCTGTGCACATCTTGAGACTTTATTTTTGTAGCCCTCAAAGTAATAAGCATAATTTATAGTACTTTCCTGTTTTGTAACGTTGAGTTATTCCATCAGATCTCAATGTGAAAGTTACTTCAAAAGGAAGCTGCTGGTTAAGAACACAGAAATTTGTCAACTTGTGGTTTGACTCCTGAAGAGAACCTTCCTATTTAAAAACTACTTACATCCTTTTGTAGTACTTTTTGATCTTATGTTGAAGATTTTAAATTGGCTTTTGAACCTGTGTTCGGCATTTTATAGAGCTGAATTAATTGTAAGCTTTATGTTGTCTTTTTCTTGAAAGATTATTCAGTTGCATTTTCTCCTTACAAAAGTGCCATAAGGGGCTCCCATGAGCCCACAGGAGAAAATGAAAGCTTTTAGTTAATAAAATGCATTTACCTGTGTGTGTAAGCTGTGACTGACTGAACTTCCCCCTGCACTGCTGTTATTATACACCATACGTCTCCCACAGACATACAAGACTCAAGGTCAGTGGGGAACAGAAGTTTTTGTATTAATGCTGGTATGCAAGAGTCCTTCGTCTTCTGAAGCTGTTGTGCCTGAAGTGTGAAATGGCCATGAGAAAATTTGCTAAAATAACTACTGTTTGCCTGTACACTCATCTGCTTCTCCCAGAATGACACTTGCAGCTGCAAAGGGTTTCTGTAAGCAGGTGCAAAATGGTTGTGGTTCAGCCCACACATTTTATAGCGGAGGGAGGTAGAGAGAGGAAGGGAAAGGAAGTGAAGGGAATTGTAGAATGGTTTGGTTTGGAAGGGGCCTTAAAAACCAGCTGCCCTGCCATAGGCAGGGACATCTTTCACTAGAGCAGGTTTCTCAGAGTCCCATCCAACCTAGCCTTAAACACTTCCAGGGATGGAGCATTCACATCGTCTCTGGGCCACCTGTTCCAGTGCCTCCCCACCCTCACCATAAAGAATTTCTTCCTAGTATAGAATCTAAACCTGCCCTTGTTCGGTTTAAATCCCTTCCCCATTGCCCTATCACTGCAGGCCCTACTGAAAAATCCTTTTCTTTCTTTCTTATAAGCCCCTTAAGTACTGAAAGGTTTCTCTGAAGCCTTCTCTTGCTCAGACTGAACAACCCAAATCTTGCTAGCTTTTCCTCAGAGGAGAGGTGCTCCATTTTTGACTTGTGTTTTAGCAATGATCAGGTAAACTGAGGTTTTCTATGGAAGTAAATGGGTTCCTCCCACTTATCAGCTGAGGCCTGCTTTGCTTGATTGAGCTCAAGCAAATTGCTTGAGCTGCTTTTAAGGACAGGACTGCTAGTGACAGTGCTCACTCTTTCTGATAGAAATGTGTTCCAGTATCAGTTTGTCTTAGAGATGATAACTATCTGTTTGTGTACTTACATCCTTTTTAATTCCTCAAGCCTCCTTCAGACTTGATGCACCTCAACATTTTTATGTCCTCCAAAGCCTCCCACACAATCATCTCCTGATTAGTAATAACTTAAGTATACTAAATCGTACTGGTCTTCTACAGCTACTTTTAAATTCTTACCATTTACATGCCTAAATTCTTTACCTCTGTGTCTTTTAATCAGTTTCAAAGCCCACTACAGAGGTTTGACATTTAAACCGTGACTAATTAGCTTGCCTAACCGTCTTAAAAAGAACATAATGACAATCCAAATAAATTTTACTGTACCAACCTGCTTTATCTATTACTAGTATGTTAGTAGAGACATAACTTCCTCATGCAGAATTGCTTTGTCTCTATTGCCTTCCCTCTAAAACATACAAATAGTGGAAGCCACACCTTCAACATCACTCAATTTCTTTGAAGTTGTGCTAATTTGCATCCATTGAGGACTTGACAGAAACACAAGAGTCTAAGAACCTCATCAAGCAATCCCTTCTCATGCAATTAGTCATTTGTGTGAGTAGCCCCATTTAGGTTAGTAGTGAGATAGAATCATATATTTTGGCAGCTACAAGCTTTTGTGCTGAGGTGAGTCACAAAAAGGTGCCTGCATCTGCAGGAGCATTTACTTAGATGAGATATCTCAGTTCTGCTCCCCCAGTGCTGGTAGCTCTTTGAATTCTAGAATTTTCCAAACTCAGTTTTTGTCTGCTCGTGCTGCTGAAGGATGAGATACCGAGAATGGAGGCCCTTCTCCCCAGCTTTGGTCTTTCTCTGAAGGCTTCTCTCTGCCAATGTTCTTCATTAAGGAAATGGGATTCCATTCCCTACTCTGCTGGGTAGCAGAGCTACCTCAGTGCATGCAGCCTGGAAAATGCCTCTGACCCACCTCAAGGGAAGTGAGCACTTAAAGTTGTGTTCCTGTGATGCTAAATATGTACATGCTTTCTCTATAAATTCACTAACACTCATGTTGGTTTTGTGGTTTTCCTGTGAGCTGCCTGAGAAGCTTGCAGGTACACACTACTTATTAGTGGTGCCCAGGCTCTTGCTTTCAAGATAGCTTTTCTCTGTATTAATTGTGAAAATCTTCCTCAGGGTTTTAGCTCAAACCAAACCTGCAAGCAGCATGCTAGTGGTTGGGTTGTAAGAGTGATATACTCTCAAGTGAAAGGGAGATGTTTCCTTGAACCCTTAATATTTGAGCAATCTAATGGCGCCCCCAGGGAAGATGAGACACTTGTGCATGACTGGTCTGTCAGGGCTCTGTTATGGGGACCCCACTAAACAGCCACTGTGTCAGAGTGTGGTTTGACCAGTAATTCAGGGTCACACATTGACAGTGTCCCCACACTTTGTTGGTTTATTATCAGTTTTGTCAAGCCTGTCATCCACTGCCAGCAGCTGCCAGCACCCTTGAGGGATTCAAACTCACTTCAAAAGCACACTTTATTATCAAACACATTGGGAATAGAAGACTGTGACAGGTTAAGGTTCAGAGATTGCCATCAGTAGTATACTGATTGCAAAAATGAATCTGAAACAATATCCAGACAAGCTCTAATTACCAATGAAAGCTCGCAAAAGATAATCATTTGGTGAACATAAAATACGGTTCTTACCCAACTGGCGTCCCTATGGGGACAAGACAGTCAGCCCATCGATGGATCCCAGAAGTTACAATGAAGTCTTCTCTAACCTTCCCCCTACTTAATCTATATTTATATTATTTTTGTTGCAGGAGGAGAAAATGTAAAGCTATGGTTTCACGTTTAGGTGGAGTTGGAGTGACTTTACTCATTAGCTTATGGGGGCCATGAAAAGTAGTAAGTATTTTTGAGTTAACAAAGCAAAGTTCAGCTTTTGATTACCATCCGGGTAATTCCTTTGGCTTAGTTCCCCTTAGCTGCGTTGTTTTCAACAGAGCATAACTGCTGTACTGCTCCATCCTTTGTTTCATATGTGCATTGATTTCAACAGAGCATGGCTGCAACACCTTTGAGCCACTCTGTCCTTTGTTTGAGGGCTTCCTTGGAGTGATACACCCACCTTCCTCAGTGTTCCTGCTTCTAAGGTGTGCAGGCAACTTGTACCTGGTGAACTATAGCCAATGCATGCAATTCTTGCTGAACTTTGTTTTTGGTTTTCGCATATATTATGTATATATTTGTGTGTCTGTATATGCTTTTTCCCTCCACTGCAATTTGTCAGATACTTGGGTGTGCTCGGGGTAAGAAGAGCTGTAATTTTGAGTTGTAGATGCCTGAGTGGTGACTCAGGGGGTTAATCATCTTGGTGGTTTTATGCCTCAGGCAGCTGAGGATGAGCACCACCCCAGGTGGACTTTTTGAGGGGGGGCCCCAACAAAAAATGCTTTGTATTATACAACAATATATCAAATAAAAATATCAATATAAGCCTGTTTAAAGCCAGAATTTTCTCAATAGATAAATATGTCTAAAATGATCACTATCTTATTTTTTAAGAGACCTGGGTAAGTGACCCTTAGAGTTGATAGGTCTAGACATAATGTTGCTAGAAGCTATGTACTTAAAAGTAAATAGTTGCAAATGCTGTTATTTATATCAAAATTTTTGGGGATGCAGAATTGTGAATAGAAATAGTTTGTCAACTTCATTATCAAAGCAGTATCCAATGTTGATATCTGGCAAAACAAAAAGTATCATTGGAGAGAGATAATGCTGTGCTTCTTTTTTGTAAGTAAGCACTGAAATGATGGTGGTAAATTCAGCCAGGGTATTTTGTGTAGTTTTAAAAGGATTCCACAATACTTTCATTCCTTTCTATCGGCTCACTCAACAAATGGCAGCTAAAATATTTTCACAACTGCAGATGAGCAGAGGGCATATGCCATGGAGTCTCTCAGGCAGAAAAAAATCACAGCATGTGGCAGTATAAATATGACATTGAACATTTACAGGTTGTTCAGAGACCCATGATAAACCCAGAGCAGAAACATAAATCTTCCCTCTTCATTTAAAACTATACCTCAATAATGTAGTCTTGTCTTCTAAGTTAAATACAGAGGGTGAGTATTTTTCGTTTTATATTTGAGGGGTGGGAGAGAGAACAACTAATTTACAGAAGAGTAAAAGAGCTAACTGTCTTGAATTTTTAATTTGTGCTGTTATCTTTGAGGTGGTCAAATCTTCTGGTATGCAGTATTCCTACACTTGGGCATAGGATGCTATAAAACATTAGGCTGTGTGACTGATTGTGTGTAGGCAAATAAGGTCCCTTTCTTCATTGCTCAATATTAAAAATAAAAATCTCATAAAGCATGAGACAGAAAACTCAATCAAGTTCATGTGTACTGTAAAAACTCATATGAATATGAATATGAATACTTTTCTACCAGTAATAAAAGTCTAAAATGAAAAGGTATGAACTAGAGTAACTGATTTTGAATGAAGATACTGACATCTCAAATTCAGCAGGAGAGAATTACAGGGATCCCAGACAAAGCAGGGAACTAAGCTTAAAATAAATTCTTTTCATTGGCATTTACTGGGGAATATGCCCAACCACAAAACCTTCCTTTATAGGAGGCAAGTCTGAGGAACTGTCTCAATATAAAAAGACCCCAGAAGAGTTTTAGAAAATTCAGTGGAAAAGGAAGAATCAAACTGATGGTTTCAGGCAGTATGAGCCAAGCATATACCTGTTGAACTCAGGACTGAGTTTTTTGAACAATTAGTTGTAGCTTCTACTTTATTGTTTAAAACCATTTTTTCTTTTGGATTGTTCAGGAGTGGCAAATGTAACATCAGTTTTATCAAAGGGTTGCAGAGAGAATTCAAGGAACAACAGAACAGTACCTCTGACTTTTGTGTTGGACAAATTGGTAGAAGCTGTAACAAATGACAGAAAAGAGTGGAGAGGTGAAATGCAGCATAGAGGAGAAGGGTCAAAACAGATTTCATAGACTGAAGTCATCCTTCTCAAATCTATTCTAGTTCTGTGAAGAATATGTGTGTAAGTGTGATGCAGTTAATAAAATTTTTTAAAAAATACTTTCAATGACATTTTTAAGCATAGAGGCTTGATGATATTAAGACGTCACAGATTAATATTTGGTTAAATGAAAGAAGCCACAGGGTAATAGTAAATGATCTCTATTTCACAATAGAGAGGAGTATGCACAGCTCCAACCTCTGTTCTGTTTAGTGCATTCATTGATGATTTGAGAAAGGGGATAAGTGATGTGGTGACAAGTGCTGCTTGATCAAACAAAATATTTCAGAATAACCAAAAGTCAGACCAACTGCAAAGAGCATTAGAAGGATTTCTCGTTATTAACTGACTGTAAAATAGAAATGGCAGATGAAGTCCAGGGCCCAGATATTTTAAATAATGCACCTGGGAAAACCAGTCTCAAATATATGTATGCAGTTGTAATTTCCCTATTGGCTATGTGAATTTGAAGTTATTATACATAATTTTCTGAAAAAATCACTATAATGATTATTGATAACTGAAAAGCAAATGGGATGTTGAAAGTTAAAAGGAAAGGAATAGAAGATAAAATATCTCTTTGTCACTGTTACATATATGGGGTGTTGAATAGAGAGTTCATCTCTGATCCCTTAGTCTCTCAGGATGATATAGTAGAAGTAGAAAAGATAGAAAAGGACAATAAGATTAACCAGAAATTTGAAATGGCTTCTGCAAATGGGGACATTAAATGAGTTATGGCTTTTAGCCTGGGAAAGAGACTACTAAGATGTATATGGTGCAGTTCAGCTGGAGATGATCATTCCCTGTCTCTCCCAGCCCGTGCAGTATGGACATTGTAATGGTGCTATTAGACATCTGGCTTAAAACAAACAAGAGGAAGTACTTTTCCACACAGCCTGTAACCAAACTCAGGAGCTCATTGCTACATGATGTGTCAGATGTAAAAGTAGGAATGCAAATTGGATGGATCTGGAGAATCAAGGCCATTGAGAACCAAATCTGGCACAGACCAGCCTCAAACACCTGCTTGCTGGGAATATCACCCACAGACAGCAGGGCTCTCTGTGTGCCATGTTTCCTGGCAGGAGCATCTGCTGATAGCCACAGCCAGAGACTGACTATAGTTGTGTCCTGGAGCTGCTTTACGAGCTAGCTCGCTCTCTGACAACTGTATAAGGAAGGCTTGGTGGGTCTGAACCTCAGGCTGAAGCGTGGTCGACTGCGTGGAAGAAAGAGTGGACTCTGCTTGGGTTTCACCTGGCTTTAATTCTCCTGGTTACCTGCCCATGAGCAAAAGCCAGGAGCAGCCCCTCTGTTCTTAAGTACAGGGGGCATGCACTGAGCAGGGGAGAACTTAGAACCAGTGGAAGGGGAGGGGGCGTGTGACCCAGAACAGGGAAACTTAACAGAACAATGAAAGAAGGTGGTACCAGGGTACCTTGCCAAATCCTAGGGCTTTTTCCCCAGAATCTTCCAGATCTTACAAGGTGATTGACAATGCCTATCACAAGGGAAAGACCATCGGGGGGGGGTTGGGGATGGGGGTGTAGGAACAAACCATTATAAACATGTAACAAAACATACAGAACTTTAGAAAACCCAAAATACACACCGCAACAACTGACTACATGAATGAATGGACCTTTCATTTGACCAAAGTGTCTTAAAATACAGCCATTCGGTCAGATATATGGAGTTAATGCTGTTCTTCACTATTGATTCTGTGATCAAAGGCTGGCCTGTGTCAGAGGACTCAGGTGGCTGCTGTGACACAAAGCCTTCTACTAGCAGGAGGTTGTGGCTCTACTGAGCTGAGCCCTGCTTGCAGGCTTCCCCAGCACTTCTGCTCTGTCATTCTCTTGGACTTTCTTTTTCCCCTCCCCAAGCCTTGGTTTTCTTCAAAGACAGGTTTTAAGTTTGCTTCTTTGTAAGGAATATAAGTACAAGGTGGTGCCTTGAGGAGGCACATGAGCATGATTCCAGAACATCTGTGTGTTGGTCTTATAGCAAAATACCTTGTGGTAGTTCCTGGCATGCAGTGAGCAGTATAAGCTCTGTTGTCAGGATCTTTCTCTGCCTGCTTGCTGTGGAGGAAGGAAAGGTGCCCAATAATGAGACAAGGCGATTCGTTATGGCATGAAACAGACTGACTAGGGCTCCTTTGTAAATAACTTCTGGCTGTGTTTTCTGTCAGACAGGTGGAAGCTCCTTATTTGTATGCAATAATGACATGTGCTTATCAAAGAGTGGTAATGCAAGGTACAAACAAATGACATTTACAGTATTAATATGTAAATTACATGCTAAGAAGAAGTGATCAAGCACTCCTGAAATACAGCAGCAAGCGCTAATTGCATTCCTTGCCCTTCAATATGCTGTGCAGTGTAGATAGCTCTTTTCCTTAAATAAGCATTTAAAGCTTTAATTTTTTCTGTTTCTTCATGCCTAAGGATTTCAGATTTATTTTTTCCTAAATTTGTTGCACTGTTTGCATATACTGCTTTATTGTACCTCATAGAAAGGTGATGTGACCAAAGGTTTGCTAGAACAGCCTCTGTGTGCTCTGATTCCCTCAAAATGTCTGTAAGTTATTCCTAACTTGGAAAAAGCAGGCAGTGTGCTGAGGTGGATTTCTGTGTGAGAAATCATTCCAAATAACCGTCTTTTGCAAACACATCCAGCCTCATCTTGAAAACTGATTGGGGCTGTTGTTTTGTTCCTAGTACATTTTTTCTGGAAATCTGTTCCAGAACTTCAGTCTCCAGATGGCTGGAAATCTCATTTCTTAGTAACCATTTTCTTCATGTGTCAGCAGTGTCCATGAATTTGGAAAGGTCTTCTCTTGTGTTTTCTCCCTGAAACATTTGTAGCACAGTTGCACCCTCTATCTTGATGCGGCAGCTTTGCTTTCTTTGAGCTGAATAAGTAATTTTCTAGTAGTGTCCCTTTTTAAGATGAATCCCCATTTTTCCAGTGTTTTAACCACTATTCTCTGAACATGGGACAGTCTGAGTTCCTTTTTATTTTTAACATTAGTTTTTAGGAGATGTATGTGTTGTGTGAACTGGGGGCTTCCTTATCAGAACTTAACCCAACAATGCTGCTCCTCCACTGTATGTACGTAAGAAGTGGGATGTCTCTGGATCCTATGGAGATTATGGAGACTTGTACAAAATATCTTTCCAGATCAAGCATCTCTGAGTGAAAAGATCCTGGTGGAATAGGAAAGAGTACTTCAATATTCAAAATAAACTAAAAGCAGAATGTCCAAAGATGAACTAAAGGAACTTATATAGGACAATTCAGGTTCATCCTTGTTCCTGTCTAAGGGACTTGTGCAAGCCCAGACTGAGGCCACCCAGCACAGTGCTGTTTTGGGTGACTCATGTCTGGGAATGTGCAGTATTCTTTTTCCTTACTGTAGCTGTGAAGAAGGGTTACAAGGGGGAAAGACTGATGTCCTCTTCTAGCAGCTACTTTTGTTGGCAGAAGGAGTGAATTGCAAATGATTTCCCAGCTCCTGTATTCCTTTGCCTGGTCATTGGCATTCACTAAGGAGAACTGGTAGATACTGGGAAAGAAGGGGCCTGGTGGGTGAGACTAATCAGAAATCTCCCCTGTACACAGAGGGAAATTTGTATTGAAGCTTTATTTATGTTTTAAATGATAGCCTGCTGTATCTATCATTGGAAGTGGTATAAATTAGTTTGAGAGAGGATTCCTACATGCAAGTAATAATGGCAATTATGCCTTAGCAAGTAGCAATTCCTACATGTAGGACACCTGAAATGCTACATCAGCCTTTGCTTTCTGAAAATATGAGGTACCATTTATTCTCACTTGCAGCAGGCACAGCGTTGCTATGTAGTAGTAGCTATTCAGAGGAGTAAATTGGATACACTTGGTTTAAGGTAGTGTTAAAGGTCCTTAAAGCTCAGTCAACTCATCTGTACTCATTGCACTTGTGTTTGCTCTCTTAATTTCTTAAAAATGGCTTTTACACTGAGACACTAATAATTTTCTTTTGCTTTAAAGTCCCACTTCTGAATGTAGCAGTGGCATGCTAGAAATGGCTGCGGAGGGTATTTTATTCATCGAGAATCTAAAGGGAGACTTGAGATGATGTCTCTGCCTCTGATGAAATTCATTCCCTTATCTAGAAGCTCTTAAATCATCCCTGGCAGAGGTGACATTATAAAAATAATTCTGAAGAACAAAAGTTCTTGCCCTTGGAATACACTACATTGCACCAAATGGTAGGCATTTATTGCTTTTATTTTTCTTTTAGGGAGCCCAGGTGGATGCTTCAGTTTCCTTTAGGTCTCTTTAATCAGTTTTTACAAGCTGTCAGATGTTTTTCCCCCTCAAATGAATACCTTGTGAAATAAGCTACACAAAGGACAGCCAGAATGGTGACTGGTAAACCCGAGGGATTTGTTTGGGACACTTTGGGTTCATTCCTGTCCCAGTTCAGGGGCTTTGGGGCACTGAACCCTGGCTTGCCATTCACCACCTCTGAAGTGGTCTGATGGCCTTCATCCTTCTGATGGCATAAAGAAATGGAAGCTGACACACGCAGGTAATTTTTTTCATAGAACAGAGGCAGTTTATTGGTTTGGGGTTTTTTTTGGCTGTGAAAGCAATACGTAAGATGTACTGAAGGTGAATTATGGGCATCAGCATATATAAAAAGCCTGCTAGTTAGAAGGACACTGACATCTGTCTCTTTCTGTAGATTATTAAAAAATCCCCAGACTCTTGGAGCCAGCAAAGAAAGGATGAAGGTGGTGAGTCTATGCCGTTTTATTCATTTGGGACCTAATTCAGTCTGGATGGATACATTCATACACAGATAATGTTATTTTGAAGTAATTTCTGTTGTTTGTAGTGATATTTGAGGACATTGGAATATCACTTGGTTTGATTTGTTCTGGAGGCATGTCGAGTATGGTTTAATGAGCTTGTTTAAATTCTGGTCAGGAGGTTTTCTCCTGTATTATAACAGAGTATTTGAACTCTTCTATTATGCAAAATATTTAGTGTGTGTGCGAAAACTTAGAACTGGTCTGCAGTTCCGCAACAGTACTAAATAGTTTACTGGTTTAAATTTTGTGTGTCACTAGAGACAGAAAGGGGCTTTTAGGTGGCTTATGCCTCAGGTGTCCAAGGTACCAGCTCAGATTTTAGTCAGGAAGAAGAGACACACCTTAAAGAAAATCCACAACTTAGACAGGAGGTTTGGCTGCAAATACATCCTATGGTCCAAGAAGGAAGTAGACGACTAGAATAACCTGATTTCTATAGTTTTTATATATTTTAGACCATCAACTTGGTGCAGCTGTTCCTTTTTTAATTTTTCTTTGCGTTTATGGCAATGATTTCTGCCACACAGTTTTGATAATAGCTTCCAGAATACCACAAATGGCTTGAAACAGGAGCTGACAATGACAATATCTCAGCCACAGCAGCTACTACTGTCCTCTGAGCAGCTGCTCAGTCTTAGTGACAAGTGAGAGCTTCTAATAAAAAAAGCTATTTTGCTGTGTACACCCGATTCATTTGCCTGCTTTACAGAACATGACGAGTAATCCTCACCTTCAGATCAGTTCTGAGACACAGTGAGATGTTGAGAGGCCTTCCAGCAGCAGAGGTTTTAGTGTAATCTAACATACAGTATGGTGTTCTCTTTAGCATAACTTAGCTTTACAAATTGGCTGTCTCTGACCTTGATACTCTCTCATCTGGACTCTGATAATGGTGAATTTCAAGAGTACTCCTTGTATCTGATAAGGGAAATGCTATTTGGGAATCTGAGAACAGTAGTGAACAGAGGTGTCTCCTCTAGGAGACAACTTCTTCCTGTCTGGACAGCATGAAAGTCACTTGGGTTTTTGGGGGTTTTTTTCAGGCATTATGGAATTCAGGTTTGTTCAGGGAACTTCTGCATGGGATGAAAGCATTGCATCAGTTTTACCTGCCTCCTGGTTGCTGGTTTGTGGCCCTCAGTCCTACAGGTGGGTGAAGCCCCTGGATACCAGGTTGGCTTCGGACAGGTTGAGCAGGGAGGCTGCTCTGACATGTATGGGGGTGAGAGAAGGCTGTTCCAAAGACTTCTAAATCTCTACTGTAACCACTAGACTATACACATTTCTGCTTCACTTGGCTGCTTTTATTAAAAAACTGCCACTGATCTAGCATTCAGCTGCACGTGACACTTTTAAAGAGCTTTCAGGTGGGGAGGGAAAGCAGTATTACGTTCAAAACTCCCACCAGGGGTTTTATCTATCAAGCCGGAAGTATTAATGGGGCTGAGGCCACGCTGCTCTGTCCTAAAGGAAATGTGTTCATGCACTGGAGAAAAGCCACTGACAGCCTCCTAAGGAGGCACGGGAAGCTGGACATCCAAAAGGAGAAGTTTGTAGTCTTGACTGCAGTAGGGTCCATGTAAGGAGTAGCCTGTGGAATAGTGCATTGCACTTGTGAGTGAACTGGAAGCTTGCTGTGTCATTCATAGATCTGTTCTCAAAGATTCCTGTGACTTTATTGGAGTGCCATATACACATGGGGCCACCTGTGTGGAAGATTTCTGTCCCAAATGTGATAATAAGCCAATACTTCATTATTGTTTATGTTTAATTTTTCCATGCACCAGTGTTACTGGTTGAAGTAATCAAGCCAGATGGTGAAACTGAGACCTGAGACCCTGGGCTGTGTCCTGGAACAGTGGCCTGGACGAAATCATGGTGGCAAAATTCCATCTGATTTCAAAGGGGGCTGGCTTTCATCCATAGCAATAAACTACCCCTGTCCCTAGCACTAATAGACTAAAATCATTTTTAGCTTGACTTGTCATGCTTTACCTATCACTTTATTATCAAACATCTTTCATATTGTAAGCAATTCTACAATGTATATAGAGGTAGTAAAACAAGCAGTGATTCTGTAACTCCTAAAATTCACTTAGAATGATGACATATCATTCTAAGTTTTATTTTGTGTGAACTTGCAAGGAGGAAAAAACATTGAACATTTTCCTTAAAGAGAGTTTCTCTGACAGATGTTAACTCGTTTGCTCTTGCTATTTCATTTTTCAAATAATGTAATTCCATATATTTAAGGGAACCAATTTAAATCACTTAAAACGAAAATATTTTCCTCATCAAATGCTAAAAATTTTCTTTGGAAAATTTTCCTTGTTTACTTTTGATTTCTAAGTCTTAAAAATGTAAATAAAATGTGAATCATTTTGTATGTGGAAGCTCTGTTGTAGGAAGGTCCAGGTGATTTTTCTGAGAATGGAGAGGGTATGTGTGGAGGTGCAAGGTAAGAATGTGTATATATATAAACACGCATACATACATATATACATACATATAGGATGGGGCCTTGTAAAGAATATAACAAGTTTAAAGAGGAAGGAGACAATAAGGGAGGAAACAAGGTGGGAATGAAACCACAGATGATATGAATTATCTGTAGGTTCAGCATGGTGTTTATGAGTCATTGTAAATCACCTTTAATAAGAGGTATAGGTTGTCCCTGACTGCTGTTAACATGTGAGGATTATTACCTGGCTGATAGATGTCGCAGCAGAGGTAGGTCTTGAGGAGAGTTTGAAAGAGAAGATTTCTGTCAGATCTTTTTCAAAGGGTACATATTCTCCTTTACATCAGTTGGAGTTCCCAGAGCTGAATCATTAATAAGCATTTTTTCTGGTGAAGTTCAGAGACCCACAGCACTGAGAGTGGGATGAAAGTAAAGCTTGAGAGGTTTGCCATGTACACAACCCCACAAGGGCTCACTCTTCCAATAGTTGCCTTGTGTTTTCTGGAGAACTCTTGTGCATAAATGAGTCATGGCCATGCAGTATAATTCCCCTGCTCAGCATGTTCTTGGGGTGTTTTTCAGGATAACATGAGGCAGGCTGCGGTCATGGGAGTGATGTGTGGAGGTTGGTGCTGCCAGTCCTGACAATCAGAGGGCTGAACTGTGCAAGTCCTGCAGCAAATCACCAAGTCTGGATCCATGGCAAAGCTTTTAAGTACTTCAGGAAGGAAAACACCATTATGCTAAGCCTGATTTCTTAGATCTGTAAAAACTCTTTCAGAGCACATGTATGGTGCACAGAACCCAATGGCACTGTTCTTATAGGATTGTGTCTCAAGGAGAAAAGTTGATTTAGTTCAGTTTTCAAATCCCTGTTAAAACTTTGACTTTTATGTCAAGGTAGTAAATTTTAGTTGGAGATGGATGGAACAGGTAGGAATTTCTTTTAAAATTGATTTGTTTCTTTTAAATAAGGTTTGTGTTTTTAATCTCATATGCACCTGTACAGCTTTAGGGAGCAGAGTTTTACAGGTAAATATCTACATAACTTGATGAGGATGGTACAAGGCAGGTGCCTAAATATCACTGAGGACATGGATTATAAGTAACACATTCCTTTCTTTCTATGGACAAAGGTAGGAGATGCACTTGAGCTCACATCTTACCTTTTATACCTTAGCTGATGTGCTGATGTCTGCTCATGCTGCTGAAGGAAGGATTTAGGGACACCTTTTTTATCACAGCAATCATGCAGTGAAAGCGGGGGCCTTTTCTTACACTCTCCACCTCCATGGGAGGAGAGACTGAGTTTAACATTTCCAAGTGGAAAGGGCTCCTACAGTTGGGTTTGACCTACTCGGACTCACTGTGAAAAAGGATTGCTCCTTTGCTGTAGAATCCTCCTCTGTAGATCCTCCTCTGTAGAATATTAATGAAACCAGTCTAGATTTGTGCCTTGAAATTGAGCCTGCTGAAAGCTTAATGTGATACAGATTTTGGCACTAGTTTGGCCCATTTCTAGCTAGGGTGGTTCTCTAATTTACATGTTATTCAAAGACCCAGCTAGATGAGATTGATCTTAATTATTAAAGTGATAATAAAATCTTATGTAGATAGATTAATTTCCTAGATGCCAGTAGACGGGCACTAACAGAAACTAGATTTGAGTCAACCATTTCCCATTCCTCTGAAGTCTTCCTCTTTGTTCTTATTCCAGAACAACCAGAGTCAAGCACAGTGCAATAGCCAGAGAAACTCTGCCCCATCAGGGGAGAAGCTGATGTGAAATCCTGTTGCGTAGACATCAGAGAGTCTGGAGAGAGAGCAGAGGCTTGTGATGCAGATCTGCAGGACACCACGTTTCATCATCTCTGCTGCTTGTAGGGTGAGGGATTTAATTTGTCTATCCGGAGAGAAACTTTGAACTGTCCTTCTTTACTCTCAGGGTGTCATTGGTGCATTTGAATATTTTATTTATTTATTTATTTATTGAATAGTTAGTTATGATTCATTTAGGTTTTGTTGATGCTGCTTATTGCATAGAAAATTTCTGACTATGGCATCTACAATGGAGTCTGTCACCTGATTTTTTTCTGCTATTTTTATTTCTGTTCATATATCAGAGAGGAAATAATGGCTGTGCTCCTAAGAGGGAAAATGACTACTAATGGATTGGGTTGTATCAAATGGATTGTGAGGATGAGATAACCTGCCATAACAGGTCTGAGGTAGCCAACACCAACTACAATAAACCTGAAATTTATTGGCGGCAGAAATGGAAGTCATAACCCAGAGAGGAAGGTAAAATTATATGGACTCAAATTGACTATGGAATAATTGTCCCATTCCTGCTTATGTTTTCTCTCAGCTAAGAAATAAACCTTTAACATTACATCTTTTTCAAAACATCATTCAAAGATAAAAATAAGTGATTCTGTTGACATAATGTCTGTTTCCACTGAGGGCTCTAGCAAAAGCGATCAAGTAGATATCTTCTTTCTGGAAAACTCAGATTAAAATCTACTGTCTGCAAGTGCCTTCCAAGTGGAAGAATGTGTTGAAGAGTAAGACTTATTTTATTCCTTTATAAGTAAGCAAAGATAGCTATGAATTTAAATGCTTAGTTTAATAGAGTCCCTAACTTGTGCTTTGAAAAGAGGTGGCAGTAAAGCTTTACTGTATCAGAGCTATGGGGACGTATTTCTTTGGTTTTCACTGGACAAACTTTCAGCTTTCATGGTGTGACACTCAGTAAGACCAATAACATCTAATATCTAAAATTTTCATAAAGTTTTGAGGCTTTAAAATGCTACAGTAATTACTTTCTTCTGTCTCAAGATATTCACGGTAAGTTTGTAGCACATGGCAATGATTCAGCAAGGGAAGAGTGTTTTCTCCTGCACAACAACTTATTAATGAGCTGAGTTTATCTTTTACTCAGATCTTTACTTCTTTCATGTCATATTTTTTTGGACAACCTTTTTCAGCAAACTTCAAGAGATCAAAATAGAGGTAGGCAACAGGGAATACGTTAGTGGAAGGAAAGATGAATAACATGGTTAAAGTTGGAAAGAAAAAAAAAGAGGTAATTTTTTCCTTGAATTTTGGAATTTTATTTATTTTGCAGAAAACTCATTTTGGAGAAGAAAGATGGCACCATGTCAGTATACCACATTGTAAATTGTGATACTGCAGGTTGCAAGCCACCTGTGACTTTTATGTCCATTGAAGCAAACTATTCAAAACTCAGCTGTCAGAGAAAGAAAAACCCAAACCCTGAGCAGTAAGTGGGAGTATATTCAAGTCTTGAAAATTTTTGTTTTAGTTACAGTACAAAGTTAAAATCTCAAAGATGTTTGCGATTAAAACTCTTTAGAGCACACAGCTCAGATAAAAAAATATAATGGTTTTGCTTAAATTTTAAAACAACGTACTTTGAACACAGAAATTTTAACTTTTTTCCTCAAATAGAACCTAACAACAATTTTTAGCAAGTCAAGGTGGGAATTGTTAATTGAAAAATTTCTCAGCAGCTCCACAAAGAAGTCTTAGATAGATGGCTTTGATTGCATCTGTGAACAGCATTCTCTGAAACGGGCGAGTTGTGCTCTCTGCTCCTTTCATCTTTGTGAGAATGGCTACTGCATGCTCAGAGCTTCAAACAGCCAGTGCTGTCACTTTTAAGAGAAAACAACCAAATTAACTGCATAATTTATTAAGATATTATAAAAATTTCAAGACCAAATTTTGAAGAATGCTTTGGCTCATGGCCTGTTTATTATGAACTTAGTTTTATATGATATTGAATACAAGTTAAACTATTTGGAGATGAGGCAATAAAAAATTATGGATTACTCAGGACTCTGCATGTTTCCTTCTTACATACCCCTTGACAGTTCCATTATCAAATAATAATTGCCATCTACTTATTAGTTATTTCACATCATCATGAGCCAACTTCCCCTGTCCTAGTGCTGCCCAAAGGTGGAACAAAAAGGCAGGTTCACATGTTTTTTTTTGTTCTCCTTGGAAAAATAAAAAGGAGTTATCTCTGGAATAAGAGTGAGAGGATCAAGCAATATTGTAATGATCACAATCAAAGTGGAACCAGTGAATGTGTCATTTTGTCAGTATGCACTGCCTGAAATCTGTCTAGCTTTAGAGTTGAAATAAATCCACCAGTAAAATAACATCTTATACCTTAAAAACTTTTCTGGCTGTTAGTAACCCAGAGGAAGATTTTCATCTCAATTTTATCAATCATATCAAACTGATACGAAAGTTTACCAACTATTGCACATGCTTTCTACACCTATTCTGAAGATTTTGCTCAGTGACTGGGGAAGAAATAAGAATGTATTAAATCTGTATAACCACCATGTTGATGTGAATATTAGTTGGTACCACATATGTATATTAACACTTCTTTATTGATGTAACTGTCTCTGCCTGAGTAGACTGCAATAATTTAGTTAAATTAGTGTTGCTATCAAGGCAGCTAAATGATGGGAGAAAAATAACTGCTAGACACAGAGAAAGGCAGGCAATTTCTGTCACTCCTTTGAAAAGTGGCTTTTCCAATCAACAGCAGATTTCTGTGAACAGAGTAGGCATACTTACAAAACCTACAATAAATGAAATGTCATTTTTATGAATAACGATGCTCTTTTCTCTAGAGAATTCTACTTTTACAAGAGCTGGTTCAGAACTTGCTGGTCTTGTCTCCATCAACCTTATGTTTCTCTGCATCAAAGATGTTAACTGAGTCCTATAAGGTAAATATTTAAGGATCTTGGGAATCATTCCTTCAAGATGTACTTGCAGTACGACAGAGGAACGATTTTCCCATTGGAAATAAGGAAGCCTTAATTTTTTTTTTTTTTTTTTATTCTGCCCTTGATAGAGCACAATGTTTTTTAGGCTTTGTGTAGGCTACATTTTTGCTCCCTGGGAGCACCCAGACCTGCAAAAAAGGAACAGCATTGCACTAGTTCAGTTTTCTTGTTTCCTTGCAAGTTTCAGCATCGTGACTGTGCGTGAGCATCTGGACCTGACTGTTTGCGCTTCTGCCAGGGGACCGACTCTCATATGCACTTCCTTCCCTCACCCTGCCTCTTTCCTCCTTACCCCCTATTGGAGTTCCCAATACCTTTGAGGATCCCACCCTTGCAGAGAAATGGTTTATATCAAGTAGCGAGATGGCATGATTGAGTATGTCTTGAAAAAGTAAAAAGGTTTTAATAAGGAAAGAAAATAATACAAAAACAATGAGTAAAGCTGTGCAAACTATAGGGACATATCCCATACCTGCTACAATATCTCAAAAATGCATTGAGCTTCTTCGTTGTCTCTCTTTAGTACTCAATAGTTCAGGTGGGCTATTTGGCTCTTGGCCCAATGAAATCAGCAACAGGCTTTAAGTTACACTTTTCAAGCCCAATCAATGCCTCTGTGCTGGCACTGAGCCAGTTACAATGAGAAGGGCACAGAACTTTATAGTTAAACTTCCCAAAATGTCTAAAGGTAAACTGAAACTCTTTCCTTATACAGAGATGCTCACTCGGGGGTGGGGGATACTTTACTATGTACCCCCATCCAGAAGTCACTTTTCTTGAGAAATGGGAAAGCTATCAGCACGTCCCCATGCTTCCAGGGCAATTTGCAATCTGTCTTTGCTCTCAGAGGTGGGTGACATCTGCTTTCTTTTATGAGCTGGTCAGAAAGCAGCAGGCAGTAGTGCCTGCAGGAAGGCTGGAGCTGTCCCTGTGCTGTGTGGGTAACACACGTGCATGGCTGTGGAGGAGGACTGATGGAAGGTGGACTGATGGAAGGTGGTGGGTGATGGAGCAGAGCCCAGGGCCACCCAGGCCAACCTGCTCAGCTGAGACGGGCCTTGAAAGGCTGCAAAATCTTGCACGGATGGTGAACAATGGCAGAGAAAGAGGAAGGCATCCAGCTGCCATGGCTGCTCTCTTTCTGGAAGAAAAACCTATAAATTAGAGTTGTGCTTTGAGAATGACTTTTTCCCCCCGTTTCTCTGCCTGTTAAAGGCATTTTGTTTCTCTGCCTTTAATAAAAGGATTCCTTGGTGGGCCATTTGTTTCCTGTTTGCCAGTGGGGACAGTTTGCTCCCTGATTCCTTTGCTCTGCTCATTGCATCAGGATAATTTCCCCTGGTTTCTGGGTGGGGACTTTTGCTGCTCTAGCAGTGATTTACTTTAAATGCGAACCCACCTATAACCATTTCCACTCAGGTCCTGGTAGAATGGTTAAGAAATGGCTCATATCAACCACAGTCTGGCTCTCAGTGTTTACCCAGTACCTGTTTAAGAGGCGATGGTTAGTGTTGACTGCCAGACTCACCCAGGCTCGAAGTGACAGCTGGATGAGAAAGACTCTGTATCCTTCTACCAAACTGAGGATGGCAGTCTGTGCTGGGGGGGCGTATCTGAGAGACAACCAGACCCAACACCTTTGAAGGTGAGGTTTCTCTTGTGCCTGGTCCTGCTTTACCTGCTAAAAGACTTTCAGTGAAGCAGTTGAAAAGAGTATGTTAATGCTGTTTCACAGTGTGACAGAGATTTAAATCACAGATTTTATTTTTTTTTTAGATAAACAGAAGGTTGTTGAATTTCTACCAAAGCTTCTAACCCTGCTTAGAACTTCAAAACCAGCTTTGGACTGGAAAAAATAAATCCAACAATGAAGGAAAATATTCAAATCCTCCCCCACACACCCCAAATAAAAGGAAAGAGGACAAAAGTGATATGTCACTTTAATATTAAAGTTAAAAGGCTTTGAGAGAGAGCAGAACTTTACAGAAGAGAAAATGATGGGGGTGACAAATCTTTAAAGAAGGGAAAATGGAGTACTATTTTTAAAATTCTTCTATTCTTTTCAGATTGTGATATTTTATAGAGCCTTACCGATGACAAAGCAGCTGCTTCCCCTGAGCCTCACAACGCTTTCTCCACACACCACTGGGCTGTATTTTTTTTTTTTTCCTTTTTGTGTTACATTGATCTTGTCTTGTTGTGCTGCCTCTAACATGCCATTAGATGCCTCTGGCTGCCAATAGTGAAGAGCATCAAGTTCTTGTGGGTGGACTGCCATTAGGCTCTTCCTGGCATGGCTTAAAACATTAAAGTTTGTGTTGACTCTTTGAAGATATTTTGAGAGGTTAGGATTACCTTGTTACTGTTTTTACTACTTGTACTGAAGGAGTTTCTAGGGGCCCTTGTCCAGATCTATTGTACTGGAATTGCACAAATGGTTATTAAAAGGCAACCCCTGTTTCCCAGAACTTGCCTTTGAATGAGTGAGACATAAAAAAGGGAATTATTATCCCCAATTTTCAATAGAAAGTTTTCCACTGCTGAACAGAAAAAAATTGCACTACAAGCTCCGGGTAGAAGTAATATGAGCAAAGGAAAATGATTCTACATCTATCCTAAAAAACCCACCACCTTCTTACAACCTTCAAGGTGAAATGATGTGTTAATGCAATAAAACAAGGTACCCACAATGGCTAACAAGTGCAAACAGTTAATCAGTCCTATGAACTGTCGCTCTGATCTTTTTCAGCCTTCTGATGTTTGCATTTTTGTAGTGGAGTTTCTCACAGACTTTTAGGTAAACAAAAGTGATGTTTTGGGAACTGTACATGCCTATCTGGAGGAGGGACAACTGATGGACTTCTAGTTTGACCAGTGTGGTTGGAGAGGTGTCAACCTCATTTGTCCAATCCCTGGTCATTGCCCAAAATCTATATAAACCCAAGTAAAAAATAAACTTCTCTTTTTGCTCTGACAACTGACTGAGTGTCCTTCATTTTGTGTATGTCTAGTGACAATGAACCAGCTTGGCAGCTTTCATTCATTGTTACGATGTTGGTTGCTGCCCCTGGTCCCTGAAAATTAATATTACTTGCTCACCTCTTTTCAGGGGTACACCAATAAAGCTCATGCTGCCCAATGCACTGCAAAGTAAGTTCTGTAAATATGTGCAAAGCAGCTTTATTTCCCCCCCCTTGGATCTTGCCTTAAAATATCCCTCTGTGTCTGTAATTTTTGCCAAGACTTGATGAAGATGTGCCACTGGTGTGTGGACGCTGTTGTGTGTCTCACCAATTGATTCTGTCTGATACCCATCAGACAGAACCTATCTGCCTGTAAGGGCCTGTTGTCTCTTGCTAAGGCTGTGGATGGCCAGGAAGGCAGTTCCAATCGGTAGACCTTTTCACACAACAGAAACCTAGTTTGGATTTCTAGGTCCTGAAGTAATACAAACAATAATAACAAATAATAATAAGCATCGAGAAATCTTTCTTCGACCGTGTTTCTATGATTCTACTACACTCAAATACCCTTCTCCTGCCCTGATTTCTGCCACCCTGGAATATACTTAACAAAGCTTGCTATGTGTGGGAGCAATTTGCAGCCACTGATATTAAGGATGCCTGTATTTAATAATTGAAAAGAATTAGCATAGTGCTTGACTCATTGAATTTCTGTGGGGAAACAGTAACCTCCAGTGGTCATTTAGAGTCCAGTCATGTTCTAACAGACTTCAGCAAGTACAGTATTAGGTCCTTAATTTATATCTGGTTTTAAAATTTTCCTTGAAGCCCTAAATTATACATTCATAACCAATTTCTTTTAGAACACATAGATGCTAGAACTGTGCTCTTCAAAAGGTTTATTTTGCAGTTATTTACCTTTGCCAAGGGCCTTGAGAGTCAGAAAAAAAGTCCCTGTGAAAATTAAAAGTAATACCAATTTTCAGTGAAAAGTGAAAACTTTTTTAAGGAAACAGTACAATCCATATAGTGTCTGAATTTGCCTTAGGAATGTCATCTAAGTGTTAAGTGGATATATCTTTTTAAAGTGGGAGACATCCTTCAGTGAGAGGAAAGGCTAAGACAATTTTCTTATGCATTTTAAATTGGTTAGAGGTTAGAATCTGAAGTGAGACATGCATTTAGGAATGCTCTAATATGACCAGTCAGCAATTGTAGGGAGCAGGGGTGCAAGAGACCTTGGGAGGACTCATGCCCTGTGTCCTTTAAGGCCAGGCTATCTCTGGTTGAAGCACGTCACCTCAGCTCCCTTCAGGCTGCCATCCCACAGTACAGGGGGAAAGGAAGGGTAGTAAGTGCAGTGGTGTGGTTTTGGTTTTATCAGTTTTCTCTATGTATTTATTCCTTGTTTTGTACTGTTTTTTATAAGTTGTAATGGTTTATTCCATGCACCCCATGTTTAACCCTTCATGGTGTTATAAATATGGTGAGCCAAATTGTAATAAAAAAATAAAATTTATTTTCGCGTTACAGCGAGTACGGAAATAGATAAAAACCAAAGCCACAATAAAGAACAAATTTGATCAAATTGAGGGTGAAACATGAGACCGGTCTGCACCGTGTCTCCCCTTTATTCGCCCCAGAGTCCCAATACCAAGGTCCAGTTTTATACTCTTTATTTTCCCTGGGGCATGGTTTTCCTTTGTCCAGTTGTTCGGGTGTTGGTATTCATTTGCCCCTTTTGGGATTCTTATTTTTCTGAGTGGGCTTAAGAAGAAACAAAATGGTGTCTGAGTGTTTGCTGTAGATCATATTCTAGTTCTGAGTGGGGTTTTTCAGGCAAACAGAAGGGATGTTCATTGCAGAGTCAATTCTGTCTCTGGGCAGATGTTTCGACCATCAAGCATGCTGGTTCAGCCGAGCCACACTCAGTCAAATGCTGATAGCTCCAAATCTTCCCCCCAACTCTGCCACTCTCTCCTGTGGCTTTTGACAAATGTCTCTTTTCCTGCCTGTAATTTCTTTATTTCTCCAGCACAAATTAATATGCATAGGTTATTTACAACAATGATTTTCCCGAGTTATTATGTGTCAATCATCCGTTAATGAACCCCCGAGTCCTGTCAGTCACTTTGGGGCCTCACCCTGTCTCTAGAAAGTTCCAGGGAGAGCGTTGAGTGATTGGCCAGGATTCAAGGAGTTCCCTCCCTTGCATTATTGATTTGTTATACTGATTGTCATTTATGTACAGGGTCACCCCCTCCATACCCCTGATTGGTTCCCCACTGTACCCTTCCCCCTTTCTCCATCCCCATACTTAAGGTGTTACACGAGGGAGATCTGCGCTCTTGTGGCCAGACTGTCTGGTGGACACATGGTCCCGTGTGGGCCTCAGTAAATTCCAGCAGAAGTTCGCTATAGGAGTCCTTCCTTTATTCCTTGCCGTTGCTCACGCTGCCACTGTGGCAAGGCCCCACAGGATCGGGGAAGTATCTCAGGATACCGAACCGAACCTTCACTGCGGCCGGTGTCAGGGCTGGCCAGGCAATGCGGGACAGGGGTCCTGAGACACAGCGGACCACCGCAAGTAAGGTTTTATGTTCCCTTGTGGTTCCTTCTTGTATTAAAGACTCTGACCGATTCTGGCAGGGTACTGGAGCTGCTGTGTGCTGCTGATAGTGGAAGGCTTGTAGGACCTGGCACAACTGTTCCGTTTCCTTCAGGGAAATTACAGCTTGAGAGCTCAGAAGCTAAATCTTCGGAGTGCTACCTGGGGTTGCAACACATTAATCTGGACTAGCACATGATAATTAGCTTTTCTGTGGCTGTGTTTTCAAGGGGTTGAGGGTACACCACTGAAAATGATTTAGGTGGGGTCACATGTACTCCTCCCAAGGTTTTAATGTTGATTGTCCACAGGGTGAGGTAAATTGTTATCATCTCCATTTGATGACTGAGGACTGTGCAAATCTGTGTGCCTGTATTTATGCTCCTGGTTGGACACTGTCTATGTAGCTACTGCAAACTGCTCAGAGCTTTGAGTGGGCCCAGTCTGTCAAACTGGGGATCAAATATATTAAGTCCTCTGCTATTCAGCTGAAAGTGCACACTCAGGTGGCTGGAAAGGCAAAGGGAGAGCCAGCAGGAAGAGATCTTGTCTGATGGCAGATAGCCAAGATCCCTGCTCTGTCTGTGCCTTTCCAGGCAGAACTATCTCTGTTACCTTATTCCCATCTCCTGCATGGACATTGATCCACTTCTGCTTTTTCAGAACAGTCAAGCTCTTCCCTGAAGTCCACAGGCTGATCCTGGTTGCTGACACACCCCGTTCATCCACTGCAGTAAAAGGCACTCTGGTGTGCCTCTGCTGTGAAGCTGAATTCTGCTCATGCTGGAGAGACCACTTGGACTGAGGGCTTGCATGAGAATGAGGTGGCCCTTAGCTGAAGCAGGAAAACAAAAACACTAACAAAATTAAATTTAACAGCAGATAGCAGATGAAAGCAAAAAAAAAAAAAAAA
>VZDJ01000302.1:293423-329263 GCA_008694505.1 Cyanoderma ruficeps
AAAAAAAAAAAGAAAAAAAGGACAGAAAGGTAGCAAGCTGTGATTAAAATGGGAAATAAGTAACAAAGAGAGTTAAAACACGAGTAATTAAAAAAGACCACAGGCAACATAGTCAACAGTCATATTATTTATGCTGCAACTGGTTTTGCTCAGGGAGAAAGCAAAGGTGAAATAGACAAACTATGAGTGCTGATCTGTCGGTCCTGCTTTCTTTCAATTAAGGATTATTTCTTATCTTTATTTTTTCTAATGAGGACTGCAAATCCTGATTGAGGATTTGCCAACAGTTGCCCTTGATTTTTGTTGTTTTTCTTGTATTTTTTTCTCTATGGCCTTGTGATATTTAACATCTTTGCCTCTCCTTAAATGGGTCATTTGCAGGAAAATTACAATGTGTGCCTGTCTGAAGTACCAGTGCATTGAACACTCAGAAGACAGTAAGTGATGCTCTTAAATGCAGGCTATGAGTCAAGGAAAGCAAAAAACATACTAGTGAGATTCGTGGGGTGTGTGAGCACATATTCCACATTAGAGAGAAGCATCAACAAGAGGTGCTGTATGGTTCAATTACATTGGGGTTTTTTGCAGTAAATGTGTAATTTTTACTTACTTTTTAAATATAATAATTCCTATATCATCCAGCAGGAAATTTAGGTTTCATTTCTGCAAAGATGGGCTTGAGGTTCCATGCTGCTAGATGCTGCATGAACCCTGGAAATACACCTTCATATAGGTGGTCCTTTCCTAAATTATATACACTGGAAATAGGCCATTGAGAAACAAAAAACTCAATACAGTTGTAAGCACTATACACGTCAGTTGCAAATGGAAAGAAAGATCTACGAATCAGCCTTTCTAAACTGTAAAGTAAATTGTACCAGTCTTCTTCAAGACTGATCTGGAAATGTGCTGAAACAAGCTAATTATATTGATGTCCTGAGAAGATTCCCTGACACTGTCCATGGAACCCAATAACAAGAGTAGTTACAAAGCTGAGTGTGAAAATCTCCTTGGACTATTACAGGAATCCTATAGGTTTATTGAAGTCCTACTCTCTCTCTCTCGCTTGCTCTCTCTTTTAAAAATTACTGCCTTCAGAATTTAATTTCTGTATATTAATGGCATAAGTGGAAATGATGGAAAATCGATATGGTATTTCTGGATACAAGGACATACATAAATATGACTTTCTCCATGATTAGGAAAGATTTATATTTATTCAGTCCCTGTTTCATCTTTCTGCTCTCTGCACAGTCCAATGGTAACATAAATAATATTAAAACAATGCACTGACTCACTTTCATCTATGTTTCTGGTTAGTTAAATTATTAATAAACACTTGGTGCAAAACTGATTTCAGCTAAATTTAGCAGTCTGCAATGCATACATTTATATTTGATTTAGCTTTTTAGGGCTCCATTTGTAGTCAGTGTGGGGAAAAGCAGTCCCAAGGAGTGATGCACATCATGGGTTTTCGGTTCATTGCTTAAATGAGATGAACTATGCCCTAAAACACTCATCTTCCTCCAGCTAGATCTGTTCAGATGTCTTAATTTGTAGACACGAATTTTACCCTTTGTTCAGATAGTGTAATTTCTATGAGTACCTGGATCATTACTTACAATCATGTCTAGCCTGAGGTAGTTGAAGGCATGAGGTGCTGCGGGGAGCGGTCTCCCTTCATGAGCACTCCCTGGCTGATCAAATAGCCACTGTTTTTTATGAGTGTCCTTTGTTGCTTTTGTGAAGGCATCTAATTCTGCTCCTGCTGGCTAAATATCTATCATATTCAGTCTTTCAAAAAATGTGTCAGAAGCATGCTCAATGCCGTGACTCACGTCTCCCTCATGAGGGAAAAGGGTTTGAGAAGCTCCCAATGAGCAGAAGCTGGAGCAGCACCTCATGCACTGAGTAGACTATAGTAGATAGGAGGGTGCCTTGTGATTGTAAATGTTCAGGGTTAAGCCATAGCAGAGAGGAGAATTTTTTATTATTATTATTTTTTTAAATTATGATTTGTGTGGAGGTCTGTTACTTTTGCCTCAGCCTCATGTCAGTGGCTCAAGTCCTTTACTGGATGTAGCTGTTAATAATATTTACAACACAGGGATTTATAGACACATTTATTCTGGAGGAATCTAATCACTGCATTGCTTTTGTAAATGTAGCTGTATCAGAAGCAAACAGTGCATGAATTATATGTCTTGGCAGGATTGATCGTGCCCTTAGGAGCTAACAGCAGCACCCAGAGAACAATTACAATCTCCTGCTCCCAGTAATGAAGTATTATTTAGAAACAGAAAGTCATTATGTAAAACTTTGAGAAATTATACAATTACATTACGTTACACATACTTTTGTCATAGACCTGGCTTACTACATAAAATTTAAATGCCTTCTGAGGGGGAATTCTGTAGTGCTGGTTTCCTGCTCTTGTGCTCCCAGGCACTTTGCCTTTCTGTTAAATGACAAAAGAGAACTATTTAAGACTGGAAATATCATATACTCTGAAAATTCTAAAACCTCACTTATAAAAAAAAGTTGCACTTGAAAACAAGCAGTAATCATATTAATATTCCATAAATTTCATAATCAACAACCTTGTTAATTTGCCAGTGTCTAGTTCATATTTTGCTTTACCATTTTATTACAGCAATATGTAACTCAAAGAAGTGAACACAAGCATCATTATTTCTGTTATCCATCCTGTACAGTGAACTTGATTTCTTCTTTAAATCTGTAATTGTTGACAGATTTAAATTTAAGCCATAAGTTTTTTTGTTCTATTTGCATAATAGTTGGTCTTTGTTTTGCATGCTGGAGCTGTGTGATGGGAAGGAAAATGAGCTGTTAGTCTGGTTTGTTCAGCGTTCAGTAGACCCAAGGCAAAGCTCTGGTGAGGGGCTGAAATGTGGGGCTGGGGCAGATGCCACGCCTGCATGCAGGCAGAAGTGGGAAGCAGGTAGCATCATGAATGGCCAGGATAGACCTGTTCTTTCACAACCCCTTCTGCTTTAGCTATAGAAAGTGAGACTGGGGAAATAGATTGGTAGGAAAGGCTAACACAGCATTTCCAAAACATCTCAGTAACACTCCTCAATCTCAAGGATTATTACCTGAGGCTAGAACTGCAACAAACATGAGTTAGTGCCTGAGCAAGCTGGCATTGTCTGAGTGCATCTCATTGCTCTCACTAGCAGTTTTTGTTTACACAAGCTTTTCCTTGAAGGGTAGGGCTGTTAGGCATGTTTCATAGCAACCTTCCTACACCTTTTATTTAACTAGGAATCTGCCATAGTGTGAAAAGAGTTCAATGCTTGTTCTTAGAGAAACTCCCAGGACCCCATAGGAAAAGTCATAGGAAGCTCTGTCCTATGGAAAAAAAAAAGGAGCTGTTTTAAGTGCATCAAAAGTCTGTTATTCAAAGACAGTTGCTTCTGCACTCCTATTTCTGTCTCAGTAATTGACTGTGGATGGTTTCAGCAAATGTGTTGCATCAAGAACTCGCGATCATGAGTGGAATTGAACCAGGTTGTTTTTTTCAACCACCATCTCCTAGTATTTTCTAATAGGTTGTGTTGGATTTTGTTTTTTAAGATAAATTATATGGCAACCACATTATGCTAACAGCATATGTCTGTGTGTATTTGCACACTGGGAGAGTGGAGCTCCATCAGAAAACTTGTGAGAAGCCTGGCACTTCAGGGACATCTGATGAGATGTGGTTAATCATTTACATGTTTAAGATTTCTGGCTAAGTCTTACAGCACAGAAACACTTAAGTAGTTCTCCATAATTGATTACTTCAGGAGGCTGCTAAATGTTCACAGCACTGGAATAACATATAAACCAGTCCACCTTACCCTCCCAGGAGCCATTTTCCAACATTTTAGTCACAAGCATTGCTGAGAGTTCTAAAAATGTATTAAAATTTTAAATAGGTGGAAGCCCCCACAGATTTGTTATGAGAACAGCATGGTTGCATTTTGACAGTATTTAACCTTTATTTCAATTATTCTCATGAATATAATGCCTTATTCCCTTCTAGATCCTATCCAAGCTAATAAATTGTTGTTGAGAACATTACATTGAAGAAGGCTGTCATTAGCATCTCACATGAGCTGCATTTTTGATGTGGCAGTCAAACTGAATTAAACCATGCACAGACGCAGCGTGATATCTCAGTAACTACCCTCTTCCTCATCATCCCAGGGGGTGACTTTGTATAAAATTTGGTGCCATAGAGCTCCTGACACCTTCCCACTTGTTTTTAATCCAACCTTTAAATCCCCAGGCATAGAGATGAGAGCGTTATATACACTCTAGTTTCCTGGATGTTGACTCTCCCTCTACACATCTTTGTTCCTGAATTTCTAATGGTCAGGTTATATTAGAACATGCTCAGGTCCAGCGCTGCTGGTGACCAACAGTGACACTCGGAGCAGTTCCAGATGCTGAGCAGCCCTGAGATGCTGGAAGCTGCTTCAGTCCTTCAGCTGCCAAGTGGTGCCTGCTCTCATCTGTGCTTGCTAACAAGTGTGAGAGGGTTTTTGTTCTCTTCTATCTTGTCTGATAAAATGTCTGCGTAGTTGCCACTTATTTCTGGAAAGCTGCACTGCATTTCAAAATTGCCAGCTCCTTTATAAAGAACAGTAGTTTTCAAATTATGCAGTGGTTTGTTTTTTCAGTCAAAGGCTCCTGGACACAAGTCATTACAGGAGATTTTTCACTTACTTTGGAAAGAAAAAGCCAACCCACAAAAAGTTATTAGTTTTAGTGGTTGCAGTGAAAAACCCAAAAGTCATGACTCAGATTACCCCAGTGGCAAATTAGAATGTAAATAAAAAATATGCAGTATTTTTTTTTCAAGGCAAAATTCTAACAGAATTATATACATACAAAAAAATGGTCTTTTGCTGCCTCATAGTCTGATTATTTGTAATTGATAGGCTGATGTTGATAGGATGGTGCTACACAGGACCACACTACTCCTTGTAGATGGCGGTCTTCATTTTTAACTCCCTCATCTGTCTGTCCCTCCTGGGGAAGCACACTGTGTCTCGGGTAATCCTGTGCTTTCATTTAATAGTGCTGAAGCTCCAGATTCAAGGAAAAGAAATGTATAGACTGGAAAGATACCTAAATGCTAAATGTAGTGAAATGTTCTTGTGCAGAAAAATTCAGAAAACTTGGATAGAAATGACATGGAAGATCTGAAGGAATCCCTGTCATAAAAGATTTTAACAGCAAGTCTGGCATGCCCCTTGCAGACATTGGGACAGTGAAGCATTTGAGCAGGGATGGACTAAGTGATGTCTTAATAGATTTTTCAGTTCTCTCATTATTTTCTCTTTTTGGACTTTGTGAATGAGTTTTGCGGGCTCCTCTGAATCTGAGGTTTTTCCCCTCTGAAGATAATATTAAATCAAATACAATTAGAAATATTTTACATATTATGTCTATGTAATTACTTTAACCTACAGAACATGTATGAGAGATGTAAAACTGATTTTGATAGGAAGTTGTTTTTCATAAAGCCAGCTTAATGGACTTTACTTCTGTTTCTGGTTTTGGACTGTTTTATACCTTCCTAAATGACCCAGTCATTTTGCTGAGCATCATTTTATTTCTGTATTTCTGGTTACCCCTTGGGATAATGGTGTACAATTAGCGATTTTCCAATCTTCTGAAAAGTCCTTCAGTGATCCAAATTATATCAAATTCATATCTCCAAATAGACTTCATGGCTTATTTTCTACCTGCTTGGATGCAACAGCTTTGTTCTAGGTAGACCTAATGGAATGTGTAGAAATCCTGAGTTTAATTCTTGGAAAAGTGAGATGGAACACCTGAAAGATGGGGCTGTTTGTATGCACACAAATGAAATGCTGTGGTCAGAAATATCTTACTTTCAGTGTTAACATAGGAACTTAAAACTTCAGTGAATTGTGTTCTGATATACCAGTCCAACAGAAAAGGCATCTTAAAATTTCTTGTGACATCTGTTTTAAAACAAAAGTTACTGCTTTTTCAGAAAACAGCAAACAAAAAAATATTTCTGTTTTGTTTTAGAGAAGTTATGGTCTTGAAATATGGGTGTGAAAGCACCAGAGAAACAGCTTTCATTTTCTGTATTACTGAAGGGGATTGCAATAGTGAAACAGCAGAAATCAGTTATAACAGTTGTTTTTATTAAAATGGCATTTACCTTGCTGCTCTTTCACCAACTATCAATCTTAACTGGATTAAAACCAATGCAGTGGCATTATTAAAATAATTTTTCTGGTATGTTCAGTGAGATGAACAACTGTATGTGCACCATGCTCTCTTTGACAGCAAAAATGATATGAGACTATGCATAGTTGTTAATTACTTTCATTTTAATAGTGAGCTCATATTAAAGGGAAAAAATATAATCTTCTTTTCTGCTCTGTGTAAAGACTAAGTCCATTTCTGAAGACATTTCACAGTATTGTGACAAAGGAGCTGTTTGTCAATAAGAAATTTTCAAGAAAGACCTATTTACAATCTTCAAGTTGTTTTTTGTCATCTGAGGGGCTGAATTTGGGTATTTTTTTCTATCCATATTGATACATTTTTCTAAGTGGGTGTATTTTTTTATTCACTCTAAAAACCCACAGACATCCAGGCAACATGTAGGTAATTTGTTTGGGTTTTGTGAAAAGCTCTGAGAAACTGACTTTCTGTCCAGTAGAGTTTCTGTAAATAAACCAGTAGTGTGCTTGTGTATATATGAATTGGGATTAGAAAAGTAACTGTACAAAAATTCTAGGATATTAAGAAAAGGTAGCATTAGTCAAAAGGTTTTGCATATTTAAATTCTCATTTGTTTTAAATGGTAAAAAGAACTAAGAATGAAAGACTTAAAGTGAAGAGTTAGAAGAACAGATAGCAATTTGCAGCTGGTGTGTTACGAAAAATGATGTCAAATATAGGATTTAGACATCACAAAGATAGCAACCCATTCTGCTCCCAGCAGGAATGTTGTGATTGATCTCAGTGCTAATAGGATCAAACAGAAATGCAAAAGGCATGGAGAAGTGGATAAAAGCAAAGTGGAAAAAGAACAAGATTGGCAAAATGGCCTGCACTGATACAAAAGGATGTCAGGTCTTAGAATTCGGCTTTGCAAAAAATGCAACATTCCTGTTCAAAATGTATAAACTACTTGCAAAAGGATTGATGCGTGTGAGAGTTCTACCTGCCTCATGACTATATTAATAACTGGGTTATACAGATATGTGTATGGCTATAGGTCTTTGGTGCATAAAGTAATTGTTTGTCAGTAGCCTTTCTAGCAAATAAAAAAGAAAATTTGAAGTATTTTGCAATAAAATAGACCATACCATAGCTAATCCAGCAAAATCTTTGCAGGGCTCAATGCAAAACAAGAAGTTCCACCTGTGAGATGCTTTTAAATTTATCATTTGGTGGCACACAAGTACATCATTAATATTAATCAGCATTATGAGAGCAATAGTACCGACAATAAAAGATAATGAAATAGGATTTTTATTTAAATTCAGTTTTGATTAATGACATTGTAAAATTTTACCACATATGAATAGAAATCAGCTAATGGAAACAAAAAAGGTAATCTTTCTTCAGTTCACATCTTGAGAGAAGACTGAAGGAGGCTTCAGTGAAAGGCTTTTGAATAAGAAGTTACATTGTTTGTGTGTAATGCTTCCTGGTGTAGAAGGGAACCTGTAGGCAGACTTTTTTCTGTCTGGGTCTTAGAGGAAGACCCATATGATGAAGATCTGAAAGATGTGGTTGCAGTCCTTACCAGGGAGAAATAAGGGAATGATGATTCATTCCATTTACTTTAGAAACTTACCTTGGGATGAGTATTAACCTCTAAAGAACCCAATTGTTTCCATGGAAGAGGAAGTTTCCTAACTTAGACTAAAAGTCAGCCTTAAACAGCTAAAGATAGTGTTTCTCAATGTAATTTAATGTTATCCACTTCAGTGTTAATTTATGCCTCACTATCTCATTCCCTTCTTGCAGCACAGCTTCAATAACCTGTCCTACCTGGCTGCCTCATCCAAGCCTCTAACATGAAAGAGAAAAAAGTCTTTACCACCTTAGGGCACAGAAACACTGGATGCCATATTTTGGCTGGAGGCTGTTTCCATGGGATTTGCTGTCTCCTACTCACCTCATTCTTTAAATGATATTGGACTAGTAGCTTTGGTTTTATTGAGAATTATGGTCACTCCCACCTCTCTCTGTACACAAAAAAACTTTGCTTTGAAATCAAGTGGGAGAAGATATGTATACAGCATGGTTTAATGAATGACCTACTTTGGGAACCAGAGCCAGAGCAGCAGCCCTAGTGCAGAGTGGTGAGGACTTTTGCAAGGCTGGATACCTTAGTCTTGTGGAAAGAACAAGCTGATGCTGATGCAGCTCCAGGTGTCTCTCTGATTTCTTTGGAACTGCTTTGAGATTCTCTGTGCAGCACTGCATTTTGTCAGGTAGACATATTGGTTAAGTTAATATATGCCTAATAAGTATATGTGCCCAATGAAGACAGATGAGATGATTTTATGTAGAGAAGTTTCTTAGAAGAACTGTGGAGCTTGTGACAGAGGAGCAGTTAATTCAGCTGAAAAAATATATATCTAAAAAGGAACAGCATGTGTTTGGAAAGGGATGTTCAAATTGTGTTACTTAATCAGGCATCATGAAATGATTATTTTTGAAAATATTTTGGCAAGATCTCCTGACATGTAACAGATGACTTGCAATTTCTATTGCATACACTCCAGTAATAATTCTAAGAAAAAAAAATTTTAAAAAAATCTCTGGTTTAATTAATGAAGTAAATCTGTTTTTGGAATTCCAGTTTTTCCTGGGTCACAGGAGTAACAATGAACAGTGTTGAAATAAAAAGGTCCAAACCACTGAGACAAAGAGTAGTTTCCTTCTCCAAATTAGGGGAAGGAATACTGTCTGTGAGTTGGCCACAGACCCAAGGATAGCAGCTGTGGAGACTGACTGAAACTACCAAACATACGAGTCATGCCTAGGTGTGAGATTTAGTCTCCTAGCCCAGCTATGGTTGGTGGAGGGATGGGGATCCTCTGAAGGTAGTTCACAACTGGAGCCTTATTTGGATTTCTGAATCACCACCCAGAAGTACCTGTAGAAGAGACTTAGCCCAAACCTGACTTTGGCTGGCCTTCAAACTCAGTGGGAAGGTGCAGGTTAGGAGCTGTGCCTATTTCCCTTGCCCCTTTTATGCCAACATAGGAGGTTCTCCATATGAAGGCTGTCTTCTAGATCTGCTGATAATGCAGTGATTCTTGGCCTTGACATTCCTGATTCAGGGACTAAATTAATTTTCTAAGACTAAATCCAGGTTTGCTGCTGAGACAAACCTGTTGAAAATGCTGGTTTGAAAAACTTAGGAATCAGAGGGGAATGAGTTACTAGAACTAATTTAATGTTCTCCACAAAAGTTGCTGAATAATAAATTATGGCAGAGCAGCAATCTCAGTGTGCAGGGTCACTTCAGCATCTTCTCTTATACAATGATAGGGATGTAGAAGTCATGACCAGTCCTGTGGGCTCATGAGCCTGCTGCTTGTGCTGTCTCAGGCAGTATGAATACTCCATTTGTACTGCTAATCATAGGAATCATTATGCAGCTGAGTAGAATAGGGAAAGATTACTGATTAATAAAAACCTTCTGTAGTTAGGTATCCAAGGAATAGAGAATTCCTCTAGTCTTTAAAAGGATATTTATTTTTATTCACAATAAGGGCATCTCACAGAAGTTGCAATTATTTTCCATTCTACAATGCAGAACTCCTTCCCAATGTGTCCATGTACTATGATCTCATTAGAGAAGTAAAATTAATGATGGGCTAGATGAGAGATGAAACCTTCCTTTGAGGAACCTAAATCTTCCTCAGAATTACATTTCTCTTTAAACAACACCTTCCAAGGAAATCTTAGGTACTAGTCTTCAATAGGTCTGGAAATAATTTTGATTCAAATTTCTTATGTTTATATTTGTACAGGAGAAGGATGAGAAGAATCTTGTTAAGAACTTTCGATTTTCATTCTCTCTTTTCCTTTGTTGGTGCTAAACTATTTATGCCAGGTACTTTTCTTGTGAGTTCGTCATTTTAAAAGAGACATCCCAACTAGATATCAGTTTGTTTATTTGTTTATTTGCATATACCTCTCTGAGATAAGAACGTGAGCTAAGGATAGAGAGCTGAAGTGCTCAGAATTGTTTGTCATCATTAGATGTTGCATCCTAAATAGCCTTCTGAAAACTTCTGCTGGGTTGCTGCATAGCTTGGAGATGTTGAAAAGTCTTTAAATTGATCAAGGGTAAATCTGCTTTAGTTTGATCTCTCATCTCATTTACCAGGTTGTGAACAGCACAGGGTCCTACATCTGGCCTGAAAACTCTGGGAAGGCTTCCAAGAGAAGTCCTGCTCTCCCTTGCCTTTGCAGTGGGCTCGGGAAGCTAATTCCATGGGAGCATGCCAGGATGGAGTAGCAGTCACATCACAGGGTATTGTAATCTGGAGCAAGTTGTTGTAATTTTGAGCTGTTTTCTGAAGGACTGGCCAGGGTAAGTAGTGTTGGAAGAAGGACGCGAATTACTGAAGTTGTTCCCATCCGAGAAGAAATACTGAGTGTAGTTTTGCCCATTTCATGGTGCTGGAGGAGCAGCTACACAGGGAGTTTGCAAAGCTGGCTGATGGAGGAAACACACATTTCGGTGCAAAGGGCCATATAGGAGGAGCCAGGACTGGGGTGCTCTTCACAGTATCTTAGTAAGAGTCTGGCTAGGAGATAATCAACCAAACCTAAAACACATGGTAATTGATGCTGAATCAGAAAAGGCAGGGTGTATTTCTCCCATTGTAGGCAATCTTCTGAGAGGGAATACACAAATTTCCTGTATTGTACTTTAGGTGGACATTTAGAAGGTAAGCTAATGATTTCTCATGATTCCCTTGTCCTTTTCAGTGTTTTCGTCTATTTGCACTTGTCTTGGTTTAGATAAACAGGTATCTGCCAAGGAAGATTGGAGTCTCCCTTGGAATGTAAGCCCCCCCCCCGCCCCTTTCCAAATTATTATAAATGTGCAATTAAAAGGCTGTCAGGCAAAGATTTTGGGAATAGGTAGAGCAGTTCTTTACTAGGGATATTAAAAATACAAATGTTGTAGTACAAAAGAATAAGGAAACAAACAAACAAGAAATCCTAGAAAACCCTGACAGAGTCAGAAATACAACCTGACGCCCTGTTGGTCAGGGTGTTGGAAACAGTCCAAAGGTAAGCCCTCCTGGAGTGGCAGATGTGGTCTTGTCAGAAACAGGAGGGTCCTGTGGAGCCAAGGGTCCAGAGATGGGTCCAGTCTTCCTTTGGGAGTCCTGTGGGAGCACCGAAGTCCCTGGTGACAGTTTTGGCTCCTTTTTATCTAGGTGGAAATGGTTTGGCTCCTTCTCCCTGGTTGGAGGATCTCACAATACGATGATGAATTGTATCATGTCATTGGTGAGCTTTAATGGCTCTATTAACCGAAGATACCTTCTTGGAGGTAGTGGAAGAGTGAAGAGAGATAAGAAACAATACCCCACCCTGTTTTAACAGCTGGTTTGTTATCAGAAAGGCAGTCACCCCCTCTCTCCTGGAGTTACAACAGATAAAGAAAAAACACCTCCCAAACAGGTTTCAACAGATGGAGCAGAATAAACTTTATTTTTTTTTTTTTGGTTATAAAAACCCAAGACAGCACTCATTTAGAGAAGGCAGCTGGCAGAACACACGTGTGTTTGCACAAGCAATGTCTTGGGACACAGACTGCACTGTAGTGTGAGGGCCAAGGTGAGCTGTGATCGTGCTGAGCTCTCTGTTGTGGAACTGAAGAATGGCTTGTTAATTGACTGTTGTTTTATTTAACAACTCATTTAAAGAATTCTGAAACTATGTTTTTCAATTGACATATTTGCTTCCCTAAATGCAGATTTCAATTTTTTTATCAATTTGTTTCTCATTTTTTCAGCATTCTTCCTGACTTTTTAAAAACCAGCCAAAGCTGACAGCTGTTTTAAACAGATTTGAAACCAGGTTATTACTTCTATGCTATCAGCACAGAAGTCCATGTGCTTAAAAGTATATGCATACATATATTTATTTATATTTACACATATTTCATTTTACAGCATGAAATTATAAGGCAGAGACCATTCATTTAATATATCAAAATTCTATGTGCAACTCTTGCACTATATCATAAAAACAATACACAGTAAATCACATATATTTGCTTGTATATGACAGCCTATTTAAAGCTGGAGTCTCACCTACTTCAGTTTCAAACTAATTAAAAGTTGTCATTTAAAACTACTGAACTTGTGTTTTGGCCCCACAGTAAATCAGAGTTTCAAGGTTCTGTGATTTCAACTAGCATGGAGTGTGAAGTATTTCTGAACTTGCAGAGAGAAAGAAAAGCAAAAATAAGCAGAAATATTCTGTAGTTAAGTTCCATGATGTGTCACAGCTTTTATCTTTCCTCTCACTTCAATGTCTTTGGACTCCATGAGTTGCTGTTAGACTCCAGTTTTAGCTCTTGCCCGTCTTTGTAAATAAATACTTCCATAATGTGGACCAAACTGTAACTTTAATGTCCACTGGCAAAGGAAGTGGTGAGTTGTGCCCTGAGCACCTGCTGTGCAGTGACTTCCTCAAGCACAGACCCTGCAGCAAGGAAGAAGGAGAGGGGATCCAGAAGACCCTACAGCTGAGTCCCCCGGAGTGCTGGCCAGTGACAGAGTGCCGAGGTGGAATGCTCTGCACTTCCCACATCTCCATTTTATACTTTCTCCACCTGATAAACGGGTGGTGTTTTATCATGACCATTTTGCTCTAATTTTCAGACTACTTGTTGGATTTTCTTCCCTGATGGCAGAGGAGTCACTCTCAGCACCAGACCCTAACCTCTTCTGGCTTCTAATCAGGAGTTACTACCAAGACCAGGGCAACAGGCTGGGTGGATCCTTGTAGTAGCCTTGCTTCTGGAATGCCAAATGTGCTATGTAATATGCTGAATGCCATGTTAATTAATGTGAAGCCTTTTACCCTTTTGGCAGGTTTGTTTCAAGCAGCTTATTTTCAGCTCTGCTTTTGAAATGTATTCATTATGTTTTGACAACTCATAATTGCCTCAGATGTCCCTCTTTAACTTTACTTCCATCAAAAGCATCTGACACACCAGGTGGTATTTTAATTATTGATATGATAATATTCATAGTCAGTTATGATTTTTCTTATGGATCAGAGATATCAGTGATAGGACACAGTTCTTGTCTGAGGGAGGAATGTCAGAAGGCCTTTACTGATGGGTTTCTGATAAAATATTTTGACTTGACTGGATTCAGGTGTGTGCTCTGTGCTGCTGTGCTGGCTGACTTTCAAAGCTCTTGGAAAATGTGCCTATGCCTCTGAGTTCCTGTGCCAGTTCTCTAGCTGTTGTGCAGATCAGAAGGGCAAGTTTCAGGTGTTCTGGTCTCCACGTGCAGAGTTGTAATTCGTAGTGCAGGCCAAGTTAATAACCTGATTAATTTACTCATACCTGGCGTTCTGCCACAGAGTGCAAAACATGAATCCTGAAGTAGGTGTCGGTGCATATGCTTATGAAACACAAGTCACAAACTGACAATTTTTTAAAACCTAAATTCAATATTGATTGGGAGGGGGAGAAATGATCAATGGCTACATGTAGTTAATAATTAATGTAGCACTCCAGAAGCCCTCTCTAGTGAAAAGCCTTCATGACTAACTTATTTCTCGAAAAACTAGATAGAAATAGAAATGTATATCGTGGGTCTTTGGGTCTAGTTCTCCAATTATGGTGAAATCTTAAGGAAAAAAACCTCAACACCTTCCAAGATTTGTACAGGAAATGTTAGCTTAACTGTTTCCCTTGCTTGAAAACAATTTTATTTTCCTTC
This sequence comes from Cyanoderma ruficeps, assembly GCA_008694505.1. NCBI lineage: Eukaryota > Metazoa > Chordata > Aves > Passeriformes > Timaliidae > Cyanoderma > Cyanoderma ruficeps. The sequence continues at coordinate 307,433 of VZDJ01000302.1, forward strand.
AAGGCTTATCCTTTGGTACTCCTAGGCTTCCTACTACCACAGTGACTTTCAGCAATGTGTGTCCTTTAAGACCAGTAAAAACCAATATCTCTGCTGCCGAGATAAACTGCATCTTTAAAATCCCAATTTTCAGTTTTGCACCCTCTTCAATTTGCATATGCATGCATCTATGCACACATGCAACCTCCTAACTACTTTTTGACACACTTTTAGGTTTCTTCTTGAATTTTTCTTCCTGGCAGAAAATATTCTAAATGCATCAGCTATGAATGCTTATTCAGTTGATCTTAGATTTAGCTCAAAAGAAGGTGAACATTTTAAAGCCAAAAATATGGAAGGTCATTGCTCCTGGGAGAAATGGACAGTGTGTAAAGCATATCAAGAGGCTAATTCTTTTCTCTGTCACTGACTAGCTCTTGAAACCTGGACAGATTTGGAGCCAGAAGGACAGGCTTTCTATGGAATCCTGCTGAGCTACCACCTGTCTGCTGAGCCACGTCTCTTAGTTCATCTAATTTGCAAAGTCAAACATACTAGCCTAAAGGACCACAAAAATGGCGAAAACACAGGACAAGAAGACAGTCTTCATTTACAAATTTCAGATAGCTGTTTGATTCAGGGCAGTACAGGGAAGATTGCTAAAATGAGTAAGGGGAATTAAAGAGCTGCAGGCTACCTTGGGACTTCAATTTGGGAAGGCTTTGGAGTGTATGGCTAAGGCTTACAAAGTCATGGAGATATGGTTAAGGTGACTTCAGATCTGTTATTTTCCTTAAATACAAAAACTTAGGGAAGTCATTGAAACTGGTGAGAAACTATTTTAAAGGACATATGAGAAATTATGTTTTTATGCAGAGGGTGTAACCTGGAACTCATAGCCTTGGAAATAATTGGAGGCAGAAGGTGTCAGCATCTTGAAAAAAGGGGCTATCTCAGGTTTTTCACCCAAGATTCAGGTGGCTGAGAGTCTTTTGCCCTTTGAGAGGCCCCGAGCCAGACGCAAGAATGAAATGGAGTTTTCAAGTTTTTGTTTCTCAAGGTTTCTTGTGTTGTTTATTATTTCTTATCTTACAATTTTCTCTGTGCCCAGCTGAGGTCTGTTCAGCCACACGGACAGCAGGCGACTCCCCCCGATGGGGCATCGCTGCCTCTTATACCAAATATTATGTGTCTATCATTTACAATTACGTGCCAATACCTATCACCTATACTAAACAGGTCATCTCTACTCTGACCCATTCTCCTTGAACTACTTTGTGCCACCATCACAGCAAAAGATGGAGACCAAGGAGAAGAAGAACTCAGGGCACCTCCCCAAATCCTCCATCTTGTTCCCATTCACCTCCATTCTAAAAACCCAGAACTACACAATTTTCCACCCTGTGCTAAGCTAAACTACTGTCATTCACACCTTTGTGACTTGCAATTCCTCTCTGTGTTAGAAGCCTTTCCCATGGGCTGAAATAAAAGATAGTGTCTTCCTGGGCTCTGTGCCAGGGTCTCCAACCCCTTTGTACAGATCCCAGACCCCCCTGTCCAGGATTCAAACTCTCTTGCTTGGGTCCCAGGCCTCTCTGCCAAGGTCAGTGACCTCCCAGGGCACCCAAAGGAATGCCCTGGACACCAACAGGACTAGACAAAAGGGAGTGCAGTTACAGTCTGCGGACAGATACGAAAGGGAATGGACAGTGTTACCCTGTAATTGATTAATGAAGGAATATGGAGAGTTCATTTTCCTTGTTTTCTCATGGTCCCAGTTTTCTTCATATTCCTCAGAAAGGAATTTCTCTAGGAATTAATTAAAAAATGATGACATTCTACTTGAGACTGCCATTGCAGTGCTACACTAACTACTAAATATGCATATTTATGAATGAAATGAAATGAGTCATTCTAATGAAATTATGAAATGAAAATGAAAGAGTCATTCTAAATTTTTATGTTTGGCAGGTTGGTCTTGTTGCCTTTTAGACCCAAATTCAAATAACTCCTGTGGAAATGACTTCATACAGTTTTTGTGCAGGTGTAATTGGTTAGTTCAATTGTGCAGGTGCTTGATTAGTTCAAACAGGGCAGATGCCAGCAGTGTGCAGTGACTTACACCCAGACAGAGTGACCCAAAGGGTTCCAGTGACCTGCTCCCAGGGCTGACTGGGCTCAGGACAAGTACAGTAGCAGCTACCTTTGCTTGCGTAGGTATAGATGTATATATTTCTGTCTGTGTGCATGTGGATGACTTGATTATGGCATGAATGTTATCTTGAATCTATAATTAAGTCACTGTTTTAATTATAATAAATCCTATTGAATCACTTTATGAATGTTAAAGTAGTCAGTGATTAAGTTCTTGCTAAACCCTTTTGTACCCTTATCTTTTTTTATCCATATCATTTGCACCCTTCCTGGTCTCTGTGTAAATAATTTTAAATTGATTTCCCTTTGTGCGCTTCATCTATATGGTAAATAGTAGAGTGAACCTTGCCACTGAACTCTGTTATGTTGCACTTTCACAAATTTAGATTAAAATTTTCTTTTCACCAATGCTTTTGATGGTGATTCTCTAAGCCTCCCAAACCACCCATTCATGACAGAACTGTCCAAAAAGTAGGGTCCCAGTGCTGTTCCTTGCTGTGGGGCAGGTAAGTTTGTTAGTGACAGCCATGTATGAGTGTGTTGATGGGAGATAGTCTGTTATCTGCATCTATCCTGGTTTTAGTTGCTCGTTGGCTTGCACCATGCAACTGGAAGAAGAAAGTGAGCTGAGGAGCAGAGCCAGGAGCCAGGCAAACTGTATCTGAATTTCAGATGATGACCTGGACCAGTCTCCAAAACTTGGTTTTCTCTGTCCTCCTGGTGGGACAACTTTATGAACACCTGAAGCTGCTCCTCCTCATGAAAGTTTATGAAGAGAGAAAGATTTTTCTGTTTGTTTGGTTTTTTGTCTTCCCTTGTCTCAGATTTGCTCACAGGTGTTTTTAAAATAGGCTTAATAAAAACTCAGAGTCCACCTGCAGAGTATCATAATGTTACCAAATTTGTGCAATGCTGAAAACCCTGTGCAAGATACCTAATATCTGAATCTGGAGAACAAAACAGGAATTCTTTGCTCTGTGCTTTGTGGCTGCAGGAGATGTGCTCGCACAGCATATCCCTGGGCAGCCTCATTGTGGGGACATTTACAGCATCGGATGAAAGCCAGCAGCAGGAGGAGCTCTTAGGAGCTGTGACAGCCTATGTAATGACGATCTGCATCCTCCAGGGAAATGAAACAGGACTTCACCCACTTGTTCTCCCATAATCACACATCTGTAAAACAGTCTAGTGTTGCCTGAGTTTTTCTGTTCTTTCTCTCTCTGTAGAATGTTCACACGCAGCCAATGTAAATAAAATCTATTCTTAGAATGTTTACATACTTCTCCTGTGAGAGAAGACATGATTGATGGTGGTATCCACCATCCAGGTTGAAGGGGTGGTGACCTGTGTAGCCAATCCCTTGACCTCTGTACATATCTATAAATATTTAGAGTCAAAATAAAAATTATTAGACAGCTTTGGACAACTTGGTGTCTGGAGTTGCTCTCTCGGTGTTCCGTAATTGGGACACACCCAGCTTCGCCCCACGACAGTCTAGAAATGAAAGACAAATAACAGCTCCCATGTTGTGCTGCTCATCTCCTGGTGAAGACAGAACTGAGTAGCAGTTGAAATTTGATGGACAGATTTCCCAGACATAAGAGGATAGGAAACCAAATGAATAGCTTTAGATGAAGGCGTGGCTGTGAGTGTTTGTCATCTGAGCTCAGTTTTCTGTGGGTGAGTATGATTATTCCAAAATGTGAGGCTCACATCTTTCATACTAGCAGTGTATTGGAATCATACAGCCCACTGATGTGGCCAGGCAGAATGGGATAAATGATTTCAGGCTAACAGCTAATGGCTGTCTCTTGCTTATCTTCCCAAATGGCTGGGAAAAAGCCCTATGAACCTTTCCTCTGTATTTGTCAAAGATTGCTTTTGTGTGTCCACTGGGTCTGAAATATTTGATGAGTGCTTTCAAAGTACGTTCAAAATGAAATGTATTATTGTGTTTGATTCTGCAGATCATGTGGCATTATTTCTGATGCCCAACTGGCTGCTTTGCAGAACTAACTTTCAGCAAGAGCACTGATGTCAAAGTGCAGATATAAGGGATTGTTTTTAGGAATATAGATTGATATGAGGCCAAACATTGCTTTTTTAAAATTTTCCAGACTCATAATTTTAGAAGTATTTACACAAAATTAAAGGGCTTTCATACAGTAAGTGAGTGTGTACATATACATATGGGGACATATGGCATGTTTACCTAAGGCCAAGATCCAGCCACTGGTATTTTTTAGTGTAAGCATCCCACAGAAAGGATCAGCAACCAGTGTTCTTAAAAACACTGACTTGCTGACCCCTTGTTTTCTGAGATTCACATCCCCCATACCTCCCAGCCCCCTGGTTTCTCTTTCTCTACTCTAAGATGTCCAAATCTTCTTGGAGATTGTGCCTGGTTCCTGAACAGGCTTAGAGGGGATGGGTGCAGTTTGAGGTGTATTGTGTTTTCTTGACATAGCTGCAGAGATGAGAAGTGGTGGCATACCCGGTGCCTGCAGGCTGTGAGGACTCCCTGGCCAGGATGGGGGGAGGGACACATACACATGTGAGCGTCCTCAGCATGAAGATGCACAGTCTGCAATGGCCTCAAGCCTAAATGTGGCGTGTGAAGACCAGGAACTAACTCCATGTCTGAAAGCTCTTAGTACTCACTGCTCAGCGCAACTTCTACAGCAGCAGGCTCCGTGCCAGACAGCACTGTGGTTTATTCCTTGCTCTCAGCTGCGCTGGCACATGGTGCAGGGCTGGGTGGCCACAGCTGCATGCTCTATCTGACCTCTCTTCTCTTCACCCTGTCAATTTGCTGCAATAGCTCATGGGCATGAAAAAACCCCTGAGCCGAGAGGGTTAATGCCAAAGCCCGTGGCTGATGGAAGAGCTGTGAGCACCCTCTATGCCCTAAACCTGGCAGCCCTGCACATCCTGACTTGTGTCTTCCTGTGGATGTTGATATTGTGCCTGACAGGGTTGATGTTCTCCTGACATCACGCCTAACTGCCAAAAAACCACACCCAGTTTATTTCTGCCATGGCTCCATCTCTTCTTCATCCATCTTCTGGAGCCCAGGCCCAGAGCTTCTGCTCATCTCTTAAAGTAAACAGATTGGTAAGTGAAATTGTGTTCAGTTGCCAAAAAACTGTTCATGGTAGTTCCAGACAGTGCAGCATGGGTTAACAGCTGTAGATTGGAATTCAGAGGTTCAGATTAAACTGTAAGAAAAATTACTTCACTGGAAGCATAGTGAAGAAGCTCACAGGGGCTGTCAGACCTCAACCTTGGATCTTTTTAACATGTGGCCCAACAAAGGAATGACAGACCTGAACAAGTGAGGGTGATGGTCCAGTTTCAAAGAGGAAGTTGAATTAAGCCATCTTCAAGCAGTATTTCTATATTTTTATGATCGTCCATGCTCTTAAATCATTGGAATGGTCCTTTGAATGTGTTTGCCCTGGGACTAGTATGAGTGTCCTGAACCATCCCCAGGCATCCCCTGGGAGTTAGCCTAAGCCATTCCTAATGCAGTTTAAATGATGCTACCTTGTTTATAAGGGAAGGAGAATTTTAAAGCATGTTAACAAGCTGATCCATACAAGTGGTCCTCAGTGTTCAAGCATCCAAAAAACATACAACTCTTTAAATTTCCTAGGATAGATGTATCCTGTCAAGGAATCTAAAGTGACAACCAATGCAGATGTGTTTCCCACTTGGCTTTGGCTCTGGTAAAGGCAATCACAGTGTGGCCATTTTGTTAGCTTTGACAGAGGACAAACAAAATGTGCACTTATTTACTGGAGCACTAGGATCACTAGTTTATTACTTTTAAAGTTCTTTAACACATGGAAATGACAACCATTTATCATTGCTGTCAAGAGAGTAATCTAGTTGCGATCTAGCAAAGATGTTTCTGAGGATTCTGCAGCAAAATAAAATTTATCATTGTCTTTCTCTATAGAGATTCAGTGTGATGTTAAATTCCATTAGGATATACAATAAGAGGGGGTGCTGTCACATAGTCATTTGATTTCCAAGACCTGAAGTTTATTGTCTTGAATTCTTGGAGAGGGCTTTCCAATCAAATAAACATGAGACTCTGGCAATCTTTGTTCAAGGTAGTGTAGTTCTTGGGCTCTAGTCTAAATATGTCTGTAAGCAAGTTGGTAATTCAGTGTTTTCACTTTAGAATTTAGCTATTGCTATCATTTTAATTATAGGATGGATCCTGAGAATTCTCTTTCTGGATCAGACCAGAGTACTGAGTCCAACATTCTGTCACAGTCACAATCTAGGCTCAAAACCAGTGAGAGCCTGAGATTCTGGAAGCCAGTGGATACAACAGTTAGTACCAGATGGTGAAGAAAAAACTGCAAATAGCCCTGCAGTAAGGGGTGTGGAGTGAGAGATCAGGGAAACTCACAATAACCATATCCAGACCTCTTTTTCTGACCTTTACCGGTGGGTTTGCATTGTGTCTGAAATGTCTCCTCTGTTTCTGTTCATGTTCCCCATTACCAACTGCTGAATGCAGAGGAGCTCTGTCTCTAGGGTGCTGTGCTCCAGGCTAAGAGGAAGGACAGCACAGTGCCTTGAGGCACAGCTGGCCTCCCCTTCCCTCAGGGGAAGGGAGGCAGACCAAGCTTAGCCCTCGGCCAAAACTCATGCAAATAAGCTGGTTTCTACAGCTATGGGTAGAGCCTGTAGGCAGTCCTGCCTCAAATGATTCCCAAATTGCCGTTTGGGGCTGAAGTTGGGAAAAGTGGATGTTAGCACAGGCACAGGATCAGGCAGCTCTTCTTCCTAAAACCCGTGCAAAAAAGAAAATATTATTTCCACACCAGAACTGGTGAAGTTGCAACAGTGAGTTTACACTTTCTCCTAAGGTACCTGAGGATTTAGTGAGGAGGTTTGAATTAGAACTTCTCTTTTCTGACTCCAGCCCTGAGTTCAGCCCTGCATAGCATGCTGCTTTCTTCTTAATTTCCTCTTTTCTTTATCCCTCTACATCCACTTGGAGAATGATGAAGACATTGTGTCCTCTCCAGGTTCAATCCCTGTATACTCATTCAGTTAGTGGGCAGATTTGCTTTTGATTTCAATACAGCATTCAGGTCATCAAGTCTTTTTTTTTTTTTTTTTTTTTTTTTTTTTTTAAAANTTTTGTAGTGGCATTTTTCAGAAGAAACGTTTAATAGTAACATGCAATTACACTCCGTAGTTTTCAAGCAGAACAGTGGTTAAGTAGCTGTCCAATAACAGGCAGCAGTAAATGCTATACCAGGTATTAATGCTGCTTACTTTTTAGCTACAGTGTAATTATTGGTATTTTAGTCTGCATTTATTCCCATGTGAAAGTGCTGCTGTAATGTGGGGAAGTATTCTTAAATCATAATGCTTATCGAAGTTCATGTGCATCTGAGCGAAACTGAAAATGTCAAATCACTTAGAAAGTGGAGAATTGCTCCTACTTTCTAAAATCAGTTGTTTAAAAAAAATGTAGGACTGTATTACAGGCACCTGACTCTTGTGTTCTGGAAAAAGTTCTACAAACATGTTCTTCCCTTGTTTTATAGAATAATAGAAGGGCTATAAAAGAACATGGTGCTTGAACATAGAGGGCAATAGAACATAAAAAAGGTCATTTGACATTACTCAGACTGGTAAGTGGCTGATAGGATTCAGTTCAGCATGTTTTTTATAGCATCCTAAATTAAACATCCAAAATTTTTTAGGAGGTTGCGTTTGAGCCTAGAAAATTATGTGCTGGAAAAGCTACCTCATCTCTTATATTCTTGAGGTCAAGGTGTGTTTTCTGTAGTGTTTCAAAACCTGGATGCACTGAGAGGATTTAGCAAAGAAAGCCCCACATGTAAGGGTTTTAGGCATCCTAAGTATATGTTTCTATAGGGATTAACTTCCTTCATCAGGATAAAAGTGTAGGAATTTGAGGAGTGCAGCATTCTCCTCAGACACTGCACATACTTGCTCCCTCATCATTTGACAGCACTTGCAGCCTATTAATCTGTAATAGGCCACGCTGAAAATACACGTGACAACCTTTCCTAGGTTATTACACAAAAGCAGAGATGAAAATGCACAAGCAAATATGATAACAAGTAAAAATGGCTCATACTAGAAGCATAGGGAAAAAATACTATAAACATCCCTTAAAATTTCAAGTGGTTGCTCATGCAAAGGATTTCTTTACTGAGCATTTCATGAAAGGGTACTTGCCAAGCAATTTCTATGTCTTTTCTATGTCTGAATACCTATATTCATGTCAAAACAGTCATAGCTGCAGAGGAAGAAGAATTCTGGCTGGTTTTAGATGGATGTTAATTGTCTGTCCAGTGTTGTTGTGCTTGAATCTCTAAAAGGATTTGCCTGGGAAGCAGCAAAAGTATAATGTGAAATGTAGCCAGTCACATGCCAAAGAGAGATTAACTGCCTATTTATGGATTACCTGAAACAGGCCTTTATTTATGTACTAAATTCCTCCTTTTGTTCTCAAGAATAACTGGCAAGACAGGATTGTTTGCAAAGAGGTTAATGGCTAAATGTGTCAGATTTATTCACAGTGAATCTTTCAAAACAACCTGGCTCACTTTTTTTTTTTTTTCCCCTTGGAATAAAGAGGTGCTAATAGATAGAAAGGGAAGTTTGCTGTCCAAAAGATGGAGCACAAGATACTGGCTGGAAAGATAGCTTAATCCTTTTGTATGTACGTAGCTGCAGTAAATGTGCAGAAGTATTATTTGGTACATTTATTTCAGAGGTACTTTCAGGTTCTTTTAGATGGCAGCTGCCTGCTTTGTTATCCAATGTCCTGAAATGAGTAATGCTATCTGTGAACCCCAGCTGTGACCTGTACATTCCTAATAAAACAGGAGCTTTTTCATAGCTTTAGTAAAGTGTAGTGAATATTCCAGACCAGCAGGTGGGTTGTGCACTTAGTAAATAGTGGCAAGCAAACCTTCTTTGGTGCTAATTCTTCTAACTGCAAACTTTAGGTAAAATCAGAAGCTGACTAAGCTGGAAACAAAGTGGTTTCGCCTACTGAGTCAGCTGGTAGCTGGTGACAACTAGATCTGTATGGGATGAGCAAACTCTTTCTCGCAGGCTTCGGGTTGAATCATAAGATTGGAGATCACAAATAATGTAGCATCCACAGCCTCTCATCCTGTCAAAGAAGGGAGGATAAAAGATCTGTGAATCAGAAAGAATTACCAGAAAATTTTGTGGTCGATTCTTCCATCCTTTGAAACTTGTGGAATGACCTCTTGCAGTTTTTCACTCGACGTTAAGGTCTGATCATCCTACAATTTTTTTTACACACCTATAATATGCACATCAAAACTTCCTGGTAAGAATCACCCATAACTTCAGCTCAGCTTCCATTTTACTCCTGAGGAGTCTTTAAAACTTCAAGATTTTCTGGGAGCTTGCTGGGAGCTCTTTTTGCAAGGAAGCAGAATCACTCTTAATCCTTTGATATCAATACCCTCTTTCTTCCCTCCACCCTGGTACTCTGCTCATTCAATTACTTTTCTCCTCTTCTAGGATGAAGTAAGCATTTGGCACCAGAAAATGCCTCCAAATTACCATCAGTTGGCTTTGATGGACAATAGAAGACCAAAAGCCTCGGGGAGAGAGACTGGGGAAAGAGATCTATCTGCTTTGCAGCAGAAATGAGGCTGGCTCGGTTCTGAAAACACAGAAGCTGACACGGCTTTGTGCAGACAGTTGTCTCTGGCAGAGTCAGCCCTGAAGTATTAAGTGCAATCAAACATAAGTCAGCTGGGCTATATAGTTCATTTCCCAGTGGTATTCTATTCAATCATGTGCTTAATGTTTTGATATATTTCAGAAGCATGATAATAAAGAGATATATCTGTGCCATGTCATCTTTCACTCCTTTCAGTGCCACTCTAGACAAATTTAGTGTCATCTGTCCAAAGTGAAGCACAGAGCAAAATCAAGCATCTCAAAACCAGAAAAAAAAAAGATTTAAATGCTAAGTCAGGCATAATTCTGAGTTTGGACTGATAAGTCCTCATACTTGGAACATAAGTTATTTCAGTAAGTGATTCAAAGATGAAGAAGGCCATGACCAGAGCCTATTAAAAAATCAATGATGAAGTAGTTTAGCCAGCATGCTATTTACTTCTTGGGCTTTCATATGATGACTGATTAATTAAACAATATGTAAACAAAAAAACAAAAAAAAAATCTCTTTTTTTTTTCCTTAATGGCTGAGCTGTGTTTTTTTCCTTCTTTTAAGAAGTATTTATTGACTTCACTTGTGTTTTGTTTAATGAGGTTTGCCAATGACCCACTTGTATTGGTTCTGGTACAAGTTTTCTCTGTTACAGTATCTAAAACTTTTCCCATTAAATGCAATGCTGAAATTCCCAGGTATTTCAGCAATCAGGGCTGTGGGATAGCTCTCAGTTTGGTGACAATATTCTCAAGTGCCTCATTCTGATGTGGATCTTATGGCTGCAGATTCAGGTCCCAGAGGAACATAAATGGCTATAGCATAGAATTATCAAAGGAAGAAAAACGTGCATTATTTATTTACTAGGGTGGAACTGGAAGAGTTACAGTAAGGCTAGATAGTGTCTCAGATATATCCTTATTGTCTAATCTCAGTTGAAATTATACTGGCATCAGTCCCATTTGAGGAATAAAATTTGAACCATGATTTGACAGGAGGAACATTCCTATTCACCAAAATAAGTTTTTTTTTCATTCCTGCAGACTGCAGGCTGAAGTGATTTCACAAACATGCTGGCTTAACACAAGCATAGTGGGGAGGTCCGATATCTTCACAGTGACCTTTTCCATGTACTGAATCTTGGTTAAAATACCAGGTCTTGTCTTTAAAATGCTTCTTTGAAGCTTGGACTTAAGCTGCTCTGAAAGATTGTGTGAACATTAAAGACAGAAGGTGGTTGTAAATGCAGTTTCTTTAGCATTATAGTGTCTGTGGAGGTGACATGTCCTTTGCTGCCTTCTTCCATCCTCATCTAAGGTCCATTATGTGCCCTATGAACACAGCTAATTATTGCATTAGGCACACAATTTTGCCTTTTGTCTGAAGTGAGAGTGAACAAAAACCAAACAGTGTATTGCTTAATGCAGTAGCAGAAGGGATATTGACATTCTGGGAATGATAACGCTGCAGGGATTTCTGCAGAAGAGAATGAGTGGCTGATCACTGCTCCCAAATCCCTCAGAGCTTTATACATGCAGCTGCTGAGGTTATGATGATGAGTCTGGTCCATTAAGAAAGGTTTTCAGAAATGCCACTCAGCTTTATTTAACAAACAGAGTTTACTGGCAAGTCTCATGGCATAAGAAATGAGAGGTGACTGAATATGACCTATGTGAGAGGCTTTTGGTCTGAAAACTGGGGTAAACAACAGCAAAACAGTATTTGAGTGATAGAGATCCAAATCATAAACGAACTGACTTGGCACTGCTGTCTCAAGCAGTGTCAGCCCAGCTGGTGTTCAGAGTTCAGATGCCCCTAAAACTGATCCCAGAAACAGCAGCCAGGAGATCTGACCTATTTGAAAGTGCCAGAAAACTCTTGGGCTTGGCTGGCTTCACACAGAGCTTGTTTCAGCAAGAGCTGGGTAGAGCTCATGGTTTTGCTCTGCAGTTTTTATGTACTAACAGTGCCATTTTGTGTCCTGGGATTTCGGATGGAGGCTGACTGATGAATTTAGCTTTTTATACAGGTTTTCATGCATTGGTTGTTTCATGTTTGTGACTTTTCTTTCACCAAAAGAGAATAAGATCTGCCAGCTGTTACTTGGGCACCATCAGCATGGAGGCCTGTTTACATTGCTTGCTTCTGTGTCTCAAGCTTTCTGGTGGATGTTCCCTGCCTGGTTTGGTTCAGCTGACTCCAGATCATAGAATCACTGAATGGTTTAGGTTGGAAGGGACCTTAAAGGTGACATTGTTCCAACCTCCTTGCCAAGGACACCTTCTACTAGACCAGGTTGTTCAGAGCCCTATTCAACCTGGTCTTGGACACTTCCAGGGATGGGGCATCCAGAACTCCTTTGGAAAACCTGTGCCAGTCCCTCGCTACTGTCTTATATCCATTTTAGTTCACTGTGATTACTTCAGAGAAATTAGTTACTAATTAGAAAACTGACTAGATGCCAAACCTGGCTTATACGCACACACAGGTGCATACCTTTGGGGCTGGGTTTTCTTTTTGTAAACACAGATAACAACATGCTGAACTATTTTTACCTGTGATTCATGCTAACAGTAAGGTATTGTTATTTTCTCTCTTATTCCCTGGCCACCCATTACCACTCTGATATTTGCTAGTCCCAATATACACAGTAAACAAAAAATAGTGGGACCAATTTAAGCATAAGCAGAGAGGCAGTGGTAAGTCTGTAAGCACTGCTAAAGCTGTGATGGTGAAGGAAAGCCAGAATCCTGCCTTTGACTTTGCCAGGGCTGGTGTCTTGGAGAACCAGGCTTTCCCTTGAAGGAGACATGAGGGCTAAGGAGGCAAAAGCACCTACTAGGGAAAAATAGTCTGTACTCTAGATGAGACTTTCAAGCAGATGAGAGGAGAGAGATCCCTGCCCTCGACTTACCACCAAAATGAACTGAGCCCTCTCCTCCAGCCTGGCCTTCCTCTGCCGCTCTATTGCTGTGTCCCAATTAACTTTGTCATGAGAAGTGGTGGGCCGGTTTTGAGAAATCACAAGTTCATCCAATTATATTCCCTGCTAAATTTTTTTACCTTAAAATACCTCAACACGAAGAGTTCAATCCTGTTCATGCTGAGTCTGTGGCGAGAGGAGCCTGGCATTGTTCTCAGGACGTGGTCTGCAACTCAGATGTCTGAGAGCACATCTATTAAAACACAGCTTACCACCACAATGTATTAATGAGCCATGAAAGACTATATTTTCCTTGACTTTAATCGGTAGCATTAATGTGAGGCAAGTATGACCTAATGGAAAGAATATCAAATCCTATGGATTTTCAGAGTCATTGTGGATGCTGGCTTTACTACTGAAGAGTTACTCTTGTCTATGGCTTCATAGTCATTTTTCTGGCTCCTGCAATACAGGATGCATTTTAAATTCCTACCACAAATCCATGAAGAAAAATATTTATAGGGCCTGTGGAAGGTAATAATTTCAGATATTTATTAAAAAAACAAAACCCCATGCAATTCTTCTTCTAAAGTAAGTAAATTTCAACCCTCTACTTTTTTTAAGAGTAAGCAGTATCACAGGGAATTTTGGTGCTTAATATTCTAAGCTCATAGTCTTACCAAAAGTGGCAAGAAAGTAAACTCTCCAACATTGTCATTTTCATATTAGAAAACAGGCATTCTTTATTACAATGCTGGATACATGAGGGGATATTTCCACCAAAATACAATGGATGTGGATATAGAAAAGCTCCTATATATATGTACACACTATATTTTACGTACATATTCATTGGTTTTCATGAAAGAGACCTATGTATGATAATCATTTCCTCAGAAAAATTAGCCTATTTCCCCTTCCATTGGTGCATGTGTTTTCTTGTACTGGGAGTCTCTCTGGTGGGCTTTGGTGGGTGTAGACCCTAAAGTTATAACTGACTGCCTGATGAACTTGATGTTACTTCCCAAATATGGAGCTGAGTTGGCACAACCAGTCTCAATCATTCCTTTGGAGATCCCTGACTGACAAAGCGTGTTCTCCTGTTCCTCTCCTTGATTAGTGTTTATCTGGAACTTCATCTGAAAAGATTAATTAAAACAGAGGCTTTTCTGGCTCTCGATATTCTTGGAAAGTTACTAAAAAGGGATGAGGGCATCTGCATATTTATCTGAGGAAAAGACAACCAGTTGGAATCTCAGAAGAAATACCTACAGTTGTACACTTTGGATAGTTTAAGAGACCTGAAACTATATTTTCTCTGTGTTATTTTTGCATCTCTGACTACCAACAAGGAAACATTTCCTGAATTTTGGCCATTGGCAGAAGCATCAGTGCAATGGCAGAACAAGAAGATGTTATAGTAGCATTATAACCAAGCATTACATTTTTTATAGGTTTGGTAGGGCCGTACTCCCAAAGAAATGGATCTAAAACACAATTTTTTATTAATTAATGCAAAGTTCCACTTTGAAAGAACGTTGGTAACAAGTTTCAGTTCAGATTAATTATATCTGGTCCAAAACTCCAGTTACCAGACCTTAAACTGTTCAAAATGACTGGACTGGGCTGTAGTACAGAGGGGAAAATGGGAGGTGCACAAGTCTGTGTGCACCCCAGTCCCTCTGCAGAAGATGGGTGCTTGCCTGCACATTCTAAGAACTGTGTTTTGCTAGGTGAAAGATGAATTAATATTTTTCAACCTTCTTGTTGTCTCTGAGAGGACCAGTTGTGGGTGCTGGACTGATTTTGGACCTAGTGCTTGCAGCCTCAAGACTTTCCTCTCTTTGTTGGTCCCTGAGTTTAACATCACTATTGAGTTATCACAGGAGAAATGGACTCCTTAAACCACAGCTCACTGCAGTTGGACCTTTTCATATAACTGAGATGCTAAGGATAATTTTTATTTAGGCCTTGACAGAACAAATTTTTGATTATCAATCAAACTCTGACTCTTGAAGGAAAAAAGCAAAATTATATCTTCTAGAGGTAACTGGACTTTCATTTATAGAAAGACAACATCTGTAACTTTTCATTTCATCAGCAACTTCTTCTACTTCTAAATATCTGCTAACAGGTTGTTGAAGCTCTCCCCCACCCCAAACCACTGGCAGGAAATCATATAAGAATTCCAGACCTTGGTTATAACTATGACAGCTCCATCTGGGTAATTGGATTTATCAGAAATTACAGCCTTATCAAACTCCCACACTTACCTGTCTTGCCACTAGCATTTCTTGTGGTGATATGCCTGATCATGGATGACAGAAGTGCTGACTGTGTAGTGTCATCAGGAGAAGCTGATGCAGGAATGCCTCAAGGGACCAAAGCGGTCAGGGAAGTACAGGGGATGTGAGTGGAATAGCCCAAACATCTGCCATGCCATACTGACATTATGGCAAATAACAACATATTATATATGGGCTTTCTGAGGTATGAAATGTCTTGGGCAAGTGGAGGCTGTGAGAGATCTTTCTCAGCTGGAAATGTCCTCACAGCCCTTGTATAAACAGTAGTTTCTATGCAGGTATGTCATTCTTAAGAAGCAGGTAATATTCATGCAGATGAATCGTAACAACTATCTTTCTAGTCCTTTAAAATTTCACTTTTGCCATGAGAACTTACACCAAAGCAAATGTTTCTCTGGAAATACTGCTGGTGTTGTGGTGTGACTGGATTCAATGTGAAAGCAACAGTTACTGAGGTACTTTATGTTTCTCTGCGATTTTCTGAGGCTCATCTGGACAACAAAAGTGGGCTTTGGTACTGGCTGTACCTACTTATGATATTTTGTCATATTATTTTTGAATGATTGTCCTGCAAAAGGAGAGGATATGCTGGGCTGGGCTGTAACATGCATATATTAGAGTAGCTCCCTTTCCATTTGCCTGTAGGGAACTAGGCTGTAACTCTGGCCTAGGCTTAATTAAAAAGGAGTTTAAATTCTACATAATTTGAATTATTGTTGTAATTAAATTCAAATTCTTCAGAATTTAATTTGCATAGAAGGTAGATCAAATATGCTTAATCCATCTGTGGTCTGTTATACTGACACTTGTGGCCAAATAAGTAATATCGAAGAATGAATTCACTTCCTTCACCTGTCACAAGGCAGGGGTGTGGATGGAGCAGCAGAAGAGAAGGAAGCAGGTAATGTGTGGAAAAGGCTATAAGGTCTGTGAGAGCCACAACATTCCCCTGTCAGAGCCTCAAATATTTTGTTGAGATGAGGTGCAAGAGCCTGCAGAATTTTTATGATCCACAGGACACACCTTCTTCCAAAAGCTGCTGCATAAACAAGCCTGATATGTCAGCGTATTTTGAATGTCAGATACGATTTACGAAATGAGACTTCAAGCCTTATTTCCTTTTATTACTGAATAAAAGTTTTTCATAAGCTTATTAAGATAACCTGAGAATCAAGGAGGAAAACAATGAATCACTCACAAAGAAGAAGTGAATTTTTAAGAGAATGCTAAAAAACAAGCATTTATCATTCATGCTTCTTCACAAATCTCCTCAGGCTGAGTTACAATTCCATCTGTATGACTGATGCTGTGTCTGAACAGTGTTTTTCCCCACGTCCTGCCTTGCCTTTCCCTGGTTAGTCAGGCCACCCACCCACCTGGATGAATTGAGTAGCTGGAGCTTCTTCGAGGTAATGTGGCAGTGTTTCTTTCCCTTCCCCCATTGCGACTCATATTGCAGCCAGTTCAAAGAATGAACACAAATCAATATTCTCAGCTGCTGAAATCAAGCAGATCTTGTGAGTTGTTCTGTGTTGTCTTTCATGATTAAGTTGTTTTCCAATAGTGATTTCTTAGGCTGCCATTACAAGAAGAATAAGAGCAATTTCTTCAGCTGATGAGTTGAAAGACAAAATCAAGTGATATTGTTTGATCCTGGTCTTCACACAGAAATACCTGCATATAAAGCTGCAAGCTTAAAAGTATTAAGACCTTCTTAGGTGGTTTGCATGCTTATCACCAGGTCAGAGGTAGGGTATTTATTGTTTTCACTCAGGTGCCCCTTGGTGAATGATCTGTTTAATCTGCTCCATCTGTTTAATTTCTTGTCCAGTTTAAAACTATTTTGTTCCTACAGATCTCTCTCTTATTACAAAAGCACTACAGAGAAACAAATTGCTAGCTGTACTCATCTGTACATCAGCTCAGAGATTGATTCTTCCAGCTTACATCATCAGTAACAAACTGAAAATTTAGAAGTGTTTCTGTGATGCACTAATGGATCTGCTCCTCATCCCACAAAGTGCTGGACTGGACTAGTGTTGCTAGTAATTAATCTAGAGAGCTCTGTTTGAAAAGTCAGGAAGAGAAGTGGGGGTCTAAAAAGTTATCTGTCCACTCTCAGAAGTTGTTTCAGTTTCTGTGAGTAGCAGTGGCTCCAATACTGGAAATGGAGTCCCTCTGTTTGGCATGGCACTAAGGGGAGGGCTATCAAAGTATTATTTATCATGATTGATGTTGAGTGGGAGGATTTGTACTGTCAGGGAAGCATTGGGACTGTAGAGTTTCTGTGAATGTTCCTTGGAGATAAGAGGCTTCCTATGTATTCTCTTGAATTTGGAATAGATATTTAAATTGCAATGAAATTGCATTAATTCTGAAAATGAGAATTAAAACCCAGGTACAGGAAATATTGATTTAGGGAAGAGCAATTCAGCCCTTAGCTGAATTTCTGTGTAAACATTAGAACTTTTTTGTCTGAAGATGACCCGGGGGATTTTTTGGGATTGATTATCTTCCAGACTATGCTGGTTATTCTTTCTTTAGCAAGAATTTTTATATCAAACTTTGGCACATAACTCCTGTCTGATGCACACACACACACATACACACATAGAATCGCAAATCTCTTTTACTTCCACAATGTTATGAAGATATCTCCCAGTTTTTGACAAAGATTGATCTGAACTTGTTCCATTTGTTGATCCACCTATCTTCAATACATCTTCCCTTACCTTGGCTTGGCTTCTGCTGTCAATATGTAATTATCCACTGGAAAGTGTTCCTTTATAGAGTTGCCAGAGGACAATAAAGCCAACACCCACATCTTTGCCCAAGGCTACAGATGAAAAACTGAAGTGAAGCCAAAATCTACCATAACATTAACTAGTGGTGGCTTTGACATGTAAAAATATAGCGCTGTAGCAGCTTGCAGGACTCCAGTGCAGCCAAATACATTCTTCCTCTTGTGATTTTATGTATTTTTATATCACAGTGCTACTATGAAGTAAAATCTCCTGAGGCTGGATCTGGGCTCTGTGGCAGACCTCTTCTATGGCCCACTCCATAAAGCTTTTAGAAATTCCATGTACAGAGGCAATGGATGAAGTCTGTAGTAAGCAGGGAATATCTGGGGCTGTGTTCTATTGCCATTAAGTTAGTAATAGAACTGTTGGTGATTTACTTGCATGGGACTGAGATGCAATTATACCTGTTTTTAATGTAATATACAAATGAGAAATATATTTATTAAAACATTATCAATTCTGTTGAAAAGCCAGATTAAATGGCATGCTACTACAACTGTGAATTAAAAACCCCCAAACAATAAGTAAATAGTCAACTAGGAGATCATATTTCAAAACATATTGACTATATTGATTGGACAGAAATGGGCTGGATTAGAGAAATTCCATGTCTTCAACCAAATGATGACAATTTTCGTTCGTACGCTGCAAAGGCTCGGCTGCACTTTAAACTGAACTGTTTCTGCTGTATTTTTAAAATACTGAAAGTTGTACAAAGCCTTCAGGAGATGATCGGAATGATTTACTCTATACCAATATAGATTTTATACCTATACTGTAGCCATCACAGTTCTTTACAAGACACTACACTGCACTAAACTACACCACACCACACTACACTACACTAATACAATACTGTGTCCCAAACAATCAATGATAAGATATTCTTCCTTATATTATAATATCGTTTTCTTCCTAAAATGACAAAACCAGAAAAAAGCAGTTGATTTCTTCAAATCAATGAAGCTCTCTCCTTACCTATCAGCATGTGCATTTGTCTCTATGTTTGTATTACTGGGAGGGGACTCTCAGAAAGGAACATTTGCAGGAGTGAAGAAGAGTGTTTTTAGGGATATGAAATCATAGCAGACATTCCAGTTATACCATTAAGATAAGACGTGACCTTTGAATGGGAGACTGATACTTTGGAGGCTGACATTTGGTTTCCCAGCATATGCTCTCAGCATATTGTAATTTGTTACAAAACAATGAGTAGCATTCATTTTAGGCTAAAAGTTTCTGTAGCAAGTGCACAATATGCAATTGCATTTTATGACTTGCCAGGCGCTCTTTCGATGTGCTAGTGAAATTATCAGAAAATGAATAGGAACAGGTTTATGAATATTGCATGAGAGGAGCTGTACAAACAAACAAAAAAAATCTATGGTTACAGACATATTACTCCTTTTATTAAAGCAGTATTTATTCATATATTAAAAAAATCACATTGAAATATTAAAGAGTTTGGTCCAAGCTGGGAAAACTTCTTCAATCTCTATATTCAATGTCCTATCCCTCACCACTGTACAGTTCATAGTCTGCTGTGGACATAACTATCCCTCTGGATGTGGCTCTTTGTATTGTGGGAAATCTCTATAAATACTCTGCTTGGCCTCAGCTCAGAAAAGGAGCTGTTGCTTGCAGGTCATGTTGGTTTCTACAAATGGTGGATGCTCAAAGCTCTAAAGAAAGGTAGGAAATCTCTGGGGGACAAGAACTTGTATGCTCTTGGAGGTGAGCGGAGGTGAGGTTTTTGCCTTGCAGAGCTGTTTCACGCACAGAGAACTTTGGTCTTACATTTCTGGTGTCTCTTGTGTGGCACTTCCTGGGAAGAAAATGGTACCTCCCTGCAGGGATGATGCTGTGGCTGGATATGTGCATTGCCAATGCTTGTCTCAATCTTTTCATCCCGTTTCAGCAAGGCTGGCAGATGACCACTGTATTTTACCTACTGCCTCACCAGGAGGCAGCGCATTCCCTACAAAGTCCTGCTGTGCCAGTGCCCTACCAGCATGGCAGCCCTTTCCGCAGGCTCACAACTTCCCTTTATCATTTGCCACCTGAGATACCTGCTATGAGATCCTCATCATCCCACCATCAGTATCTTCTTTTTAGAAATTCACAACAGAGGATTAATATTTTGTACCATTTTTTGTTGGTGAGTTTTTTAATGGAACAAGCCCTACAAGACCCAGGTTGTCTCACCTGTGAGAAACAGGACAGGCTGTGTTTTAATCGCACGTTCCTGTGATTGTCACTGGGGACTGCAAGTCAGTGCTCTTCTGCCTGCAGTTTGTGTCAGCAGCCACTCTCCCAAAATTACCTGTTTACACCAGTTCTCTTGCAGTGATGGTAGAGCTCATGTCCTGCCCAGCAGTTTCTTTATCTGGTGACTGAATTATTAGGAACTGCAAAATGCTCCGTGATGGACAAAGGTGGATTATTAGGAGCTATCCCATTTGGAATTCAGCTTTGCTTGTGCCCCCAAAGAGCATCTACAGAGCCCACAGGCTCCAGGGTGTCCCCTGGCCTTGGGCAGGAGCTGAGGGATTAAAATTTACAGCAAATGGCTGCTGAGGGCAGGTAAATAGAAAGAGAGCAGGATGGACTTATTCATCTGTGCACACTCCACGCTGAGTGTGCTGGACTCAGGGAGAAGTGTAGGTTACTGGGATCCTATCCCAGTGGGTAAGTCCACACTGGGATCGGAAAACAGCTGGTGTCTGTAGGGACTACAAGAAAACAGAAGAGGTTTCGCTGAATTCTGTTCAGAGTTTTCTTGTATATTTTTTTTTTTTTTAATTTTATTTGCATTTTATTTTGGAGGTAGTTGGGAGTTTGTTTCAGGAACATTTAAGGGAAGACAGAAAACTGGCAGAATACAAAGAATAAATGCAAATGTTCATATTAGTATTTTGCATCTTTGTCTTGCAGAGTGCCGACTGTCAGCTCCAGAAGGTCGGGTTGGTTGTTGGCAGTTGCTGGCTTGGAAAGGTTTTTCCAGATTTATCCACTGAGACCTTAGAAATATATCAGGTTTGCTGAATCTGTGTAAGCTGGCATGTCACACCTTCTTGGGCCATTAGTACCTTCACTCCACTAAAATTAGTACCTTTTTGACAGCCAAGGATTGTTCTGTAATTAATTTTCCATCTCTATGCAGTTGTTAAATTCTATTATTCAATAATAGAACAAAATGTTTCTCAAAATGTTTCTGGACTTTTATTAGTAATACTAATTTTCCCAAACAAGCAAAGCAGAAGCTAGGCTCAATTTATCTGGAATTATTACAAAGGTAATTATATTAGTTTCACTCTTGCCTAATAGCATTTACATTAGTGTTTTTTTAAATTTTTTTTTGTGTCCAGTCCAGTTATTAATTTTCTTTAATAGTTTACACTTTGATTGTCATCATGGAACCACTTTGCTTTGTACCGGGGAATAATGGCACGGTAGCCAGGAAGCTGGCCAAGAAATGAACAATAACATCTAAAATCTGAAGCCATGACTAAGAAGAGAATTTTGAATGAAAAACACACAAACTATGCCAGGCCAGACTGCCAGGAGGGTGAGACCAAGTGCTGGAGGTAGAGTTTCCCTTCACTGCATCTCTGTTGGCTCCAAACTCATTCTATTTACTCAATACAAAATTGACTGGATCATCTAAGACTTAACTTTAATAAAGGAATAAAGTAATAAGTAATAAAAAGTACATGTTGACCTCTGTAATATGGCTTAGCCTTTAAAAGTAAATTTTAGGCAGAAGATAAACAACTCATAGCGAATCTCCTCTATCCTATTTATGCTTTGAGACTAGGGAAGAAATTAAAATTACCTTCAAAACCTTGTCCTCCTATGCTATTTTACACTGAAGAGTGAATTGTTTGTCGACAGTTTAAATGATCTGTTAGTACATAGATGTCATTATTATTATTATTATTATTA